>VYXD01002499.1:188829-364209 GCA_013397195.1 Hylia prasina
CTCTCTGTGTGTCCGTGTGTGTATCTACAAGCACACGTGTAGGTTTGTGTGTGCGTGCCCGCGTCGCGGGGGGCGCGCCGGGGCACTGCCGCTCCTCTCGGTCCACAGCCAAGAGCCCGCCGAGGAGGGCACAGGCGCTGGCTGCATCCCCGGGAAGGGCGGACAGACCTGCTTTTTTAGGGCTGCTTTGTTGAGCCTTCCCCATCGCCACATGGCGCTGCTGCGGTGTGGGAAGTGTGCGAGGGATTGACTAGGCTCTGCCCGCGCTCGCTTCGGACGAAGGGCAGAATTAAGACATCCCTAGTGAATCCAGCAAGTGCCCGGAAGAAAGGAGCGGTAGCCCCCGAGAGACGGGGAGAAACCCGCCGGGGTCAGCTCGTCCCGGTTTCGGACCGGTGAATGGAGCCAGAGCAGTAGCGGAGATTCACTCCTCCACCCTGTCCCGTTCCTCCTGCACCGCGCTGCCCCGTTAGCTCTCGGCAGATCCGGCATCGCCCTGCAACAGGGCACCAGTACGGTAAAAAAAAAAAAAAAAAAAAAAAAATCATCCAGACAAAAGCAGGCGCTGCGATTGGGAAACGTCAGGATCCGCAACTTTTTATTTTGCGAACACGATGGGCGCACATTTTGCAGGAAACAACTTCCCAGTATTTTGGCATCGGAAAAGTGTTCTTGGTGCTTTGCACATGCCCCGTCAGGTTGCTAAACCTTCAAGCGCCGGGAGCCAGAGGAACGGGAACATGTGGATGCTCAGTCCGTTTTCGGCAGATGCTGGGTTCGGCACGGCGGCACTGCCGGCCGGGACACGGGCGGGCTGAGCCCGGCTGCCCACGCCGCCGCCCGCGGCTCTGCGTCATCGTCCTCGAACGGGTAATTAAAATCCAGCTGAGAAATTAGACCCTTCAAACCCCGAGAAAGGGATCAAGGTAGCGAGAAACGGGAGATGGACTTGCCAAGTCGCACAAGTGCGCGAAATAAATGATCGAGAAAGAAAGAAATTAGAAATGTAACTCCTGGGAAGGGACTTAATTGTGCAATGCTCCCCAGACGCAGGGAAGACCCCCTCTCTCTCCCGGAGACGGCTGTAGAGAGGCGATGGGGAAGCGGTTGTTTGGAAAACGACAGACAACTCGGGGGTGGTTCCTGAGCTGAGATGCACATCTCCGCATCCCTCCCGCCCCTCTTCCCTTTCCTGGCGCTCGGCGGGCACCGGACACCCGGGCCGGGCAAAGCTGCCCCGGGACGGTCCCGTTCTGCAAAAAAGACCTTCGGCGAGAGGCTGAGCGTTGCGACCCGCTCCCCCGACGGGACGGGGCGGCGCGGCCCCGGAGCAGGCAGGGACCCCACCGGAGGAGCCGGCACCGCGGCCACTCCTCTGTTTCATTACCGGGTCCCTCTGGAAAAGCAGCCTCCCCCCGCCCCTCCGCCGTCCCTTCTCGTGGACTGGAGTCTTTCCCGAATCGGTTTTTTGGTGGAAGGGTTTTGAAGGCAAAAAGGGGCCGGGGTGGGGGCGGTGGGATCGGGGCGGGGGAATGTGTGTGTGGAAACTGTNAAAGATAAACTCAGGAAACGTCGACTCCAACATCAGATTTGACTGGAGACAACACAAAGCTGTGGCTTTACTCGCAATCCTTGGGGCGCGACCGGAGGTGGGGGGCAATGCCCGGGGTAGGGGGACGACCCACGGTGGTCCCGCTCTCGCCCCCGCCGGGACCCGCCACCCTCCCCGGGCCACCGGGAACGCGCCCGCCGCCGTGCCCGACACCCGGCTCCTCAGCGGCTACCGCGCCGCTTGGTACTTTCGTAGGGACGATTTTTGCGCTTTAGGGTTTTTTTGGTGTTGTTTTTTTTTTTTCCCCTCTTTGCTTTTAGCGGGGGTTTGGATTTTCCCGTGGGTTTGGGGTTTTTTTTTTTTTTTTTTTTTTTTTTTTTTTTTTTTTTTTTTTTTTTTTTCCAAAAAGACCTGGNGTTGTTTAATTTTGGATAGGTTTTTCTGGGTTGTTTTGGTCATTTGAGCGGGTTTTAGCGTTTCAGAGGGAGTAGAGTTTTGATAGTCGGGGATTTTTTGCATTTTCAGCCTTGAAGGGACGAGCGCTCCCCGACGTCCAGCTCGGCTCGCCCGTACTCAGAGCGGGGTTGAGGGGGGCGAACGGGGAGGGCAAAGCGGCCCCGGGGCGGGCTGAGCACCAGCGCTCGGGGCAGCGGCACGACCCCCGCAGAGCTTCAGGGGGGCTGAGAGCGGGAACCGGGGTGCCAGTGACGACCCCTCCGGGCGCAGCAAGCGGGGCAGAGGGACACAGGACACTCGCGTGCGAAGCCGCGTCCGCCGCCGGCGCCCCCCTATATAAGGAAGGGCGGGAGTGGGGCGGGGCGGCGGCGCCTTTGATGTCCCGCCGGCGGCCCCTTTCATCCCCCCGGTTCCCCCCTCCCCGAGCTCTTTGTGTGACTAAATTTGGCAGGAGCATGGAGGCGCGCCAGGGCGCCCACGTGTGCGCCGAGCTCCCAGCTGAGAGAAGCGGGGGTTTTCTTCCGGGTAAGGAGACAGCGGGGGAGATCAAAGAGTTTGGGGAGCTGGAGCCGAAATGTGCAGTGGAAAGAAAGTAAAATTAAATAAATAAATAAATAAATAATAGAAAAGGGGGGAGGGGAATTCCTCCGTCCTGGACGCGTGCCAGTCANCAGACCAACCCTTTTGTTTAAAGCCGCCGGGCTGCGGGGCCAAGCGAGCTCCGCCGGGACGAGGCGCCCGACAGCGCGTCCAGGAGCGCGGCCGGGCCAGGGCGGCGCGGCCGCGGGGCAAAACTCCTTCGTGCTGCCTGACAAACGGGCACACAGCGGCAAAAACCCCCTTCTCCCGCCCGACAGGCCGCTTCGGAGGGAGTCTTTCTAGGCAAACCCCCCGCGATTTTTTCCTCCCCCTGGGGAGCACTGTCGAGGGTGGTCCCCCGAGGGGTGGGTGCGCTGGGGCCAGGCGCCTTTCGCGGCAGCCCACGCTGTGCTGAGGGGCAGCGGGACTCCTGTCCGGGCTGCGCTGCGGCGCTGGCACAGCTGGGCTGCGCCACGGGGATCCCCGGGGCCCCGCTGCCGCCCTGTGCACCCTGCCCACCCCGGGCCTCCGGGCGTGGGCACCCGGCTCTCGCTGCTCCCTCAGGACTGCGAAGCACAACAGAGAATGTTAGGTTTTAAAATTTCTCAAATCGAGCCTTTTCGGTGCCTTTTCAAGGCAATGTGACTGAATTATGCGCGTTCCCCGCGTCTGGGTTTCTCACCCCATTTAGATAACATCCGTGATTTACGGGCAAGTTGAATATATAGGCTGAATTCCCAAATTCCTTCTGAAGCAAATAAATCCTCCTCCTTCAGGACATGGGGGTGAGCAGGGCCAGAGCAGGGATGTGATGATTAGCCCTGGCTCTGCGGGGTTAGCGCTGCTGCACAGCACAGCATCCCCGGCTGCCTCAGGTTTTATGGGTGTGTTTGGAAATATGGACCTGTTCTGTGCCTCTAAAACGAGGATAATACTTCTAAGGCTCTTTTTTACCTTGTTGGAATAAATGCACTCTTGTGTTTAAAGAGACTCTGTTCTTCTGATGAACACCATAGGGAAAACTGTAAATAACAGATTTTTTTAGGGGGGATGGGGGGAAACCCAGTGTCCTCCCTCACTCTTGCGTTGTACCAGGCAGACAGCCCCTTTGGTGGTGCAGTCCCTTTCCAGGGTTTTTACAAGCACAGCGTCCAGATATCTGGCATAGCTTTGGATTTGGGTCCAGGTTTGGATTGCAGACCCTGTGGCTCACACTCCATGGCCTATGTCCAGCTGCTTATCAGCGTGGGTCACCTGCTGTGTCCTCCACACGATGCTGATGCCAGTTCCTGGTAGCCTTGGGGGAACTTAGGTGTGGTGTGGAGGGGATTTCTCATTGCATGTATGATCATTTCTGTCATGGTGGCTGAAAGGGATTCTTTCCAACATTCAAGTCAAGAGGATTCTGCCGAGTGAAGGGAACTATTCTGTATTTGGTGCAGATTTATGTTTTAAGTGGAGAAAAAAAACCAAAAAGGGAATAATATATTCTGGTTCTGAAGACTCATTTATTATGAGCCTTTATGAAATACGGGCTCATTTTTTAAATTTCTAACAAAGGGCATCCTGGCTGTGTTTCTAGCAGCTATATCAAAGAGTAACTGCACTTCTCATTTAAAGCTACTTTGAAAGAGATCACATGTAATAGGTATTAGGATATTAAGAGTGTATATGTGCTTTTTGCTTTTTAATTTACACATCCAGCTTTCCAGTTCTGGGATGCCATTAATGTTCTTAGTCCAGAATTACTCTATTTAAAGAGCTAGATTTTCTTAGCTCTTGCAACAACACGGGCTTTATGAGATTTGAGTGGGCAAATCTTACCAGTGCATTTTTACTGTAAGAGCTTTTGTTTAGAGGAAGGCATTGGTGGCTCAGATCTCACAAATGTGTTACCTTATTTTGAGATTAAAATGGTCANGTAGTTTATTCAAATAAATGATGACACAAAGTACCTTGCAAACTAACCCTTACATCGAGCAGTGCCATTGCAGGATTATTTCTGATGACTCATCAGATCAGATAATCCACAGCATGTGGATAAAAGGGGACACAGGACTCAGAACTAAACCCAGAAAGCCACGCTTGGAAAAATGCAAAATGCGAGGTTAATGTTGTATTAAAGGTAAGACCTGAAAAGAGCACAGCAACATGCTGCCCCCCAGCAGGGATTTTTAGGAAAGGCATTTTTGAAAGGACCAAAGAGATGTTCAAAGGGAGTGCAGTAAAATATCCCCAAAGGGGCCTTTGAAAGTCCAAACTTTAGTAGTTTTGTGGGACGCCACATTAATGTGAGATTCTGGCTGGAGAAATGTGTTTTACTTTCAGAGTAGCAGTTTTGCCCATTTACGTCGACATTTCCTACTTTCTTGGAGGGGGAAGTTCTGCTCCTGAATAAATAAATGTTATACGTGTCCCAGAACGGATGAGATTTTCTCGATCCCCCAGAGCCAGGATGCCACACCCAGGGGCAGTGTCTGTGGGCAGGCTTTCAAAGGCCCCTCCAACAGAGTCCTGCTTCTGCACCTCTAGCTTGGACTCAGAAGTGCTGGTGAGTGTCTCGTGCTGCAACTTCTTGGATGCATCAGGGAAAGCCCATGAGGGCCTTTTGCTGGGGTTTTGTGCATGTGTAGTTGGGACCATTGTGCTGGAAATGTTTATTTCTATTTGTACTTGATTGTACAGTGCAAAATTAGTATCTGGAGCCCCATAAGTATATGAGGTTCTTTGTGAAGCAGTCACCCTTTTACAATAGTCCTTGGCATGGCTCTAGCTAGACCTGTATTGGAATTCAGTGTACACCTATTGATATATTCTGCCAAATATATAATGAACATGCAGAGCTGACTGTGCACCAGTGTTTCCTTCTAGCTTTTGAAATGGCGATTGTTCCCTCTCTGTGCTCCCAATGAAATCAAAGCATCTTGTAATCCTTTGCTTGTTTTTAAGTGACAGTAGTCCTCTGTTCCCTGACAAATATTGCCAGCAGAAGCCTGGTAGCTCCAGACAAGGTCCTTTGAAAGAGGTGGGAGGGGAGAGGGGCTCTGCAGGCAGCTTTCCAGCAGCAGCTGTGCACTAACGGCATGGGAGTGTGGGAGGCTACTCCCGGGTTAGTAAGACAGTTCAGCAATGCAGTGAATGTGTGCTCGCAGTACACGACTCCTATTTACTTTTTTTTCATTCTCTGACCTTTGTCTGACCAAGTCCATCGCCGAAACGCAGCTGGATGGGGAGGGGGAACAGCAGCCAGGCTGTGCCAAGGATCTTGCTGCTCTCGGTGAAACATGTGGCACTCCCCCAGGGAAAGGGTTTAAGGCAAGTAACGAGGTGGCAAATTTTCTTTCTTGCTGAGAAAGTTATTTGGACTTGGGTCTTACGTTACTGTACCTTCTCTCGCTTCCCATAGAAGTAAGTGCCATTAATTTGCCCGACAGAGGTATTAAACAGTAACAGCTGAATACCAGTCAAAGGCAGCAGTGTTTGATAGAGGAGTGCCAGAGAAAGAGGAGTTTGCAGGAGTCTGGGGTATTGTTCAGAGCCTTGTGATCTCAGCATCACAGCTTCACAGTTTCAGGTCTGGTAATGATCTGAAAATACAAGTCTTCATGGTCACTGGAAGGCAGAGAGGCACAACCTATAGGGACAGCAGCTGGGCTCACCTTTTGATGAAGAGCAAGATCAGTCTGAGTTGCAACTGGCCATTTTACCTTTAGCTCCATTTTCCTTTGAGTGGGTCTCATGGGCTCCTTGTGCCCATGTCCAGGGGAAACAGGCAGTTTTGGCTTGCAATTTAGAGTTTCAGAAAGACTCTCTGAGGGAAGTAAAGAGATGTGAGCAAAAGTCCTGCAGATGTGGCTGAGTTGTCAAAGGAGAACATCACATGTAGGGAGATTTCAGTCAAATTCTGCTGACCCTGACTCATAATTGTGCTGGAGCAGAGACCTAGAGATGAGACCCTGTTCTGAAAAAGAGCTGATGAGGGATGACACTACAGACAGTGTGGGGTAGAGGAGAAAACTTGTAAGTGAATGGTTGCAATTAAAATTCCAAAATTCCCTGTGTGATGCTGCTCTGAGTCTCCCAGACTGCTTGTGGCTCCTGCCGAGCTCAGCCAGAGCATGGGTGCCCAGGCTCTCTTCAAATAAGGCCTGCCTAAGGAGGAGAATGGTATCTGCCCTTCTGGAGAAGGGGAACGAGAGAGGGGGACCCCTAAGGCTGGCTGGGCTATTGCAGAGGGTGGAAAGCAAGGGTTCAGGTTGTGGCCCTTGTTGTTCCTCTGCCAGGTTACACCATGACTGACCAGCCATCCTGTGGCCCATACATCTCCACAGATGTACATCTCCACTGTGCTTTCTCTCCTGTTTCCACCTTGCCTCCTTTACTACTTTGTGCTGGTCATAAGGAGCAGCTGCAAAACTTGTGTGTCTGGGTGAGCCTCCAGTCAGCAGCTGAGCTGACAGTCCTTGCCCACGTAGCAAGGCTTTTCAACAAAACAAGAGACTCCAGATAATAATACTCTTCCTGGCTAAAAGACTTCAATAACTTTTACTAACTTCAGCACCTTTAAAACAAATGCGTAATTAAATTATGAAGTTTCTTGCTGCAAGATGTTATGGAAGCTGACAGGATGAATGGATTCAGAAAAGGATTGGGCAAATTCATCTTGTCTGTGAAACAATCACTTGGATACAACCTCCAGCTTAAAAAGTCCCTGAACCTCCAATGGCAGGCAGTCATTCTGGGCACAGGGAAGGTGATGCAGCAGAGGAGTGCAGACTGGAAAACCAAAAACTGCAGAAAATTACTCAAATGCATGATGTGATGGAAAAGTCACAGTCTGAATCTGCAGCATGCCTCCTCGAGCTAAAACCAAGATTGATACCAGCTGATGTATGCATGCCGGTACTTAAGTCGATAATGAAACAAAACTTGCCCTGCTCTTTTTGTCTGTCCCTTGAGGAATTCAGTTTTTCAGACCTCTCTCACAGCCAAGACTACTTTTTATTACATTTATTTATGTTTTCTGGCTGTGAAGCATCTAAATAGTGTTTCATTAAAAAAAATCTTTATATGAGAAAGATCAGAAGCATTCCGTGGTATTTATTTTTCTTTAAAGAGGGTATCTTTGGCATGCAGACAGGCTGTGGCTCACCATTATAAGTTAGCAAAGGATCATCCATGAAATATTAGCCATAACCAGAATAATATTAGATAACTAGAAAAATTAGCTTTTAATGGGATTTCATTTCATGTGAGATATATTATTTTGAATTTCAGGAAAGGTTTTTTCCTTGAATGCAAACAAACACCTTGTTATGTTGAGCTCTCCTCCTCTTAAACACTGTGCATTTAGCCCTGATATGGGCATAGGATTCATCAGACTATTCTGCACTAGAAGAGTGCTATCTTTAGTGAGAGCAATTAAGGCAAAGGGGCTGCAGGCCAAAGCACTGGAGCTGTATAAGGATAGCAGAAGCTGTAGATTAAGCTGTATATTAATTACTTGGTTCCCTACTTGGAGCTATGAAGAGTGAATTCTTTGATTTTATGTTGCATTTTTTAAGGTAGTTTGTGGTTGACTAAAACACAAAGCATCAGGAGGTTTTGCAGGTAGATATTAAAATGGTGAAATTGCTATGGATGTTTTGAAAAAAAAACAGCTGAAGCACACTCCAGAGGTGGATCCAGAGGGAGGGTGCAGGGCAGCACTTGGAGATGTCCAGGTACATTGCTTTATGCAAGCTCTTGCACAGGCCTGCTATAAGACTGATTTACTTCATCCATGCCCTGACCCGGGCTGTGGATCTGATGCTGTGTGAGTGAATGTCTGATTTGGGCAGGAAGGTGTCCCCTCCTGCTCCACTCCATGGTTTATGGAGCTGCCCGCACAGCCTCTGTTACACATGGTACACTCTCCAAATTGACGGGTTTCTGCCCCAGAGAAGCTTATGCTCTGGAGGAAGTTCATATCTTTGAACTTATGTGGATTATCCTCATGTGGGAAATGAATTATCCTTCAGCTCATTCTCATCTCTCAGAAGCTCCTTGTCCCCTCAGTCACACTTTTGTCTCCCTTGTTACTGCTGCACATCCTCCCTGCGGACTCTTCCCGCAGCTGGGGAAGCCTGCAAGATCCCCTGGGGCTGCTCCTGATTTCCAGGCAGACACCAGGGCAGCTGCCTCTTGCCCAGTGCCCAAGCAGGGGAGGGGCCCCTCTTGATGTTACTTTGTTCAGTTGATCTGGGTCTTGTTAAACACGTGCCTTCAAAAGTCCTGGCTCTGACCTGGGAAACAGGTGGCACCTTGTTACCCTTTTCAAAGGGAGTTCTCCTGATCTGCTGTGTAATTTAGGGTCCTGTGTTAAATACAACCCAGTGTGGTGCAATGCCTGTAGCCATCGTGCTTGGGCCAGTGCCTGCGTGTCAGTTCAGTGGGGCTCTGCACAAATGCAAGAGCTCCCACTGGGCATCCTCCCACCAGGCTAAGGGTCTCTGCCTGTGGTGGCTGTCATCTGTCATGCAAGGAAAGGATCCTTTGTGCCTTATTCCCATCAAAAGCACAAAAACCCATTTACTGCATGGTAGAGGAGGAAATGGCAGCAGCAGCAACACTCTTCACGCTGAGATCCATCCCTGCCACAGAACCACAGAATCAATGAAGCTGAAAAAGACCTCTGAAATGATCGAGTCCAATCTATGACTGAACACCACCACGTCAACTCAACCATGGCACCAAGTGCCACATCCAGTCTTTTCTTAAACACCTCCAGGGACAGTGACTCCACCACCTCCAAGCGTAGCCTATTCCAGTACCCAATTTCCCTGAAAACAGACATTAGTGTAATACAACTTAGTAAGTGTGTGATAGTTAACACTTTACTTCTTTGCCCCTTTTCTTCTGTCAGGAGCCTAAATGCCAGCCATCACCCGGTGATGTGGAAAATGCACAGCTTGAGATTCACCCAAGGGCTGAGCTTCCTTCAAAATTGCTGTGTGGCAGGAGGATCCCAGAGGGAGACACAGGCTACCATCAGGCTGAGGAAGAAAGAGTCCGTGTCCCAACAGGATTGTTGGAAGTGGTTTCAACAATCTCTCCTTGGAAAGGCAAGAGGCTGCCAAACCAGGACATTTTATTTGTTGTTGCCTGCTTGCCCTGACTGAGTTTAGATCATGTAGCTGTGGGACAATGTGATTACACCTAGCTGGGCTGGTGCGCTGGCTGTGCTTTCCCTCAGCAATGAAAGGCTTTCTACGGTGCAAATTATTGTGCTTTGCTGTACCAGTAAACCAAAGTGCTTAGCCCAGGAGGGTTTCTGTAGACAGTCCACCATCTCTTTAGTAAAGGTGAGTAGGTCTGGCCATTCAGACACACCAGTATAACCAGAAGGCGTTATCACTAGGCGTTTTTCAGGAATAATGATTTATTTAATTTACATAAAAACTACAAGGACAGCTCTCTAAGTTTGTACAGCTTGAAAAGCTTAAACCAAGTGAAATGATTAGAAGAACACAAACCTGCTCATTTAACTCTGTCAGCCCAGCTCCTCTCTCAGAAACCCACCTGAGCTGAATGCAGCCTACAAACACAAGATTTACAGCGCACGATGATCCTTTGCTGATGCTGTCCTGGGAAAGGTGAGAAGACCTCTCCATAAAGCTGAAGGATCCTTGCAGCAACTACAGTACCCTGGAGCCCT
Source organism: Hylia prasina (assembly GCA_013397195.1). NCBI lineage: Eukaryota > Metazoa > Chordata > Aves > Passeriformes > Sylviidae > Hylia > Hylia prasina. The sequence continues at coordinate 199,113 of VYXD01002499.1, forward strand.
TGCTCCTTCAAATTTCACAGCACCTGGCACAAGCAGCTCTGTCAGATGTGATGGTTATGGAGTAGTGTGTGCAGAAAAGCTGTGAGCCATTTGGAGCAAAAAAAAAAGTAAGACACCTGAGAGTATGATGTCGCATGGGGACTCAATAATAATTGCACCTCCATGTTATTTATCAGCCACATTTGGGGGTTGTGTTGGCCCTTTCCTTTATGTGCAGGAGGATGTGCCCCACGTCTCCATTGCTACCAAATTCTCAAGTTGTTTGGCAGGAGCATCGGTCAAGTACACCATCCCATCAGGTTTGTGTGGGTTTTTCTGTGTTTTAACCTAGAAGTATTTTTTTCAGCAGGATTTTGGAGCAAGATTTATTTTCAGTTTCTTTAAGGCAGTTTGGAGCCAGAAAGGAACTAAAAAGCCTCCAAACACCAAAGGAAATGGTGCCATGAACAAAGGGTCTCTTGTTTGTAAACTTCCATTTTAAAGTGTTGGTGCATATTCTACTGGAACAGTTTTTCATTTTTCACTTACACAGTCCAATGTTTTAAATACTAACCTATTCAAGAGTCAAGCACTTTCTAGGGCTCTTTGGAGTGTCTTTTCAGCGCTATGTCTGTTTCTGAGAAAGCTGAGCTGTCTTCACTCCTATGTATCGATCCTCTTAGATAATGTATCCAGAGAGAAAAAGGAGAGAGTGTTTCAGTTTGCAGAGAAGCACAGCTACAGAGACTGAGCTGAATCTGTCCTGTAATCTGTCAGCTACAGAGCCTTCATCACTGAATGATCCTCACCTCATGTTTCTTGCAGCACAAGAACAAGACTCTATTTCAGAAAAATAACAACCCAGGAACAAAATAAAAAAACCTCAAACCCTACTCCCTTACTCCCCCCTCAATTTTCCTTTGAATCTAGACGTGGTCTAACCAGGAGATTTTTTTTTTTCTCTGCACTTCTACCTTAATATTTCTGTCTACATTGCAGTGCCTCTCACTGCCGCCAAAGCTAAGTGTTTGCTGAATTAAATAAACCATGCTGCATTGACAGAGCTCGTGAATGCTGCTATTGTCACCAGAATCCCCTTTGCTGGTCTGACCCCAAATCCTAATGCCAGCTATGGTGTAGTCATAAGTGAACAAGAATCGATCATGTTGACGAGACTAGGAGACTCTCCAAAAGGTAATTTTATAGGCTGGTTTTGTCACCATGTGACAAAAGTTTGGGTATGTTACATCTGGTCTGGTTTGGAATCATTCCTGTCTGTCAGAAAAAGCTTTTTTAAAAGGTAAATGCTCAACACATTCAAGAAAAGCTCTTGTCATATGGCTAAAACCCCCCACGTAATCATTTCTGTTACAAATAATATTGGATTTAATGGTCTTCCAGTGTTTGCATAATGCAATAGGGGATCCACAATGAAATGGATTGTTCCCATCTGTATTGGAGACTAACTTAGGGCTGATGCAATATAAAGTCTCTAAGATGAAAAATTAGAGTAATTTCAGGCAAGATAGTTTCTTAAGTCCTGAACAGGAGAGGTCTGACTTTTCAAAAGAGAACTGTAATAATTAAAGTCTCCTAAATTTGCATGTCTTAAATACCTACATGCTGTTGTATATTCCAGAACCACGTATTACTGAGAAGTTAATAGAAAATATTGAGTCTACTCTTTTTTTTTGTGTGAGGTCTAGAGACAAACATGTCCAACTTAGTCTTTTATGAAACTGCCCAGGAAAAGAACATCCCACCTCAAATCCTATGCCATTATTTCCTCTGACTCCTGTTGTTACTCCTCCTTTTGGACATGCTGAACAGCAGCTGCAGCAGAAGAGTTGCTTTGGGTAGTTCTGGTGAGGAACTGATAGCTCAGACCAGTACTGGAGGTGCAGAAGTGGTATTGAGCTGTGGGTTTCAATTTCTCTTCCAGACATTCGCATGGGGCAGCACAATAACCTTTTTTAGCAATGTTTTCCTCTTCACCTTGTCTTCCTTTCTGACAATATAGCACAAAACCCTCGACGTGGTTGTACAGAGAGCTGCTGCATAAATGACTCAGGCTGTCTCCAGACATTGTGTTCCCCTGACACACGTCCTCACCTGAGAACCAGTTTCTCCCAAAATGGGCACTTCCTGTGTGAGCTTTGCAGAATAAGGAGAATGTTCTTCTTCCACCTTAAGGCATGAGGAGAAGTGTCAGAGTCTCTAATGCTTTCAGCTTAGTAAACAGAAGCTCTGGGCCATCAGGGCTTGCTCTGCTCTGGCTCTGGTGTCTCAGAGGATTGCTGGAGTGCCAGCTCTCATGGGCTTGGGAGGCAAGGCAAGAGCATGGCAGGAGGAAATCCCTTCCTTCCTCAGCCAGGGGAGACAGAGACCTGCAGCTTTTGCAATATCTCTCATTCAAACAATGGTGTCAGCCTTGCCATGGCAGTGAGCAGCAGAGCCCAGGTTACCATTTGACTCCTGCTATGCAAGCAGAGGCTGGTACAAACCACACTGATAATTCACATCCACCAGAATTCAGATCGCAGCTCAGAAGTGACTCTTTAAAAGCTTCGGAATAATTATTTCACCTGTAGTTGGAATTTTTTTCTCCAGACTTGACTTACAGTTTATAAATATGTGAGACAGGCGATTGGTAATTCAGTTTATAGTTTGTATGAACCCTGAAGCTTATGTCAATGCTGTTATCTATTATAGAAATGCAAACATGCTCTTTGATGTGTTATTCTCAGTGACTTGGGAGGATAAAGATGGAATACTCTATGGGCATTTGTAAAAGAAATTCAGAAATTGCAAGTCTACTAGGACCCAACAACATATTTTCATTTATTTTTTTCTCCTTTGCAATATGCTTGATTACAGTAACTTAAAAACAAGAGAAATATTGCATCTGTCTACATTTCTGCAGTAGGAGAGCCTGAACTGGTTCTTCTGCTATGCCAAAAGCCTTTTTTTGAGTATGCCAAACGTGTTTTATATTATAGCAGAAGGGAAATTTGGTGCCACAGATATAGGATTTAGTCTGTTGGACAGATTTCCTTGCTATAGGAGCACCTCCTGCTGGCTCTGCACTGTGATGCCCTTGGACTGCCCGTGTTTCCTGGACTTGGGAATAAAAAAGGAAGCCACGTGAAGTTTCTGGAGAGAAAAGAGAATGGTCATCGTGGGACCAGTTCTGCTGCTGTGAAGGGTGATAGGGTGCAGTGACTGACACTTCCCAGTCTGCTACAGATACATATTTCTATAGTCCCTAATGGGGTGTTGGTACCACACTAACTCAGTTCAGGGGTAACACACTGTCTGCTCCCTCATCTCTGCAGTGACCCAGCTGAAGTCCTCAGAACAGCTAGGAGCAACACTTGGTAATAAGGAGGTGAGAGACAGCAAAAAGACATTGTGTTTGTCCCTGGCAGCTTCAGTTTGTCAATGAGAAATAGCTCAGAATGCTTTTCCACACAAAATGTCTTTTTTTTTTTTAAAGAAGAAGAATGTATGTGGTCATTTTAGTGAAATTTATTTGAAAATATAAAAAGCAAGGTATTAACGTCTGTTCTGATTACTACCACAATAAGCAGCTACAGTGGGGGTTTTTTTTAGGCAATTTCTTCCTTGAAGGTTTGTGGGTTTTTTGGTTTTTTTTTTTTGAGGTAGTTATAAAGTAGTTTTAAAAAATAAATAAAGCCAGCCTACAAATGATACATTAATGGTAAGCGAAATAAGCTATCCTGACCAGAGTGCTTTTCTTCCTTGGAAAACTAAATCAGTTGAAAAGACTTGCTGTCATTCTGATGCACAAGAAAAATAAGTCCAAAATATCAACATATTCCCCAGAATGAGAACACTGCCAGCTCTGACACATTTCCTTTGGTGATCAAAGCTCTCGGGATGGCTGCAGATGACATAAAGAAAACGTGGCTTGTTCGTTTAAATGCAGTGGGTGGGGAGCATGAGAGAGCAGAGCGTTGTAGGGAGCAGGACTCAAACATAAAATGTGCAGTAAAGATCTGTTCATCAACGCCTTTTCCTAGTAGTAAGCATTAGCACTCTAGCAACAGTTAAAGGCTTCTGTTATTGTTATTCCTACAGTCTATAAAGAGGCTGCTGAAGTAGGCACCAGTGAACAAGCACAAGGACACACAGACCTTGTCTCTACAGCAGTTAAACCTCTGGTTTACAAAGGGACGACCCATGGTTTATTAAAAAAAAATATTTTTTACTGCCCTATTTTAATATTTTGACGCACCGTAGTGAAAGCCCAGCAGTTTTGACTGCGCTGCCACGCTGTGCCCCCTTGTCATGCGCTGGCCGTGTGTGCCCTGCGGCTGTTCCTGCAGCCCCCTGTCCCCTGGGGCTGGCTAGCTCTTCCTGGGGACAATGCCACCAGGGTGATCAACAGGGCTCAGGAGACATTTTATTGGAAACGCCCAAGAGTCAGCCCAGACAAATGCTGCCCTCGGTCCTACACTCTGCGTGGCACATATTTTACAGAAAGAAACATCGGGAAAATTTTCAGAAATACTGTAGAAAATGGTTTAAAACTTCACTGGAACTATTTTGGTAAATCTTGCTGCCTGTAAGGCTAGAGTCCTTTTATCTCATAGGAACTGAAAGGCAGAAGAAAATTATGACTAATATATTTTTTAAGAATTAGAGAAAATTACCTAACCCCATATGTTTGGAATATCAGAATTTAAGGCTGTGATTTTCAAAAGAGCTTATGGGATTGTGGCACCCAGACCTACTCCTGCCCCCATGGAAATGCATATTAATTTGCTATCAACTTCCATGCAAGGGATCAAAACTCTTCAGCTCTCACTGAATTTCCCTGGGAGGTTGGTGACTGTTGCAAAAATCCCAGCTCAAACCTCCTCACTGTCACTCTCTTTTCAGGGGAAATTCAGTGACTATTGCGAAAATCCCAGGCTGAACAACCTGATAACTCCTGGCTTTCAGGGCAGGAAGCAAACTCTGCATCCTACCCAAAACCAGCAACAATCTCTCTTCTCCAGTTCAGAGGGGTTTGACACTTTTGCCTTTTACATCCCTCATGCTGGACAAATAATGACCTGTCTGAAGGTTGTGATGGATTTCTGTTATTTGGGGGTTGAGAAGAATCCATATCTGGGCAAGAGAAAGCGATCCTTGATCTGGCTGCAGTGATGGACTTCTCTGAAAGTAGTTGCTGTTTGAAAGGTGTCAAAAACCAGTAGGTCTCATGAGCTGGGCTAGGGTGTGAAGGTGGCTGGGGCAGTCACAAACCCACGTTCCCGGCCCATTTCAGCCGTCCCAATCCATTTGTACAATTGGAATGTTTGGGTGTGTGAGGGTGCTGGCATGGGGGTGCACACCCTGCTGCGTGCCACACGTGCAGATAGACAGCAGCAACGAGAGGGGCTGCTCGCAGAAGAAACAAATCTGCTTTACCCTGACAGCTCTGGATCTCTGCTTGCTTGGAAAAAATACTGCTTACAAACACGTGAACCAGCCGTGCTTGCCTGTGCTCTCAGAGCGATGGTAATTACACAGATTTTTGGTCAGTCCTGTCATATTTACTCCTGCAAATTGATTAACCTATGTAATGAGTACAGGACTGTGACCAGTGCTGACCCCACATCAAAGCCTGATATTGCTGCAGTGTGCTGACCTGAATTTTAATTGTTCAGTAGGCTTTGTAATTAAACCGCAAATGTGCTAAAGAAGAGATTAGGCATTTTAGGTGGCAGTGGATGTATTTTTTCCCAGGTGTGCCAATCGTGTACCCTATAAAATGTCCAATGCCTGCCTAACAGAGATCTAACAACATCCCATTTCATAGATGACTAAAGCTTCTTCTATTTTTTTTTCTTGATACATTAAAATATGGAAAAAATGTAACTCTTATCCTAAAATTTTCTATATACATTATCGTGTAGCACTAAAGCTGTTGCATCAAGGTATATAAATAAATCAACAATGAATAAATTAGGGCTTCAACTCTCCATGAAATTTCCACAGCCTTGTACACTTGGTCCTCAGAGTCCAAAGGAGCTACTGCAGACAGATGTGTTTTTGTTCTTTAGAATCATCAGTGTGGTACATCTGTTGCTTCAGACAGTGGCTATGCCAGACTTGAGAGAAAACACGTTGCTCATTAAATGAAGACAACTATCATAAATAAAGGAGAACATTTGGAAAACTACCCATGTATCACTTTTGTTTGAAAGAAATTTCTCTTTTGGAAGTTCTTGCAACATAAAAGAGAGGAACTGCGCTGTCTCATTCCACATGATTCTTTCTTCTTTCCTTTTTCTAGAGAAAAACATGTGTTTCAACATCTGAGTTTCCAGCAAATGTTGCCTTCTACCTCATGTGCCTGCTCCTTTGGCAAGGAGAAATCCAGTGTCTCTGTTGGTGCAGCTCCCTGCTTTATTTTTGACCACACAGAGGAGATGGAACAAGAATGAGGTGGGTTAATCTGGAATTGGGTGGGTCATGCTAGAAGGGAGCAACTGGGAAGAAGATCCATCTTTCATTCATAAAATTTTGTTTGAAACATATGGGGAGAATTAGGAGCTACATTTTCATCTTTATGAGCTGGGACTTGGGAGCCTGCCTTGAGATTTAGTCAAGACCATGAATCTGGTTTGAAGCTGTTCTTCTTTGGTGTGCTTGTACTTCTCCCATCTTCCCGTGATTTAGTCCATCTACCAGTGATGTCACCAGGACTCACAAAAGGTGATTGACCCTGTGGGTTTGATTGTGAGCAGAGAGCTTGACTGAAGGAAGGGCAAGACCCAGAATTCTTTCCTCCAGGAAGACTGTTGTGCCTAAAGAATAATGAGGGCAAGATGATAAAATGTGGCAGGTTTGGGGAGTAACAGTCTGAGATACAGGCTATTTGTCTCATAGATTTGGTAGCCAGAGTTCATCTAGAATTGGCAAAAAAAAAAAAAAAAGTTGTAATATACTGACACTTGGAAAAAAAATTGAATGTAGATATGTAATTTGCTGGAATGGTGAGACAGTCCTCATCTTACCTTTTTTATTAAAAAATCACCCTTCAGACTAAAGAGTACCCACCTGGCACTGAGTAGAGTCCTGTAGGCACTGATCTTAACGTAACACTGGCAGCATATTCTTATTCTCCAGGGACAATCTCTGCTTTGCTTCCCTTTCCTGTGTTCTGCCCAGAAATCCCAAAGACATCTGTGGGAAGATTTTTCTTTCAATGGGGAAAGGTTTTATTCAGCCACATGGCTGAGTTCACCAGCTGGGTGTGTTTTTCCCTTTGCAGCGTGCTCCAGGATGCCTTGATCCACACCGAGAGCCTCGGAATCCAGCTGAGCATTGCTTGGGTGTGAACTTCCCTGCCTGTTTCACAGCACAGGTTGCTCTCAGGCACAAGATTGTGTGACCTGTTTGGGTTGGTCCTGCCATGAAGGTATTTTCTGCATGCTGGAGTTTTTAAGAGCGTTGATTTATATCATTTTGGCAACAATTTGCTGAATTTTTTTTACCGTTTTGCAATTATTCATCCATTTAAGCATGTGATCAATCAGTGAGGACTCTTAAATGCTGACTGTGGGAATCCATGAAGAATGATGCCTTCATTATCACACTTGAATATGCACTGAACCTTCCTTCCCTGTCCAGAGGCACCCTCTTCTCCACAGAAAACACCCTACCTGCCATGCCTGACTTTCTTGAATGTATTTGAAAGGACTGTGCATTAAGTAAAACACCTGCAATCTAAAGAAAATAATGTAACCCAGCTAAAAACACCAATATGTTGGACTCTTAAAGAGTGACTGCAAGCACCTGTAAGAGCAGATTTTAGATTGCAAACAAGACCTCCACGTTTCCCAGCTGTCTTAAGCTTGCAGTGACAAAAGACACAGTGCATAATGATGAGTCCAAACAAAACCATATAAACATGCCAATCAAATAGAAGTTTTTGCTTGCCAGAGATCTCGAGCTCTATGAAATAGGTTTGGACTCTGAAATCAAGATGACAGTTTTCAAATAAAATTAAATGAGGTAACCAAAGACTGAAATCCTAATATAAGAATTAAGAGGCAAGAAAAGTCATAAACAAATTACTGATATATAATTTTAAGGTAAATATGTTAATTTAAAATAAGTTTGCATACCCATTTGAAAGATGTAATTTCAAGAGAGAATAACCAGTTTAAAATTAATATACTTTATTAACAAATAAAATTATAACACAAGCAGAGGGAGGTTGGAGGTGAAATACTGAGTTTCCTTTGATAGGTAGAGTAATTATGAAGTATGCTTTTGAAGTTCAAGAAGAGAGCCTTAGGACACAACATTTTTTAAAGTAAAAATTGGCTTGCACTCTGTTCAAGTGATTTATTTTGCACTAAGAAATGGGTGTGAGACATGATGTGATTTAAAATGTCATCCCTTGATGGAACTGCTTGAGGGTGACATCATTTTTTTCCTTTTTTTCTCTACTTTTATTTATGTATTTGGCTGCTTTATTTCTAAAATTTTCTATCTTAAAAAATCTAATGAAACCATGTAGATATTAAAAAAACCCCAAGCCATCAACACCTTCACCATCCCCCAAATAAAGCTTTACCTTGAAGCTCAGGAAGCTAAAAGCTAGACTCTGGAGGGAGCCACTGGGAAGGAGCAGAGTTTTCAGCTCTATCTGTGTCATCTGTGTTGTGGCCAGCTTTGAGGAATTGCACTAGCACATGCCACCAAAAAAACACATGGAACAAAGGAGTGTTGCTTGTCTTCAAGAAGTTTTTGCTTAACCTCAGTGGCATTTTCGTATGCCTGGTGACTTTTATCATAAATCTCACAATTTTTGTTCAAAGCCCTAGCAGTTGGAGGCAGAGGATTTATGTGAGAATGTCATAAATTTAACTTCAACGTGAGTCCCATAACGTTTTGCCTACTGGTAGCTCAATAGATCTTGCAGGTCCTGGATGGGACAAGCTTCTGGACACAGAGTAGTGTGGTTGGGCAGATCCACCTGTGCTTGTTCCATACAGAAATATATAAAAAAATAACCCAAACAAACAGCAACACCACCACTGCCCCCCAAAAACCCAAAAAAACAACTCCCCCAGAAAAAGAACCCAAACCAGACAGCAAACCCTTCAAGTTTCATACAGCTGTGCTCTGGAAAGCCATGAGATATGATGGCTTTCTCTGAGCTCTGCAGGCTGAACAACTGAGAGCAAGGGGACTGTATTTCATCACCAGCATGAAAACATTATAACCTCATACACACAGGCACGTATCTAGTGAGTAAGAGAAGCCACTTCTTTCCTTGCCATTTTCTCAGATAAAGTTGCCATCTAATCTAAAACAGGGCAGTCTTGCTGAAAGACAATGAATTCTCTTTGTATGAAGAGCTGTAGCAAAGTTCATAGCCAGACTGTGTTATAAAAACACAGAAGTTAAAAATAGCTGTGCAGTCAGGGAGCAGGATCCAGCTCCAAATGAGTGGCCCAGTTTGCTCTCACTGTCAAGTATTGTAAGCAAAAGTCAACCCTTTTTGTTTTCAGGCTGCTGCTGATAGCTTTGTCTTTTCCATGGGGAAATGTTGGTGCTTCCCTATAATTTGACAACTTTCAACACTTTTTGTGGTCTTTGTGAAAGGTCTGTGCCAACAAAGTACCAATGTCATTTTGACTGCAAGCAGGACTTCTTTGGGAAGGTGATATTCATGGAGAAGAGGGAGTAGCTTTTTTTTAAAAAACCCTGAAGAATATTGGAAAGATTTCTGCAGGAACTTTGCAAGGAGCTCACAACACTTTTCTTCTGGGCCTGCTGCAGAAGTTGCTGCTGCTCTGGTTAGCAGACAGAATTATTACAGCAGTGGGAGATGGATTGGTTCCTTTTCTGCTCTGACAGCCATGAGGCTGCATGAATTACACAGCCTGGTGTTCTGGGTGGAGCAGTTCCTCAGGATTCATCCCAGCTGGGTCTCACACCAGGTGGCAAAACAAACTATAAAGGGCTGAAGGGCTGGGGAAGTGGGTTCCCTTCTTTCCTGCTGTGCTGTGGGCAGGGACTGCTGTGGGTGATTGCTGCCCTCCTCAACGCACAATGGAGAAAGCTGAGGCTTTGAAAAAGGAGGAGGGGGTAAGTGATATGTGAACTGGTATAAGTCTGTTATAACTGGAAGTTTGGGGCTTTTTAAAAGTGCTTGTGTGAGGAGCTGAGTCAGTTCTATGTTTTCTTACTTGTGTTGATCCCCAGCCTGGATAAAGCCTGTGCTGTATTGCTTTGAAAGCTATATAAGTTAAATACAGCACAGAGAGGTCTCTCCATCCATCTGTGAATTGGGGAAAGAATACTCATTGATCTTACCATGTTTTTTTTTCCCTGAGATAATTTTTTCTTTGGCTTTTAACTGTGAACCTTTTGAGGCTGGGTTCTTGTCTTGTATGACTGCTTGGGTTCAAGCAGAGGTGGTGTTAGGGGCAGACTGTAAAAAGTGCCATAAAATCCATGGATGCAAGGGCTAAAGAATGAAAAGCCATTCCTTTATTTTAGGTGCTTAAAATGGTGACTGTCCATGGAAAGCTGCAGGCATGTTGTCCGTTATAGCTCATATTTTAATATGTGGCCTTATGGGAGCAAAAACATCTGCTTTTTTCCTAAAGCTGGTATTCCTAATACTTGACACCTCTGATGCAGTGTGAGGAATAAAGTCAAAATATGTATCTGTTGCCCAAGAAATGTTTGATGATGTTGTAGCCTATGGTGTCCTATTGCTGAATCAGCTCTTGCAAGGGGCTTGGAAATCTGTTACAAAGCTGGGAAACACACGGCTAATCCATAAAACCTTAAATATATGTAAAGCAATGTGCAAATGACACCTACTAACTGGAAATTGCTACAGATAAAAGAGATCTGGCAGCTGAATCACAAAAATATTATTCAGGGTAAATACTTACACCAAATTAATAGCCTAGAAACAGTTCCACCATTCAAACAGCCTTCAGAAGTGACAACTGATTTGAAAGAGTGGGCTGCTGTTAAAATAATAATGAATCCAGCCTTGTCCTTTCTCCTCGGTATCCTCCAGGCTTTCTCTGGTGGGGTGTTTTGACTGCTGTGAGGATTTAAAAGAACTTTTTTATCACTGATAAATATCAAAGCTGGTGAGACTGTTGTGTGCAGCTGAGGGTTTGCAATATGACAACATTAAGCACTGATTCTATACTTGATGCTGCAACAATTTCTGCTACTTTAGCGAAAAATATCCAGGAAAGGTCTCTAGTTCTTTCCCAGAGGGGAGTGGGCACATTAAAATGAATAATTAAGAACCTGACATGTTGTTGGTGTAATGCATTTGAGTGTTTGGCTAATGAAAATCTACTTGTTTCAATTTTGGCGAGGCTCGTGTTGTCCTGCGAGTGTGGTGTCTTTGCTCAGCAGTTCAGGAACTACTGCCCATGCAGTGTGAGGGAACTCCTTCCTTCTGGTCAAGCCAAAAGGATGTTCTAGAATTTAAGGTGGTGATCTTGGACATGGCAGCTTTATGCTCACCACTCTGCTCGCAGCCTATGTAGCGTCAGGCTTTGCTTCCCTGTTGAACATAGTGATGATCTAGGGGTGGTGTGAGATTTCTAAAGGCTGTTTCTTGATAGTAAAGTCGTGTTACTGGTCTAAGGTATGCTTGCAGAGGAATATAATCTACCTTCTGTATATTAACATCTAGAAAACTTGGCACTGGGCTGAACAAAAGCTGTTCCTGCCATTCTGAAGAAAAAGTAACAAGAATGTTACTTTAGGTTTTTTTAGTTAAGGACTTCTGATGCTGTAATTGATAATAAGATTATCAAAGTTCTGCTTATTTTGGGTCTCTTCCAGTGTTGATAGCGAGGTCATCTGCTGAGCTTGATGCTGCCTAGTCTGGGCTGCTTCTCTAGGAGGTGATTTGCTAAAGGCTGGGTATCTGCCCTGCATTGCATGGTGCACTGGGGACATGCCTTCAGTGTGTGATTTCCAAAACACTTCTCCCTCACATATGGCAGATATTCCTGGGTGGCTGTTATTGCTTCACAAGCTGTGGTTCAGGTATGCAACTTATAGACTGAGCATGAGACATATAAAAAACTATTAGATAGTACCTTTTGAATTCTGCGCTCACAAACTCTGTGAAAGGCTACCAGGGTCTCACAGATTCATAAGAAAATTGTATATTCCTCATGCATTTCTTCCATTACATGGAATCAGTGCTCAGCACCTCTGAGGAGCGGGTGAAAAGTTAAACCCCCAAATTTCTTAGGCTGAAAACCTCATTGTAACTATTTGACCTCGTTATTTATGGAAGAACACTGTCACATCTTAAAAAGAAGAAAGTAACCTGTATTATACTGTTGGAAGTAGTAGGGATACATCCTGGCACATCCATGGATATGTGTAGCCCAGCTGCTGAGCTGCTGGCTCAGCTTCTCTCAAGGAGAGCTAAAGAGCCACATGGTGTCTCTGGGTGCTGGATTTTGTACTTGGACCTGTGTGTTAACACCCATCCAGTGTGGCAGCTCACTACTGGATGTACATCTGAAGTGCCACAAGAGTGCAAGTCACCCCAGCAAGGGTCTGCTATAAATTACACGTGGTAAATTGGCTCCAGATAAATCTGGTTTGGACTATGGAACTTGTGTGGCGTGATAAAGTCTCCTATTTTTTTGCTCAGACCCTGTCTTTTTTGCAAGGAGCTTCCATGGCAGTCACAGAAATACAGATCTAGAGTCTGGCAGGTTTGGGATGGCAAAACCCTACTGGATCACATTTTGCACAAAGGCAGCTATCAGCCTTCTGGGCTTATTACTTAATTGGGATACCGGCAATGGGATCTAACTACTGTATAAGTTACTTCATTTAGCTGTAGCAAGTTATCTTTAAGTGGCAGATTCCTCTTGATTTTAATATGTGCAGGCTGAGATTATGGAAGAGGTAGACGTAGTATAGTTGTTTAAACCTCAAAATATGTTTTAAATAATTGATTTCCATGCATCTAAAGTAAAGATCAGTTATTCAAAACATATTTATATTTGCAAAAAACCAAAACCAAACAATATGACAAAACAAATACTTGTAAATAATTTAAAACATATTTTGAGGCTTTTAATGTTGCAGAATATGCATCTCCAACAGTGGTAAAACCTCAATAAATATGATTTAACAATTCTCTGTGTTTAATGCATAATTGCGCTATTGAGTAGAAAAGAAAATAGGTTTGATAAAAAGTTTGACAGTGTGCTGGATGAGCTAGAAAAGCTAGCCTTTAAATTGACACCTGTTTAGTGAAAGGCATGTGCAATTAGAAGTAAATGAGAAGAAACTGGTGTTTATTAAGCATTCCTAATTATTGATCCAGAAGTACAAACCAGTGCTTCATAATCTGATAAAGCTGTGTTGGGAGGCTTCAGGCTTAACATTAGGAAGCTGAGAACATGGCCAGACACTATAATCAGCTTTCTAGAGAGGTGGTTTTTGTCCCAAGCCTGTCAGTGATAAGGGGTATTTGCACAATGCTCTTAATGTGTGTAAACTTTTGGTCAGGCAGTTGGGGTGGAGGATTGTGGTACATCCATTCCAACTGAGTTTTCTGTATCAAAGGGTAAATGTTCAGTGAAGTTCTGCAGGCTGTTAAGATCAAGAAGTGCAAAGTGAAGTTTAAAATGGTTGGTGATATCTAGAGGGGACTTTATCTCAGCTGTTGAGGTTTTGGCTGGTTATATCCCTTTGTCCCAGGGAATTTTAGTTCTGTGCCTGAGTCTTCCCTACTGATGCAAACAAAAGGTGAGGTATAGATGTTGTTTTATGATACAAGAGGCAGGCTGGCTGCCCTCCCTTGGGCAGTTTCTACTGGCTTTACTGGCTGCTTCCTTGAAATAAAGACAGCAGAGCATGAACCAGAACAACATTTAGGTACTAAACACTGAGCTTCAGTCTCACTTGTAATGTAATCAAGTTGCCTGCCTGTAATTTCTCTTCCTTTTGAAAAGTAGCTGTTATTTGAAATCCACTTAAGATACCCTTACTATAGTAAAGTCAGTTCTGGCAAAAATACAGACACAGTAGTTTTGCAGTCAGTAGATTTTGAGCTGGCTTTGACTGTGTGCCCATCATAAGTTGTTATAATGCAGTTGGCTTCTTTGTAAAGAGTTGCTGGTCTCAGTAAGCCATAGGCTTGTCTATATTAATCTGTTTAATAACTGAGTTAGAGTGTGAATGAAACTGCATTAGCTTTTCTTCGTGTCTCTATGTGGATACTCTTGATCATGCACCTTAATAAAGATTGGGCTAATACACATCCAAAGTTACTTAGCACATTAATCTGTTCTATGCTAACTTTTCCAATGCTTGGCAGGCTGATAAATCACCTGTCTCTTTTCTTTCTGTTGTTCACCCCCATTATATAGCTGTGTGATTATATATGCAATGTTGCTGAAGTATTCTTAGCTTGGTGTTCCCCAGCTAGAAGTTAAAGGTTTCATGTAGTGCCCTCTGTGAGATGATGGGGGTACCTATAAACGTGTGAAACTCCTGGGTCTCTGCAGTGAAGAAGTTTAGGTGAGCATCCACCTCCCACGCAATCCAATACTGTTTTGAGTGCTTTTATGCAAAGGGTAATTCAACACAGAACACTGTACATGGGTTCTTCCAGCTCTGAATTAGTCTCTTTTATCTGTCTCTGACCACAACAGATGTTGGCAGCCTTTTTATTCCATATCCTTAAGTCAGACTAAGAATATAAGTTCTGCTTAGAGAAGCTGTAAGGGAAAAGTTTAACCCTTTCAGGAGGATTTTTACTGTGTTTTTTTCTTGAATGCTCTTGACTTAATTTAAAGGGGAAAAAAAGTCAGCAAATGTCCAGATTGAGATAGGCTTTGGGGCATCCTCAGATTATATTCCACAGAAGTGCTCATTGGTCTCTGCATTTTCAATCAACTTCCCTCTTACTGGGGACAGAGGGTAAAAAGGTCATAGTGAATATTTCTAACACAGTTTGCATAAGAATTTGCAGAAGAATAGTAGTTCTGTAACCTTCAGCATAGACATCAGAGACAGTACTGGCCATATCTATGGAAAATTAGCCATTTGACCCTTCTCAAGCAATCAATCAGTTGACTCTATTGTGTTTATTATGGTATGAAACATCCCTTAAAAAGTTTGAAGCAATTTACCTTTTCCCTGTAGGTGGAATTAGCAAAAGCTTCACATGCCTAGACCCTCTTCAGGATAACCTTGGACTGTTTGCTTTCATCTTAAAACAAGTAAAAGCAAACAAAAGCTAAGTCTATAATGTAAAATAATTACAAATGTGCAGGTATTTTATTCCTATGTTTTACTGAAAAGAAAGCTTATCAGAGAGTCATAATTGGAAGAAAGCACCATGTAGCTATATATGTATTTATACCATAATAATTTGAGACGTGCCCATTACAGACTGTTCACTGCTGCTCTCCAAGATGACCAGCTGTCAGAAAGACCTAGGCAATGGCAGAACCAAGCCAGCATTCTTCTGCCCTGCTGCACTCGTGCCTCTAACAGAGACCTGTGCAGCCTGATGTGTAGCTAGTTACTTGTCCTCAAGGGCGAGGGATGTATGGATCTAATTTCACTGACTGACACAGGCTGCAGAAGCATACACAGCTTGCTCATATCCTTTGTGGAGCTGGAAGCCGAGTCACCTTTTTTCTTTTTTCCTTTATTTTTTTTCCACCACACAGAGACGCCATCACATATGTTCAGGGGCTGATGAGCTGAAAAGATCTGGGAGCCACATGTGACCAGCAGAACAAGCATCAGCCTAGAGTAGAGTTTCAGTGGGAGATGACTTTTGGGAAAGTTCCCACAGAAATACCGTGGTAGCATTTCTGTCCCTGCTCAGCCTGATTTCATTTATTCTGAGGCTGCTTTACATGTCCCTGGCACCACAAGAATACCATTAATCAGGTGCAAGGAGCACTTGAGATCCCATCAGTGCTCTCTGGCATCACCAGAGGGGTGCCAAAGGGCTGGCTGTGTCAAGGTGGACCTGGCCCACCGTGTTTATTGACACTTGTGCTGAGTCACCGTGCCTGCCCCACAGCCAGGGAAGGGATGCTTTCATTAGGGCACATCAATGCTATCTGGGGGTTGCAGAGCACTGGGTGCAGATCATGCTGAAGGAGGGTCACAGAGGCTTTTTTGGAATGTCAAAGCAGGAAGGAGCTTCTGTGGTGAGCGATACAGCTGGAAGGCTGATATGTTCAATAACACAACACAACAGTCTATCCTTAAGGTTTAATCTCCCAAGTATAGAAAGGGGAGTCTGATTCCTCTCCTCTCCTATGAGAAGAGAAGCAGAAGGCTTCAGGAAGCTGGGATGATGACACAAGCAGGGGAGTCTCCAGCATCAAAAGCAGACAGGAGGAAATGTAGGGGAAAGGTGATATTTCCCCCAGGTTAGAAGTTTTGATATCCTAGGTAAAGTTTGTTATCCAGTTTATAATGGACTTTTTGGGTAGACAGGTTGTGTGGCAGAAGGAAGTGGGGTGGCAGGGGAAGGCTGCAAGGGTTGATTTTTTTTTTCGTCTTGTTTGGTGGAGGAGATGGTGCTGTGGAAATGCCAACCTACAGCTGCTGCCTTCCAGCACCCTGCTAGATGTGGACAGGAGGAGCCAAGAAGATAAGCAAAGGCACCCCTCAGTCTTCCTTCCTGATGCTAAGAGGATGTAGTGACTTGAAGATGTAGATGTAGAATTGAGAGTTTCTGTCTCTGAGGAAATTCTCCTGACTCCTGCCTGAGGGAAAATACCAGATTCCACTGGTTACTTCTGCTATTTAAGTATTTTATATGTGAAACTTGTCATTTGAGGAAAGCTGGAAGCTAAAAATTTTGGAGGAAGCCACCTCCACCACTGTGAGACTGTTAATACAGATGGTCTCTGCCTCTGTGAACTCATTCCTGATTTATATCAGACTGTGCAGTAACCACCAGCACCACTCTCCTGGGTGTCCATCTCCTGTAGTGCCAGGGTAGCACTAAGGGCCTCTAAACCAGTCCTGTGTTCACAATGAGTAATTATTTATTAATTCTCAGCCAGAGGAGGGTCTGAGACAGGCTGAGTGCTCCATCCAGTTCTAAGTGGGACATGCAGTGGCTTTCTGCAGTTCTGTGCATCTGTCCCTTTTCTTCGCTTGATTCTCCTCCAACCACCCACAAATGAAACATTTCATACTGAAAACATTTTGTGCCCAGCAGCTTGCTTTCACTGTTGTAAGAAAAATGGAAGTTTCAGAGGGGTTGCAGTCAAGACCCTCCCCCGTCCTCCCTGCTCTGTTGTCAACCTGAAAAATCAGCTATTCCTGTAATCCAGGTCCCAGGAAAATGTCAAGTGTAAGGGATGTATTCTGAAACTTCTTATTGTGGTGAGGGCTTTGGAGCTTCTTCCAGAAGATTTTCATGGTTAGCGTGTGGTTTAAACAGCAACATATCCTGCAACTACTGTAAAATAATGTTAAATTATTTTAGAGCATGCAAGGCCTGTTGGTAAATGTTTTCTAATAATTGATTGTTGGAGTGTTTCTTAGTTGCTTGTGGCAATGTGGTCTTCCTCTTTGCCGGATTATTGGTCTTTTAAGTGGGATCCAACCACTTTTCCTCAAAAGAGTGGAATACTAGATTCAGCTAGGAAACACTTTGAAATTATATTTAACCTAAGGCTGCCAGTGTTACAGAACATGAAGGGATAATATTCTTTCTCTCTTCTGCAAATTCACATGCACATGATTAATTGCTTTATTTATCCATGACTAAATACTGTATAAAGCTCTATCTTTATCAATCTCCATTGCAATTCAGAAGTGATACATTTTTAGATGCTAAGTGTTAGTTTTTCTGTTTCATTAATATGTACTTTTGCACATACATGGAATTCTAATATACTGGAAGTCTAATAACTATTCCTTTTATGCTTGATAAACCTATAATTTCAGTTGAAGAATATGGGATAAAAATGGAATATGAACCAAACTGAGAATTGTATTCTTACCCTGTGTTTGTGGGATGACTTTCATAAAAGGATTCCTAAAAGCATCCAAAGTTGCTTCTACCTGCTCAAGAACATGGAAAAGTCCCATTGACTCCAGGTTTGCTTACACTGCAATGTGGGACAGACGTGCTAGGGATTAGCTCTAAATAAGATGGATTGAATCCCAGAGGTCCAGGGGACAGTCTGGGAGACCTAAAATTAGTCTAAAAATAACACTTAGAGATAAGTAAGGTGTAAAAGAATGAATTAGGTACTCAAAGTTCTCTTGTCTCTGTCAGTGCAGTCCTCTCTGTAGCCCAGTCCAGTGTAAACCTGGAGTTGACATTACTCTTCCAGATTTATTTTTTTAATCTCTTTTACTAATTAGGGCCAGTCCATTTCTGTGAAGTAGGTTATGGTGTCAGGTAAACAGGCCATCAAGGTTGCTCTCCTCCAGAGGTCTGTGGTCCCGAAAAAAAAGGCTGCCCTATCATCCAACAGGTAGATTGAGATTGGAAAAGTACCCTGACAGATCTTGTTGAATTCCTTGAGAACTTGCATAGTGTTGGAAGAACTTGGGGATCAAGCTACTGAATACTTGGTTATCTGCCTGCTGGCTATTTTTGGGGCTGAAGAATTCTATTAATATTGGTGCATGTTCACATGAGGCATTGAGTCATATTGCAATCACACAACATATTGTGTCCTCTGAAAAGGCTGTGGATGAAATACACAAAATCAGATTTTCCGTTCCCTTGGTTCTGTCTTGGTCTTTTGAACCAAAATTTCTTGTAAAATAGTCCAAGTTAAAATTTTACTCACCCCCTATGGCAACTAAACAGTTTCATGAAGTGGCTACTGAGAGCCTTATGGGAAAAATCTGCATGATTCAGTTGAGTCAGAGCAGGCTTTTTTTTTTAATCATGATCCTCAGTGATATGGGACTTTGAAACAGTGTTGCCACTTAGTGGGCTATTTCTCTCTTCTGCATAATGTCCCTTTCTTGTCTGCATATTTTTATTCTGGGATGTGTCTTATATTACAACATATTTTGCCTCAAACAATGACCTCTGTTGCAGTCAAATGTAGCTTTTCTAATATTTGGCTTTCAAGGAGTGTTCAAGAGTAGGGTTTGAGAATCCCTGAGTCTGTCCATCTATGAACTTCAGCAACGTTTGGCCGCCTGAATCTATAGGCAGAAATTTCATTCTGCCATGCTCATCTTTCATCTCATGCCTTGAACATTGCCTCCATCTTGTTCAACAAATAGGGTTGGAAGAGTAACTCCTCTCTCCTTTTTCAATGCCATCTGATGTTTTGGCTACAGATGGTGGCTGACTAATGATGAACATCCTGTTCCCTTATGCTGCAGGAAGTCCACACAGGAGAGGTAAGAGCACAGATGCAAGGGCAGCCTGCTGGGCTCCCTGCCCTTCAGAATCTGCAAGTGGCAGCATCGTGGTGAGCTTCCAGAAAGTGGGAATGACACTGGAGATTGCCATGTAACTCCTGATGCTTTGTGGATAATTGGAATGGTGATGTGCCTCAGTGACTGTTTTTCAACTAATTGCTGCAATTTTCTGAGGCTGGCCATTTTAATCTATGGTCTGAAAATGTTATGGGCTTTTTTTGGAGAAAAATAACTCCCTTGTGACCATATCTCTGCTCAAATGTGATTATTCTACTGAGCAAATGTGAATAAGAACATGGTAGATCTTCAAAGCAATGTAAGTCTTCAGCCTGGAGAAGAAATCCCTGCAGACTTCAGCTCCAGGTCCTACTTTGCCTTTTCTGGGTGGATGGAATAAAGAAATAAGGAGGCTCTGAAATGCTTAGCTCAGCTGCAGCAAACTCACCAGCTTTTGCCTGAGAAGATACTGCTTCTTGAGCTATGCAGTGAGCATGTGCTATTTAGTCTCCCTTGAGACAGGAAAGCTCTGAACTTTCCAGATAAATCCATAGTTTAATCCAGTTCTGCAGTAATTGCAAGGGCCCTGAGCAGAACTTGAAGTTCTCTGGGCTGGATGTGCTGAACTACTCTTTGCTCTTTCTGTCTGGGCACCTTGGAGACACGTGTGTCCAGTTTCAGGAATGCTGCTGCTCAGAAGTGGTAGAGCCTTAATGCATAGGTCATGTCAGAAAGGGTGTACAATGGTTATGCTCATCCTAGCACAAGGGTTGCCCATTAACTAGTTGTCAGTTAACATTATTTAATGTATAGAAAAAGATACTAAATTTCCAGGCTAAGTAATTTCTCTGTTTTAATGCTCCACAGATTCCAGTGTCTGGCATAATAAACTTCATGTGATAAATTACACTTAGGTTGCTTTTCACTTGCTTTGCTTTTACAATTGCATTAATAAAATCTCCAAAACCTACCTGTAAATCTTAAGAAAAAGAACCTAAGTATCCAGCTAAGAAATTGTAGCCTGAGTGAATTCTTTTTTCTCCTACCTGCCCCCCTACTACAAATGCCTGATGTTCAAAAAAAGAAAAAAAATTAAGGATAAACTGAAACTAGTTTTAGGAAGCTCTATGTCACAAGCAGGTAGATCTAAAAATAGGTTATATCTGCTATTAGTGATAGCTGTTCTAAGCCTCCCAAAGCAGGCTAAGAACTCCTTAGGGCTTCAAGGAGCAAGATGATGGATGTTAAAGTACTGTCATTTTTTAGGCATTTTTCAAAATAGGTGGCTATTTTTCTTGCCATTTGGTGCTACAGAGCAGTATTAATGGTGACTAATGCAGTGCAGGTTTAGACAAAAACTAGTCATGGCAAAGCAATTTTAAAAGTCTCTCCAACATTATCCAATATTGTAAATAAATAGGAATACACAATCACATGACCTGATTCATTGGCATGAGTATGGGATATTCATGTTGCCTTAAAGTAGCATATAATTTAAAGAAAAAGGTTTTCCAATGTCCATTCGCTAGTATTCTGTATGTACTGAGTTTCAGTGTTTTGCTAGATATTGTGCAGTTTTACAAGTCCAGTCTTTCTGGCAAAGTTCATCAAGAGTTAGACATTTTACAAGTATCTGGTGGTTTGTGATCCTTCCGTTATATTAATTTTACTCAAGGTCACAGGGGAAGCATTGTTTCTATGCCTTGGGAAAAAGCTGTAAACCTTATACTAGGATTGCTTTATGAAGTATTTGCAGCTGTTGATTTTTCTCCAACCCCCTTTTCTCCTGTTTTTTGACACTTTCTTCAAAAGGCTAGTAATTTTCAAGAAACATCATAGTTTGATGACATATTTAGCTTGTGAGGTTAAATTTGGCAATCTTAACTTCAAGTAACTCCTTTCCCTACAAAGAGGGAAAATAGAAGACAACTGATTGAAAGAAATGTGCTAGGCAAAAATTTGCAAATAAGATTGCTGAGAAATAATGCCATTATTGTTTTAGAAAATACAGCTATTAAGCAAACAGTGAAATAATTATCATTGTGGGACAGCTATTCTTTGAGAGTTGCAAAAATGAGGATAAGGTTCCACACTCAGGGGAGAGAAGGGGAGCAAAGACAGAGGATGTTCAGTTGCGAGTCAGGCGAATAGTGATACTTCAGCATGTCTAATTGTCTAAAGCTGCAGCACGTATAAACTAGGGCAAGCTGTATATTATAAAAATTAAAAGCAAGCCAAGGCTGACAACCTTTTCTCTGCGTTCTGCTCCACTGCAGGGGAGTTAGCTGTGATGGGAGTTGTGTCCTCTGCCTTGCTTGCTGCTTGGCTCTCTCAGTGTGGAAGTGGGGATGTCATTCAGTCAGTTTCGCAAGATGCGGTTGCATCAGCACGGTGCTGCTGTGAAAGGCTTTGTTTATAATTTTGTCTTTGAGTTATCTCCAGCAGTCCCTCTGCCTTGCCTTCAGAGATGCAAGGTGGCAAGTGCTCAGCGTTGCTCTAAGTCATGTCTTTGGATGTGAACTGCAAGTCTTCCTTGTGACCTTCCAAGCTGGCGTATGGAACGCTGCGCATGGCATGGGCTAAAGAGAAGAGGAGTGGTGCTGGAGCAGGGAGGCTTTGCCTCATCTGGCTTCAGGCATGGGAATTAGGTTGACTAGAAGCTTAATCTCCCTTGTAGTGAATGCAGAGACAGACTCCTCAAAGGAGAGACTTAGAGTCTACACTAGAAGCCTATCTCTTGCAAATTTTTTTTTTTTTTAGCTTTGGAATTACAGCATCTGGAGCAACCCTCCTAAATAATATATTTAGACCCAAAAACTCCTGTTTGTGAAACTACTGAAGGAAATGGGAACTGAAGAGAGAAACAATGGAATCTAGTAAAGTGTAAAAGATTGCAATTTGCAGAGTAGTTGGCCAGGGGAACTACTATTTTCCCTGTGTCACAATATTCTGCCTTCCAAAGTGACTATGCTGGATCACAAAAAGTGTTCCTCTCTTGCCTCTATGGGTATGTATGTCTATTAATCATCACTGTCTGCTTTTTCCTTGGAATCTATCTTTTAATCATCTTGTTTAAAGATCTCAATTTAATCTGTATATTGTATTTGGTAGTAAAAGCTGGCTAGTGAATATAAACTGAAATCTTCTCTGCAGTGGGAGGGGCTTGATGTTTGTGTCTCATCATATTTTCTTAGAGTGGGTCATTCTGGACTCTGGACAGAGTCTGTCTGTTTCAAGCTTTTCCTAGATTAGGGTGCTGTCAGCTGCTCGTGTGATATGCTAGTGAGCCTTCTGCATCTCAAGGACTGAAACTATTTTGGCTCCAGTCTTAGCAAATGTTATTTAATTTTTTCCTTTGTAACTTAAACCTGTGCAAAAATTAATGTAAATTAGTGAGTTACTTAATGTGAAAGGAAATGACTTAGTATCTATTTATTGAACAGAAAACAGAAGCAAATGCTTTAGCAGCATAGCTTTAACTGGTGCTGAAACATGGAAGCAGTAGTGTTTCCACATAGGCAGCTATCCTCACACAGGATGTCAAAATATCAGGCAAAGAATTTCATCTCTCAAAACCCAAAGTCAGGTTTTGATTTTGGGTACTCTGCTGAAAACCAAGTAGTTGCTGCCCCTGTATCACTGTAAAAACCAATACCTTGGAGAGAAAGGAACATGGACACTGTAGAGGGATTTGCAAGCTCCTTATGCTTGAACAAGGATTAAGCCACTGCCTCTGCTCCAGCCTGTAACAGAAGTGAGTCTATCTGTGTTTCTAATCTTTATAGCGCCAGGCTCCTTTGGTTTTGTTTGGGACTGGAAGTGTGAATGCAAAAACTGTGAAACCTATGAGGAAGCCTTAACCCAAGGGGTTGCCTGGTTCAGGCTGAAGGCTCACCAAGCAGAGGTCATTGAGCCATCAAATTGGAGAGTATTTATCCAAAGTAAGCAGCGTTCTTGAACTGCTTGAAGTTGTTCTGTGAGGAGTTGAAGGTCAACAGGTCAGATCCTTCATCAGCTTTCCCTGCAACAAACTTCCAAAGGTGAGAGCCAGCACTTTGCAAACTGCCAACATAAACAACCCCTTTCATATAATGCTGGCAAGTGTCTATATACGCAGATATATGCATATCTCCAATTACCAAAAAATCCTTCCAGGGTCAGAGTAAAAAGAAAGCCACAAACCCATATTTTTAAACACTTCAGTATAAAACCATGGATCTCAGCACACATGAGCTTTGGAGAATTCAAAAACCTTATACTGATTTGGATTTTGTCTATAACACATCTCTACTCTTGTCAAGTTCAATGTGCTCATGCCTTTTAGTAGTTATGCAAGAAAATACCCAGAGACAGAATTCTGTAATTAAAATCCTGATTACTGAGTAGATCAGCATGTGATGAGGCAAGAAATGGTGGCTAATATCTGATGTTATCTTACAAAAAAAGAGAGCCCTAAGCTTGAATTTGTTTAATGCTCATTTGGCTTCCTATATACAATGATAATGATCATCTTTTGACAAGAGCAGCTGTGATAATGGGTGAGTGCAGGAGTGTTGCTTGCTTTGGTTTGCATTGCAGAGCATGACATTTAAAAGCAGGGGAAGGCATTTGTTTTAAACCTTTCAAGGAGCATTTTCAGAGTCAAGCCTCACCTTCTCACTTGAGAGGCACTAGATCCTTACAGAGCTGCCCAGGTGTGACCCAGCATCACCACCTGGCTGCAGACACCTTCTCTGTTGCTGCTGAAGGACACCTCTGTAGCTGGCACTGGTTTCAGTACATATCTGTAAAAAACATTGAACTATGTGTTTGACTTCTGGAACAAGAGACTGGATTTAATGACCTGAAAAACCATCTTGAGAACAAGATATACTTGTATATAGTCAGAGTTTCTCATGAATTGGAAGCTTGGCAAAGAAGACAACCAAAATTACTTTATTCCCTCTGAAATCTCAGTGCTTCTGAAAATCGTATCCATAGAGAGCTGCTGTTAGACACTGACAAAGAATCCTTGCCTTTAATTAAATTGTAAGTATTTCTGAGTAGTGATTACAGTTATTTTAATTATTTCCTCTAAGTACAATACTACTGGCTTGCACTGGAGCTTTTCAAAATACATCTCTCTACCTGGAAGGACAAATTGTATGCTCTGATCAGTGAACTCATGTGATTTGGAGATGCTGTAGTTAACAGGGATTAGTGTTTCTATGATTTTAAAGATTTAACGGTCATCTTTCATTTACTTTTGAATCTCACTTTTCTTCTTTTTATCCTAAGGGTATTACAGAAAGAGTTTCTTGCTAAATTTATCTTGGAGTTATGAAACTGAGAAAAGAAAATTAAAGAAGACCCATAGTTCCCACAAAAGGTATAGAGATTATTCAAGCTTTATTGGGAAGGAAAAAAGGCAAGAGAAGAATGAAGCAGATAAATAATTCTACCATGCAGTTCAAGAGGGCATCCCATTTTAGAGACTATTGTGTAGAGTGGAAAAATCATCCTGGTGTCTGTGGGGTGGTGGGTATGACTTGCTGGAGCTCCCTGTTGAGCAGTCCCCTGGTCATGCTTATCTATTCTTTGTTGCCCCAACTTTAGAACTGTGCAAATCTCTTCCTGTCACATCACCAAGGGGATCTGCTCCTACTCTTTAAACAAGATGACAGCAATGCTCAAATGAGGAGCAAACCAGTGGTGTCATATAATGGAGCATGTTCTTCTGTGATAGGTTACCCGAGTCATTATTGTCTGTGCTTAGGGAATGATTGAGGTAGGACCCAGGGAATACCTCTAGTTGGGTAGTACACCTCTGGTCACATCATAAGGGATGCATCCTGCTGTAGACCCCACAAATACGAGGGCTGGTGTGTATCAACAAATTATCCACTTTGAATATAGCTTTGCTGCTAAATTCAGTATTTATGCTAATGATGCATTAATATTATTGTTTATTTCCTCCACTGAGAGAAAAATTGTAGTGTAAATTTACAAATGCAAAATAAAAATCTTTGCAAGAAACCAACCCCTGTGGAATGCCACTCATCACTGCTCTCCACTTGGACCTTGAGCCATTGATCACAACTGCCATACAGCCAATTTCTTACCCATTGGGTGGTCCATCTGCTAAATCCATGTGTCTCCAGTTTAGTGACAAGCATGTCATGTGGGCCAGGGACAAAATTTTAATGTCTATTTAACACCTGAGGTAGTAATTCCCTAACATGAGGAACTGGAACTTTCTAGAGCTGGTTACAGGTAATGCAAATACCACAAGGCACCACGAAGCATAGTAGATGGAGCAAGGTTTTCCAGATAGAGAAGGAAGGGGTTTCTTCTTCAGAGAAAAGACTTGTGGAAGGGTTCTATTTCAGTTTGTATTAGCTCTTCTACTGCCCTATGAAGTACTGGTTCTGTGAGTATGGTGTTGTCTCTGAGGATTTGTCACCAGTATTAATTCCTGTCATTTTTTTCTTGGCGTCTGAAATTAAAGTCATTTTTAAGTGCGCTGCTGGGTGAGAATTGCTATAATCACTTGTTCTTCTATGTTTCAAAGTTAGTGTATCTGTGTTTTCCTCCTGATATTTTCATACTTCCCAAGGGGTCTTTTAAAGTTCTTCTCAGAAGTTGTCTAATTGTCTCCATGTCATAATCCCCCAAACCATTTATTTATGAAAATAAATGTCATTCTAGCTTTTAACACTTCCATATGTAGCCTTGCCTGTAAAATAACTGGACAGAAATCAAATACTGCTTCCCACTTATGCAAAGTTTGTTTCTCATTAGAGCATTTCAAAAAGACATCTATTATGGTAATAATTTTAGCTATTCATATCAACTTACTCTCAAAATTTGTGCTTCACCTCTTTCAAAGGCTTGCTGAAACCCTTCTTCTAACCCTCCTCCAACTCTCGTCTTTACTCCTTTTGATTTCTTTATAGTTTGTTTTGTTGGGGTTTTGTTGTTGTTGTTTTTTTTTTTTTACCTTGCAAAACTTAACTGGTTCTGCCTTCCCATTTAGTTTCTTCCTCCTCCTCTATTTCCACTACAGATTATTCTTTGTCCTTGGAGCTTTGAGTTGGTCCCATGCGAACACTCATCCGTTGTTACTGCTGCTTTGCTGACATGAGTGTTGCAGTGTGCAAAACAGGAGAGTCAGCAATGCTTGGACCTTGATTATGAGAAGACCCTCCCCCTGCTCCTTAAAACCTTCCTTACAAACACTGGAGGGGAGGGGAAACACATGGTGGAGCTGATATATTAATACACATACAATAACACCAATTGCCTGCAGGAGTAAAAAACCCTGAACACCTAACTTGAGAACAAAATTAATTTTAAAATGTAGGTCATATGCTAATACGGCTCCCAGTGTAACCTGTGTAGCACCACCAAGCATAACACAGGAGCTGATGGTGCCTTGCTTCTCTTGCTTGTTCTTTTTGCCACTTTCTTCATGTTTACAACTAAATTAGCTGTCAGACTCAATGGCCACATTAAAGAGAGGATTTTTTCGTCTAATGATCAATAACAAAATGTTTTGCATAATTCTTACGGCTGGGTTGAGAATATTGCTCCTTCATTACTGGTGAGTGAGGAGAGAAAAGTAAGGATTTCTCCCATGATCACAGTGATCCTGGTGTGCAGGCTGTGCTATGCTGCTGTCCCACTTGCCTGGTGCTCTGCAGCAGCTGTGTCCAGATGTCCTGGCCAGGGGGCCTGATGAGCTCAGACCTACCAGCTGGAATCTGGTGGTGCTTCATGGCCACTTTCTGGTTGGTGTGCGGAGACTTGGAGTGTGTGCAGAGTATGACTCGATTTACATGCCTAGAGTAGACCCAGTAAAGCTGGGCATCCTCTTTCCTGCCTGCCCCACACAGCTTGCCTCTGCCTGTTGGCTGACTATTTAGCTCCAACAGGGTGGCTTTTCTAGTGCTGTTGAGGTCCTGTCTTTATCACATGGTTCAGACCTTTGCAAAGTTCAGGACATTTCAACAAAGGCAGTCAGAGATTAAGAGCTGCACAATAAAAACTTACAAATACCATATGGTGCCTTGGGTTATTGGGCTGTTTACTGTGTAATGATATTGTTTAATTCAATACAGAGGGATGGAGAGAAATAGGTGATAGAAAGGATGCAATAAGGGGCAATGCCAAAAGAAGAAAGAGGTAGAGCTCTTCAAGAACAAGCAAGAAAATGAAGGAGTGGCATTTGAGAAAAAAAAAAGCCCAGCATCTCTGGACAGAGGAATGGCTGGCTCTTTGCACCTATCTGGAAAAAGACTGAGCAAACTGAGCTTGCCTATGGTAGTGTCTGCAGGAAACCAGCATGCAGGCAGACAGTGAACAAATCAGCTCTGCAGGGCTGGGTGTACTTCACAGTGTGCATTAAAATGGGTATTCAGTGATGCTAATTGATACTACAGGAATTTATTTTTGTCCTGTTAAAAAAAAAATTGTAAAAGGATGTTTTCTTTGAAGACCGTTTAAAAACATTGTCATTTTGTATCAAAAGGCTTAAGAAAATGTAAATAAAGCAAGATGCTATTTCAGACAAGTAAATTTATTTTTCTTTGCCTTTGCTTTTCACTTCAATAATAAAAATAAGGGGGTTTATGCAGAGCAAGGTCTCTTGGATCTTCCAGCAAACAATCAGTCTGTACAGTTGTTAATGGTTGGTTTAGTGCTTTAGAAGCTGCCTCCTCAAAAAGCTACCACAGATTTTGTTTTTAAAAGACTGTCAGACTGATCACTGGCTAGGTGTGGTCAGACTTTGATGGAAGAGCTGGGATCTGGACCTGGTAAATAGGAGCAGAGGCTTTAATGAGTACTTTCAGCCAGTACAGCAAGTGCATCAGAATAACGTGCGTTCCCTACATTGCCAGCACTGAGCTGCAAGCTGCTTGGCTACCTGATATCCCAGAAGCTGTGGCCTCTACTGTGCACATAAAGGCTGGATTTCTTGGCAGACCTGTAGCTGCCCACCTTGATCTCCATGTGTTTGGATCTGGAGTACTTTGGCATTACTGCTAGCATGTCATAGCTGGCACAGCTGTGCAGGTGTAGGTACTGCTGAAAGCAGCAGAATTGAGAAATATTGCCCTGAACAGATATAAGCAAGACCTTTGGAACAAGAGCAGAGAAGAGGGTGGTGTAGCTTCCCACAGTCATAAGTTTCAGTTAGAGGAAGGACTCCTTAGATTTTGTGATTCAAGGACCAGTAGTTGTTTTGTTGGGCTGTTCCTAGTGAAGGTGAACGGGTAGCTGCTGGCACAGAACATGTGAGCAGAGTGTTGAGAGTTCTAGTATTTTATTTTTGCTACTACAAAAAGCAGCTGTTGCTCTTAGTTTGTGAAAGTGGCTGGCAAAAGAGGTTTTGAGAAATGGCTTAGGTGTTGTGTACTCCAGTGTCCACCCTTCTGAAGGAGCTGCTGCCCATTTAAATGTCTGCTCAATTATGGTGGCGCCAGCTTGTTCTGTGTTCTTAACAGTGTGCCAGCACTTTTACAATAAACCTTCATTATCTGAATTTTATATTTGTCCATAAAATCTTGCTCTAGGCAGGTATGTGATGTATAAGATAGGAGGAAGGAAAAGTGCAAATACCCATTGTAAGTGGGCATCACAATTTTGAAGAAAGTATTGTGGCTGGGCCCTACCTGGTGGACTGGAAATAAATGTGTGGCTGCTGTTGAGAAGAGCTGGGACCCTTGTTCTCCTGACTGAGTGGGAAGCTGAGGGTCTTTTGCCTTGCTGATGACTGGGGGGTGGTGTGATGCTCACATTGGCTGCCCTGGACAGTAGAGCACCCTGCACACTTTGGTGTGCTAGCCCTCAGCTGAACTGTGCTTACCACATCTGCTGTGATACAGCCTTCTGACCAATTCATTTCATGACTCCACTGCACTGCCATACCCTCAACTCTTGCCTGAGATGACACATTTTCCATCCCCTTTGGCTTCTTTTGTCTTTTCCCTCTGCTTTTATCATTTGTTTTTGACTTTGGTTTTCTTTTTCCAAACTAAGCAAAACAAGAATTGTTTTATGATGTTTCTCAGCATCACAAGAATTCACAAATGAAATATTCAACAAACCAGAGTTACCAGTTCCCACACACCTCTGTGTTTCTCTGTACTTCTCTGCTCTCTTTCTTAGAGGTATGAATTTATGTGCTCACTCAAGAGAAAGAAGTAATTCAGAACAGGAAGCTCTTTCCCTGGCTGTCATCTGCTTGACTCTCTTACCTTTATCTCAGTTGTCCAGGTGCTTCTGTAGTCCCCTAAACCCAGATTTGACTGGCTGACATCTGTTGAAGGGCCTGCTTGTTTACAGCACTCTGGTGACATGGACCCATTTATTTGATTAAAGGTAGCCCAAATGAGGCGTAATGATTTGCTCAAAGGAAAGCAGCACTGACAGCAAATGACTGTCATAAGGAAAAGGCAACTTTCCCTCCTTTCTGCGTTACCCATTGTTTTTTTTAAAAAAAATTGAGCAAGATATATTTTAAAAAGGACTTAATGCTGTGAGAATACCATGTTGTACCTGAGTTTATAATCCTACCAGTGCAGTTAAAAAGTGCGTTGTCCGTTTTGCTCACTTATTTCTTACACCTGCAAGTGTTCACTTTTGTGTAAATCAGGCACTTAAATGTCAACCCCCCCAATACAATGATGGTTCATCTTCTCCACGTCGAGGTAACTGCAGGGGCCTCCGATTACTAAGTAATGGGAATTAGCAAGACAAATGTAAACATTTGTTCAAAGGGATTGTATTTGGAGACCTTAATTAGAGGGCATGACGGCCATTAAAGAGTAAAAGCCGGCTGGCCTGGGGCTGGTGGGGAACGCTGGCCTTCACAGCTATAAGCACAGCCAGTTTCTCCACTCTCTGCCATTTTATTTGTTTTTACAGAGACACAGCTGGATCATTCTGCATTTTTCACAGTTAAGGCTCCGACACTTTTTTTCACTTCATACACAATTGATTACTTTAGGCAACGTTTGCTTTCAGTTGTGTCCTAAAAATACACCCACGTGCTTTCTTCTGGCACCTTGTCTGCCTGGTACTGGGATTTGTGGAGATGAAAATTTTGTAGAACTTATCGCATTTCTTTGTTAAGGTTCATAAGCAGGTAAACAAAGCATGGCCTGCAAAAGCCATGGAAATTTTTAATTGCATAGGAATAGCACTGAACCTCAGTGGCTGGTGGCTTGTCTGTTTTAAAACAAACATACATGCTAAAGCATGTTAAGCAGAATGTCTTGCATGTCTCTTTCTTGATTTTAAAGAGCATGAAAAAAGGGAAAAAGAAAAAAAAAAAGTCCTATGTTTTGCAGGTTGGAAAAAACTCAAGCCACAACCAACAAAAATCTCCAAACAACGTTATGAAAAACCCTCCCCAAAACCCCTAAATAAATCCCAAATGAAATGAAGAGGAAATCTTTGCTGTTAGCATAACACAAATGTTACTTTTGTGGTTAAAAAAAGGATGTTTATTGGGCCTAGATGGTCTAGTGCTATCTTACTTTGTAGAAGCATGTGTGGCTGTGTTTTGTATCTGTGAGCTCTTGGTCATCCTATCAATTCTTTCTGCCTTGTGTTTCCTTCTGCTTGCTTGTTACAAGCATTATATGCAACAAAGGCTATGATCTGGTTATTTTAAAAATTTATTTATTTAAGTAAAACACAAAAATCACTCCTATTGGTGGTTCCTCTGGGATTAAGATTTAATCAATCATTCCTTAGGGTCTGACCAATTAAGCTGTTAGCCTGATCCAAAAAATTTACTGTCATTTACTCTGTTGCAAGTCTAGGAGCTGGTGCTGGATAAGGAGGACAATGTTCCCAACAATGCTACATGAATGCAGTCCCGGGGGGCAGGGACTGTGTGGAAAACACGCAGTGGAATGAATTATAGCACATGACTGAATGGAATGAGTTGGGTAAACCTACTTTGATGGCAGAATGACTTCAAATGCAGGCCTTCCTGCTTCAAAAGACTTCTGCACATCTGGTGTGTAGGCTATGATCCATACCCTGCAGGGCCATTTGTCCACCTTGTTGCTTGGTGCGAGAGTGCTCCCTGCAAAGTTTCCTTTCAGGTGTCCTTGCAGTATCGTGTGTTAGAGATTCATGAGGGAAATCCAGCAAGCGCTGCTCGAGATTTTCAAATGACAGGCAGATAGCTATTAGCATTAATCCTCTTTCTGTACTCTCCAAAGGGCTCTTTGACAAGGGTGTGTGCAGGACAGGAAACACTTGACAGGATTCAGCTCCCACTCAAATCCCTACATTAAAAATGAAGAAAACAGAAAACCTTTCCATCATCATCCCTGGTGCTGGTGCAGACAGCCTGCCCTGGAAGGCACTCTTTCCACCAGGATAAGTGATGGGGGATGTTCTCCAGCATCTGCCTAAAAGGCCACCCAGTAGTTGTGTAGGTTTGAAGAGCAATAAGCACTGAAAATTTTGCTTAAGGCACAAGCCTGCATCCAAGAGCCCCTGGAACAGCCCAGAGATGAGCACTGTGTGGGGTCGCATGAGCTCTGTGACACCCAGCTCTCCCACTTTTCTTCTTCCCTTGCTTCTCTGTGGTGGATGAGGTGCAGTGAGGAAGAGCTAAAAGAAGGGTGATCCCCACTCAGTCAGCTGGGCCCCATCAAGTCCCACAGGGTCTGCCCAGAGCTTTTGGCTCCCTGAGGAAAAGGGGAAGGGGAACCTCAGGGGAAGGATTGTCTTAGCTTGAGAGGTTCTGCACCTTTGGCCTGAGGGCAGTGTGGGTCACTGCTAGTTCTAGAGGACTGAACAGGTGCTTTTGCTGAGGTTTTGTCGGTGGCTTCTGAAGAAGCATAGTGAAATTATGTATTTTCTTTAAAACATATATTGCTTATGATCTCTGCTTCTCATAGACAGAAAAGGGAAGTTGACTTAATGGCTTGGTTGTGGTGAAAATAATCAGTGTTGCATGTGTATAACTAAGTGTACTGTGGAGACTTGAGAAACTAGAGGAGTCTGATTGCAGTTCAGCTTATGTCAGTGATGCTACAAATTATAAACAAAATCAGAATTCATCTCACTATGGCCTTCTTTGAATCCCCACTTCCTCGATCCATAGTTGTACCTGTTTTGGAGTTACTCAGTGACTTTATAATTCCAGACTTTTCTGCTAAAACCCATCAGCCTTCCCCATGCAGATCTAAGCTTTTCTTGGGGAAGGAAATAATTTAGTTAATTTGCTGAATAAGTGTGTGGTAGAATTTTGTGGGTAAGCCTAAGGGAGAAGATTAAAATCACAAAACACATTTGAACATCAGCCGGCTGTATGAAATACAAGACAACGAAAGTCAAGAAAATGACAGCAGCAATTTAATAGTTTTCTTAAAAATCTGTAGCATTTTGTTACAAAACTGCATATTGATCAAGGTTTTGAAAAACCTGTGTGTATGGTGAGGTACTATAGCCACTCCTATAGGAAGATGATACAAGCAAAATAGCAACTGGAAGAACACTAGTTTGTAGGAAGCCTGACAATGCTCTCCCCTCCTTTGCTGTCTGAAGGTCAGTCTAATGAGGCCTAATGTGTAATAGTCTAGCTGTTGTCACACGTGAACTCTTAATATTACATCACCTCAAAGAAATCTGCACTCAACATTTACGTTAAAGGACCACTTTTAAACAAATTCTGGTGTTAAACTTGTGGTAAATCTTGGCTTTCCAAAAGCTTGACTGTTGCCTGCTTCTGACTGCCCAACTGGCTTTGAATCTCTCTGAGAACACTCAAAGTTACTGAGCATAGTTTGTGGTTTCAGAAACAAAAATTTGGCTACAGAAATGTCACCAGACCACGTAGCTGACTTGAGCAGGTTTCACCATGCCTTGCAGGAAATCCCAATCTGAGAAACAAGGTTGGAAGAGACAAGAGAGTTCAGGTTCTCCAGTGTGAAGGAATATTGTGGGACCACCCTATTCCATACAATGTGCAGGATTTTTAAAAAAAAACTAAGCTGAAATTTTTCTGGATAGAAGCAGCAGGTTACATTAATGTTGCTTCATGGAAATCCAGTAGGTTGTTTTAAGCATGAAGTGATTGTCAGCACAGGAACAGGGCTGTAGTTTAAAGATCAGACAAGCAGGTCCCAGGAGCATGAAGATGCATCATGTTTTCATTACTTTGCTTTTTGAGTGTACTTCACAAACAGTGATGCAGTCTTATCACTGCAGATGGGCACCATCTACTCGGCTTTACCTTGCTCATATTCATAGAGCCTTCTGTAAATTATCTCAATTTCTGCCTCAAGGATGCTACAAAACCAATTTGTTTGAGTGGTCTATGAAAACTAGCCCTTCAAAGGAGAGAAATTAACATCTCCTTCTTATAGAACTAAAAATGTAAAGGAAAGGGGGCTTTGAAGGGCTTCAAGAACAGGGCTTTTGTATTTGGCCTGACTGGAGACAGGTGACTCTCTGACAAACTGGAGGCATTCTTCATGTTATCCTAGTAGATAAGATTTGGATTTGTAATGTTTAGGCCTGTTAAAACATGAATTGAGGTTGTGACCAAGATTTTTCTTGAAATTTCTAGCAATAACAATACCTCTCCTTTTATAGGGTCTGTTTAAAGGAGGATGATGAGAGGGGGAAAAAAGCTAAGCGCTCAGATGCTGTCCTTCTTAATATTTGCAAGTATGTCAACTTTATCACAAAAAATCACAGGTAAAATAATAAATAGCTCTAAGACATAGTTTCATTTAGGGATTTCAAAACCACTTCTCCTGTATGTGGTATTACAATCTCTGTGTTCAAAGCAAGGCAAGCTCTTAAATCAGATTAGTTCATGGATGATGTGGTCATCTCTCTAGCCCTCCTGAAATTCAGGGCTTATGGCATTGCACCTTATAACAAGGGAGGACTGAAACCTTTCTTAGTTGGGAGGTGCTTTATAAAATTTTATAATTTCAGAGAAGGCCGTAAAACTTTAGGTGCAGGACTTGAGGTAAAACCATTTTGCACTATTGTATTATATTCTGACCTGCAGTCAAAGTAAGGCAGGCATCTTTCCTCTGCCTGTGACAGAGAAGCTGAGACAAAGCACAGCTGTGTTGTTCCTCTCAGGATCACAGTATGGGGAGAAACTCCACTATTCCTCACCCTGGCCCTGTTGCATTGGCTACTGAACTAAAGGATCTGTTGTGCTTAGCTAAATGATTCTTATAGTTAACTGCTGATGCAGATAGGAATCTCTTTGGTGTTTTATCTTGGTTCTTTCGGTGCTTATTGTGATTTATACTGTCAAGATTCAGAGTATGCGCGAATGGCATTTTGTAAGTGAAAGGTGTTTTCCATTTGCATTTCCATTTTGTTCATAGCCCTTGAATTAAGTCACCATGGAAAAATGCCAAATAATACACCCTTTTTTTGGCAAATAAATGTAAAAAACTTGATGCCTCAAGCGTGTTACATGCTTTGCAGGAAATTCCCAGCCTCTTACAACAAAGAGACAGCCAGGCACCGTATCGGCTCTTCAGAGCAGATCAAAATTGCAGTTACTTGCAGAGTTATGGAGCTGAATGTCAGAACTCACCTCTTTGAGCACCATTTACATGCACCTCTTTCTTAGGGGCCTGGTATCCAAGATGAATTCTGTGGCCACTGTTTGTCTTTAAGGGGCATCATTAAATGAACCAAATATCCATGACAATTTCAGAAAGCTAAGAGGAAAAATAGCATGTATTTGTCAGTAATGTCAAACTGGAGACCCCACGCATATAGCATGTTACCATAAGGGAACTCTTTGTGCTGGAATACTTGAATGTGTTTGGGGTGCATAGGTAACTTCCATCTCATAGCAAGGAGTTTAGGAGCTGGACATCCTGTTATACAAGAGTTATTTGATCTGTATCTACAGCCTATGCTGATAAGCCTAACTGCATTTTGATGAAAAATGGCTTATGTGGGATCTGACTGTGTAAAGCAGAACTGCCCAAGACAAAGGGCTGAGCCTAGAAGACAATTTATTGATAAAGCCACTTGTGCTGCAGCAGAAGGATGCAAATTACACAATCCATGTTCTCATTCTATTAAATCAGCTTCTACTGCTTGTTTTTGGCATGGCAGTAAAACATTGGGGGAAACTGGGCTCCTATACTAAGGAAGTTCAACACACATCAAGGACTGAGCAGTTTGCATATGTCCAACCTCACATCACAAGACGTTGCTTGTCTCAATTCTCTTCTCCTGATTTCCTGGGTATTACAGTCTGAAGGGTGGAATTCTCCCTAGGGAGACATGAGGCCTTTGTGATGTACCAGGGCTGACCTCTTCTACACAGGCTTCAAACAAAATTAGAGTCTACGTCTGAACAGCTCTGATTTTTGGGGAAAAATATTCAGAGCCAAATCTGGACTTTGCAATTCAAGACCTTGGGAGAGCTTAAAACAATGGTTGTATTTGCACTGTGACTCATGCTTGGGGTGTGGGTGGATCACTCCCTAACTGTGACTGAAGAGCAAAGTAAAGCCAGGGAAGGGCTCCTAACCTCAACCTTGCATTTCATTCCCAAAGAGAAAAATCCTGTTCAAAAACTCAGTAAAGCTGATACCAAGGGACCTGTGGGCTTCAACTCCTGCCAAAGCTGCAGACTCCACTGCATATTGCCCTGGACCAGTGAGGGTCATCCCCAATTGTCACCTTTGTTTAATGCCAGGGAAAAATTTGGATAAAGCTGATCAAAGGGAAAACTTAATTTGCACATTCCACAAATGTCTTAAAACTAACTTCTGTCATTTTTGTATTGCTCTTATGCCCTCTTGAGTTACTAGAGTAATATTTTATTGCATTGTGGGTAAAACACCTACCTGGACACTGCAGAATGTATTTTTTTTCCCCAAACATTTTGTTCAAGATGGAATAACCTCATTTTACTCTTCCTGTTCACCTGAACCTTATTTCATGTGACATAATATATAATTTTATCAGATAAATGTGGACATCCTATAGAGCCTAATGAAAGCAACTGTGAAAGAGGTGCCAAGTCCAGTGTGTGAGTGTTAGTAGCTTTAGTGACAGAGTTTGTGGTGGCAACCCTTTGTGAGAGCTCTATGTCACTTAGACACAAAACCTCCCAACACTGAGAGTAATTGACTTCAGCAGAACCAGGACTCATGATTTCAGTTTCATAAAGGAGTTAAGAACTGAGATACCGATATATATCCACATGGTCAGAAAATTACATTTATGGCTCAAAGACTTAATTGTGCAATGTGGAAAAAAATGCTCAGGAAGGCTGTGAAAAACTTTACTTTTCCCTCACCTTTTATTCTCATTTATTTGATAGCCTGTGGAATACTGTCTCTCAGTTGTCCATCTAGGAATGCCTAAAAGTTTGAGCCGCCTTCTTAGATTTAAAATCTGCAAAGCATTGTATGTCTCCAAAGTCAGGTTTCACTGTTACTTAACATTTGTTTGGAGCCATAGGTGATTTGTATGCCTCTGGCCCAAAGACCTTGCAATCTAAATGAAAACTCTACAGTACAAGGTGCTTAGAGAGATAACACCAAGCAAGGAAGTGGAGGAGGAATTTACTGGACAGGTTTATGGGACTGTTTGGGATACACAATTACACAGCACGTCAAAAACTTTGCATTTTTAAAAGTAGGGCAGTGATTAGCCTGCTATTATGTGGAACAGCGTTGTGGATTATGGAGCTATAGGAAATAGTCTTAAGGAAGGGGTTGCATGAAGCCTGTGGGAGCAGATCCATAATAATCAGACTGTGTGCTGCAGAAATAAATATCCTATTTGACTAGAAAGCCTAAATTTTTTTTATTTTTCTGTACTGAAATGGGCAATGCATTTCCCAGGAGCATTTGAATCTGAAATGAACATGTGAAGCTCCTAATACACTTGGATTTTCTCTACTAGTTTCTTTTGGATTTTCTTGCCTAGTTGCTTTTGAACTAACCATTAGCTAAATAGAAACTCTGCCTTCTCCTGTTACACAAGCATCAGCTCATACTCAAAATAGGTATTTCTGTAGGTTAAAACAATTGAACATTTTATTGTGTATTTTTATTATTCATTATGTTTCCTTTATTAATTTTGATTTCTGAAAAATCTTCTGATTTTTGAATGACTTTTTTCCTTTGAACCCTTTGCTGCTTTGCTTCTTTTTTCCCTACATCAGCTCTCACTTCTGGTAGCAATCACAGGCATTTTTTCTCCCATGTTTTTGGACTGATGTCCTTGAGAGCTCCAACCCCTCTAAATATTTTTCTGGAGGAAACTGCCAGTTTTGTGTTCCATGCTCAGTTAGAATATCAAGAATTATCTGTACTGTGCTGACACTCGTGATTGCAAGGCAAGATGAGTTTTAAATGCCCTCATAGTGTTCAATTTTAATGTTTTGTCACTATCTGGAATTGATAAAATATCTTGATAATATAAAAACATACATAAAGAGCATACACGTTCTTATTTTATCAAGAATGTATCATGCCTTGTAATCCCAAATGCTTACAAAGTATCAGTTTTCAGACAGGGAAAAAGCTTTTGTTAAATTAAAACAATTACGTTTTTAATATTAAAAAGATGGTACACATAGAAATAAACCAAAATAATTAGTATTAAAGATACAGGTCTAACCTGGGGTCGACAATATCCTGGCCAAATTACACTTATAAGCAGATCCAAAGAGATTTCCTAAAGCACTGAGCATTTTAATTCTCTCACAGATGACTGAGTTAACTCCTTCTCTGCTATTGACTCTTATTTGTTCTGACATCTTTTAATATGTCTCTTATTCCAGAGTGCTTAGATGTAGCATGACCTATGATATTCCCAACAGTCTGACCTTCTAACAGGGGCATAATGCTCTGCAAGTTAAGTAGGAATTCAGGATAGTTTATCTACCTCGTTCTTGTATCTAGCCAAGGTTTGATTTTTAACAGGAATTTCTGCTGGAAGAAGGAATATCTTACCTAGCAGTCATGAAAAAATTCAAAATGTTAGAAACTTCTTTCTTTATTTTGATGACAAAAGTAAAGTTTATTGCTGATTTGCAATGGCAGCTTTCTGTTACCCCAAAGTAAGTATCAGCATAATACTCTGAAATAATTTTCTGGTTCAGGCAAGTTGACTTTCCATTATTTACTGGGTGATATCACTATTCTTATTCACTGTTAAATCCAATTTGGGCTTCTGGGCTGAGGGTGCCAATTTTAACTAATCTGACACATTCATTTTACTGTATTGCAAAATATACTAAAACCAGGATGCCCCTGGCTATCCTAGTAGTGCTGGACTCCATCAGAGATCCTGCAGAAGCAGGCTGGCTCTCCTGTGGGATGCAGCCCCGGGTAAGGGAAGGGAAAGGTGGGTAGAGGGAGATGAAGGTAGTCTCAAAAGCCACTTCATGTTTTCCAGCTGCTCCTGCCAGTCTCGTGGCATCTCATGATGCTTTGTGTCCCAGTGAGGTGGCCCAGAGCAGTCTTTAGGAGCAGGTATTTTGTGTCCCAGTGAGGTGGCCCAGAGCAGTCTTTAGGAGCAGGTATTTTGTGTCCCAGTGAGGTGGCCCAGAGCAGTCTTTAGGAGCAGGTATTTTGTGTCCCAGTGAGGTGGCCCAGAGCAGTCTTTAGGAGCAGGTATTTTGTGTCCCAGTGAGGTGGCCCAGAGCAGTCTTTAGGAGCAGGTACTTTGGGCCTTGTTTCTGCCCCTCCAGCCTGTGGTATGTGTTTGTGCTGGGGCTTCACAGAGCTTGCACGTGGACAACTCGTGGCTGTGCTGTGCAGGGCTCACTCAAGGGAATCAGCACTGTCACACATTGCACTGCTCGCCCTGCCTGTGGGAAGAACTCAGTCCTTTAAAACTAGATTGGCAAAATTTAGACAAAGCGACTAAAAATCACGTCTTCTGATTGTAGTTTTTTGGGGAAATTGCTGTTTGTGAAGGATGCAGAGCCAGTCAGCTTTGCTGCGTCTTTACTGGGTGTGTGGATGGTAGTGAGAATGTCTTGCTCTCATACCAAACCTTCAGTTTTTGGAGTGCCAAAGGCCATTCCAATGTCATGGATTGCCTGTGTGCCTCTATCTGTGAGACCAGCAAGCTCTGTGCTGGGCTGCAGGTCAGAGCACTGGCCCACCACAGCTCCATCGCTGCCCTTCACCTGGGTTTTCTTTTGATAGAAAGCAGGAGCTGTCAGGTGGACAGTGCACTTGAGGCTCACCAGTATCCAAGGGAAAATGTGAATCTGAAGTGGGAAGTGCTCTCAGGATTCCCTGAGAGTAGCCAGACCCACTGAGACCAGTGTTTGGTTGGCTTCATTATACAATCCTCAGCAGAGACTTGTAAATGTAGGAAGGAACCACTCACTGATTAGGGAGCATGAAATATGAGCACAGCTGGGGGTTTTTCTCTTCCTACTGCTTCTGCTTGGAGCCAAAGCAACATTGTCCTAAAATTTAATTTATGGCTGTTCTTTACACCACCACCACCAACAAAAAAGTAAAGAAGCTTTCTGGCACTATTTGCTGAAGTACTTTCTCTTAACACAGTCAAATGATTCATAATTAGAAAGAGTAGTGTACTTTACTCACTCTTTGCTGGTTATACAGAAACTCATTAAGCACCATGCATCCAAGTGCACTGTTTTATGTAAACAAGACCTCTCAGAGAGATATAGATGTCTGATAAAGATGAAAAGGAAAACAGACTAATACCAGGCCACATTAATAATGGCCATGTCATGGTCTTAGAAAACAAAAGTCATCTGCTGTGCAATTATTGCACATTTCACAGCAGGATAGGGGCAAGGTAAAGAACAGAGATGTGTAAGGAAAGGACAGTTATGGATTTTAGATCCAAATTATTTACTTGAAGCTAGGTTTGAAACTTTGCATGATTCCTGTTCTTGATAAAATGGGTCAGTCTCTGTTGTGTTTCCAAGTGCTTGAGACCAGTATTTTGTGGATGTTCTTTATTGAGACCTTCGGGATGCAATGGTAACTCATACTCAATTCATCTAACCTTCAGCAGTTGAAGCTGACAGCATTTTTCTTGTCATGTCTAGGTAAGGTTTAGGTTATTGATGCATTTAGCTGTGGCCTCTGCTGTTAATAATGTATTTAAACTAAAGGGATGGTTCAAGCTTAAAACAGTTCTTCTGGCTGTGTCCCTTGGAGCCGGTTTGAGCTCTCTGAATTAGTTTAGCTTTTTCCATAAGACACACAGGCTCTGACCACATGAGCTTCACAGCACTGCCATGTTCTCTGTGGTTTATGGAGGGCGCAGTCCTTCCAAGCTGAACCCAAAATTTGCTCTGATCCCTTCAGCTTTTCTTTGCATACACTCTGATTCTTTCTTTTGGAATTCAGAAAGCAGGAAAAGTACATGAGAAAAATGCAAGTAGAGATGGCATGGGGAGGCTTTCAAGCCAGTTTTATGAAATTGAGAGAATGAGATTTTCCCTGTGTAATGAGTCCTTGGATTTGCTTAAATACTGAAAAACAGAAGTCAGGCCCCCAAACTCCAAAACCTGTGGAAGGTCATCCAGCTTGCATAACTTGAAGTAGCAATGTCTCAAGACCACAAACACATCTATAATATATAGCTATGCACACGTGGTTTAAGATATAAAAATAGTTATATAATATAAAAATATATGCATATGAAGACGCACTTAATAAGCAGTATGCTGTTTTCTAGTCAAAAGCAGGGGTTTGGGCTTGACCAGTGTGAAAAGATGTAGTATGTAATGTCCACCATATGATTTGCTCCATTCCAAAGTAAGCAGAATTTAACTTAAAATATGTCATTAACAGCAGCTTGCATTATCCACATTAAGTGAAATAAAGGTCAGGCACTTCCCCTGAGACTAGATAAACATGCCAGAAGTATAATTGCTTGCATTTGAACTGAGATATTACAAGCATAGTTTACGTAAATGTTTGTACTGGTGTACTTTTATCAACAGAGCCATCTTAACTTCTTCCACAGATAATCATATAAACTCAATAAACTCCAGGCTGTAGGCACTTATGCCATGCCTTTCACTGAGAAACTGAGAACAGTGCTCCTGTGTAGCATAACAGACCTGATTACCACCAGCACTAAAGAAAATGCTTCAGCCTCTTTGAGTCTCTTTACAACCAAACTCTCCAAGATGTTTTCTGAGTAAACTGCTGGTTTCTTTGTTCCCTTTTTCACACACTTAGGGGCTGTGCCTGATGCTATGTGTTCATGGCCAAGAGCTCCCTGAGCTCAGGATCTGTGATCACAACATTTCTCAAAATGATAATAAAACCCTATAGGGCAATAGGGTGTTAAAATAAAGGTGGGATGACTACGAACATGATTGATAGATTTTGGCCTTTTAGTGTAAATTGCCTGTTCTTCAAAGCAATTTGGTGAATTTAGCTGAGAGTTTGTGGTTTTTTTTTTTCTTCTGAGGGAATGGCCTGAAGCTGTGGCAGGGGAGGTTTAGGTTGGATATTAGAAAAATGTTCTGCACCCAGAGAATTGTTGAGCACTGGGACAGGCTCCCCAGGGAAGAGGTCACAGCACCAAGCCTGACAGAGCTCAATATGAATTTGGATAATGCTCTCAGGCACATGGGGTGATTCTTAGGGATGATCCTGTGCAGGCCCAGGAGTTGGAGTCAATGGTCCTTGTAGGACCCTTCAACTCTGCATGTTTTGTTGGTTCTGTGAGTCCTCGTATTATTTTTCAGCTCTTTTTCTACCTGTTAAATTTCTGATGGTGTCTAGAAGTGACTACAGTGCTCTTGTCTGCAGAAATATCTTCTGTTGAAGGTACTTACCATTCTTTCTACATCTCTGTGGTCAGAGGCTAATGGTGACAGAAGTGACAAATTATTCTCAATAAAACTGAATAAGTGTCTGCCTGTGCCCTGGAGCTGTAAGGGTCCAAGTTCATGGAACAAAGATTCAGTTTCAAGGAGTTTTCCTTGAAGGAGTTTGGGACTCAGAATAGGTGTTTACAAGGATTGTGCTGCAATCCAATTGGGCATGGGAATCATAGCACAAGGTGTATCTACATTACCTATTTTCTGCTATTGAAGATGCGTAAGCAATTGATTCTCAGCTGTTATACAAACGCTTCAATAAAAAACCAGTAGTTCTCCAATGCTGCCTCTGAAGGACACTCAAGGAGAGAGCTGAGATACTGCTGGAGAATTAACTTGAATGGGTTGAGCAACGATAATATTTGCTAGGTAGGAAAAGTACTGTGCTGGTGCTAAATGATTAGTGGACAGTTTTACTTTACATAAAATGAGTCCCACAGTTTGCACTTACTCAGCTTACAAGTAAAATTGTATTTTCCTGCTGTCAGATGCCAAATGACACTCCTGTTGTCACTCCCTGTGGAAATTTCTCTCTTTTAGGATCCCCCTAATTAGAGATTTTTTTTTTACAAAAGTCTTGTGCTGAGGTTTGAAATTATGAGTGGAACTTGTAGCTTCGGTCTTCAAAGGTGTTTGTTTAGTTTTTTATCTTAAGGTCTGCGTGCTGCTAAGAATCAGGTTTAACACGCTGAAAGACCAAGCTGGCAAGAACTCTAGGCAAGAAATTCAAGGTTTTTTATAGGTCTCTAGTCTAATTAACTCTTAAAATGTACTATATTTACAGTTTTATACCAATGGTCACCACTTATTCTAGATATGTAATTTCTATATCAAATTTTTTCTACTAATATCTTTATGACAAGTCATAGCATAATATGGAGGAGAATAAGAAGAAGATGAGACACTGCCCATAATTTTCCATCTTGCTGTCATTTACTTCCATTCTAAAAACTCAAAACTACAAATTTTCACCTTGTGACAAACTAAACTACTATTTATTTCAAATCTCTGTTTTTAATTCATCTCTAAGTGTTGGGAGTTTTTCCCATGGACTAAGGTCAAAGGCAATGCTTTCCTGGGGTCTCAGCCGGGGTCTTGGACCCCTCAGGGCAGCTTGGGGGTTTTTCCCTGTGCCCTGGACTTCAACACTCCCAAGAACTCTGACTGGAGATATGCACCTGGTGAGTGCACTTAAAAAAAATGAAGTAACTTTCCCTTCCTGACGAACCACATGCCAAATTTCTCATCCAACTTGTATCTTGGAGATCCAAGGAAGGGGAAGCAGTGGATGCAGCTCACTAGATGGTCATGGTTGTGACCACTGACTGCCAAAACAGGAAAGGTGAACATAAAACTGCATGTCAGAGAGACTTGGCAACACTGGCCTGTGCCCTCCCTGCTGACTCATTTCCCACTACAAATGCCGTTTTAGGACTGGCACAGGATTTATGATTGCTGAGCTTTGTCTGTGGACATAGGACTCATCCTCAGCCTGAAGAGGTGTTTGAGCTGCCAGCAAACTGCACATTCCCAAAAGGCAGAGCCCAGGAATCCTTCCATTAACCCATGTCTGTGCTTATGAGGCTCATGACATGGAGTCCCCCTCAATAAGGCAAATCACATCAATGCTGAGCATCCTCCTTAGTCTCCAGTGTATTCACTTTCCACTGCTCCAAAATGTAGCTAACACAGAAACACTTCTATGTCTTCCCTGCCCCACCCCCCCCACTTTTTTTTTTCTGTTTTTATTATTCTTCTCTCCAAGAGTTTCTATCATTTTGCTGATTGATCATCAAGGACATACAGTTTTTGGCCGAGGCTTGATAAGTTGGATCCTGAGGATTTGCCTTGTTAATTGAATATCTGTGATTCAGATGTTTTTGGGGAAGATCTACCAATAAATTAGGTAAAGTGTTACAGATTATGGGTACTGTTACTTCAATGCAATACGATTATGGAGCATAATACTGAAAGCATAACTTCCCCCTGTTGGATACTTGCAGACATAGTCAGATGGGCTACTGGAAAGACTGAATTAAGTACCTAAGTGGTCAAATTGAAACTGAAACCCTCAAAAGTTGATTGGTCATTGGTTTTGTTAATTGTTTGCAAAGATTGGGGTTGATTGAAGTAACCAAAGTGCCAATGTTTTCTAATGGAAGAACTGAAGTGGACCAAGTGCCTTTCATAAGTATCTCCAGAGGATTTATTTCAATCACAAATCAAACATAACTGAAAGTTAGAAATGCTGCATGCCCATAAGATCCAACCACAATGGAGTTAACAATGAATTGATTTTATGCCAAACTGTGTTACATCCCAAACCAGCAGCAGAATTCAAACCCACTGCTACACTGGGAAACAATGCAGCTGCCTGAATAGGAGTCTTCCTCCCTCCATGGCTGCAGCATAGTGTATGTTTCGAAAGACAAGGGCTCCATTTTGCCAAAAAAATTGTCATTTTTCTTTGCAAGCTTAAAGGCCAGAAAAATCAATTAGGAAAGCAAA
Source organism: Hylia prasina (assembly GCA_013397195.1). Classification (NCBI taxonomy): domain Eukaryota; kingdom Metazoa; phylum Chordata; class Aves; order Passeriformes; family Sylviidae; genus Hylia; species Hylia prasina. The sequence goes on from VYXD01002499.1 coordinate 243,874, forward strand.
GCAAACAGGCCATGCAGTGGCAGCAGAATGGCCTTTCATACACACTGGAAAGCACCTGGCACAAATCAGAGCAGAAGAAATGCACTGGTGGCAGCTTTTAGGGTAGCCCTTGTCCCCTGTCCCAGCCCCTCTCCTCTCTCTTCTGTTGGATAGTGTCTGTGAAACAACTGACTTTTTCATCCAGTGTGTTGAAATCCAAACACTGCTGCATGTTTGACAGGTATGCTGCTGCTAATCTTACAGATTTAAAAGTGAAAAAGTGAAAGAAGAGGATAATTGGTCAATTTGTAGCCAGGAGGTGGTACTTGTTTGAGATACATGCAGATTGTGCTTTTCTCTATCGGTGCAAAAATCCCAACAAATGATCTGAAGGAGCAGCCAGCACTGGGGTGAGGATGTGTGTGTGTGTGTGGTGTGCCTGGTAGGCTTTTTTTACCCTCTCTCGCAAAGCACAGGCCTTAATGAGTTCCAGGGGGACAGTGGCTTGTCAATCACAATATACTTTTCAAGTAATAGTCATCTCTGCCCCATCACAGAACCACAAGGCATGAAATAATTAGAAAGCCCAGAGTAACTGCTCTGTTTTACAAGAGCAAAATCCTTGTGTGGATCATTTACATAAACTTGTCACTTCCCATTATGGTTCTAATGCAAGCTGGGTAATAATCATGGGACCAGGAGAGGGGAGGTCAAGGTATGATGCTCCTCCATGTTTGAAGCACAAGGTACGCATGTGCCCAGCTTTCCATCCCCCACTGAATTAATGTAAAGTATCTTTTATTTTCCATTAAATAAGAACTATTCATGCTGCTATGGTAGCAGACCATGTGCAGCCTTCTCTTCTTAAGAGAGAAAAAAGGCTTTTGCGTCAAGCCATTGTTAGGGGAGAATTCACTTTGAGGAGCATTTCAAAGCTGATCCGATTGGGGAAGGAATAATGTTAAATATTTAGTATGAAATATTTATAAGATGCACACATGAACATCTGACAAAGTAGCCTGGAAAACACACATCTTTGACAATTTTAGCTCTTTGCCTCTGAATGAGAGGGTGGAGAAAAGGTGTGTGCAGAGGGAGAATTGTGTGTGTGTGTATAAATGCATCTAAACACACACACACGCACACACACACTCAGGGGCAGACACACTTGCATACGAACGCCTGAATGGGTTGATGGGATTTAAGGCAATCTGCATCTGAATACTGCTCTCCAAAGATGGTGGCAATAAGGGCTTGCTGAAGTCTGTTTTAATCATTGTAAAGGAGGAAGCTCTGCACTAATGCCTATCACGAGGGGCATCCGTAGAGTGATGGAGGTGATGGCTGCTGCTGTTGCTGCTGCTGTTTTCCAGCAACCATTTTGTTGGTGTTCTTCACAACTGTTGTCAGGCACATTTTCGTCACATGAAAACAAGGCTCTGCTTTTTGCACAGATTGACTTTCCCCACCTGCATCCCTGCATGGCTGTTTCATTTCACTTTTGTTTTAAAAAAGATGTGCAAAGAGCAGATTTACTTATAGGCAATCAGAATTGTTTTTTGGATTTTTTTTTTTTANTTTTTGTTTTTTTGGTTTTTTTTTTTTTTTTATGTTTTCATCTCTTTCAGATAAAACAAGGTAAAATTTTTTTTTTTTTTTTTTTTTTTTCTTAAGGGTCTGGAAAGGTTTCAGAAAAATGGGTTATCACCTCATTCTCAGTCCCTATGACAAGGGATAAAGAGAGAATGTAATGGCTCACTCCTTATGGCAGTCACAGTGAAATGCACAGGGATGGCATATATTAAATAACCAGGATAAAGGAAACCATGTGATCTGCTCTCCTTGTAAGGGGATCTAATAGCTCTCTTTTAGAAACCTTATTTCCTTTTCCTTTTTTTTTTTCCTTGTCTTTTCTTTGCCTACCCCACTTGTATCAGCTACAGGATGTTACTCTCTGGTGTAAATGCCTGCTTGGGTTAGGCTGTACACTGGTTAGAGCAAGACCTTTGTGTCTGTAAATATCCTTTTGACACATGAGTGCTAAACACATATTAATAGCAATGGTCTTGATGAACTAAAAGGCAGTGTATTTCTCTTGTTACAGGTTTGGGGATTTATTCTCTCTTTAAAATTTGCTAGATCAAATGCTCTGGGCAGGCTCCATGCATTGTACAACATGTTTTTATGTGAGCAGGCAGCTCAATTGCAAGGCAGCATCGTTTGCCCTCATCTGCCAGCTTTTGTCTTTGAGTGGAAGTGTGGGGCCTGGTGAGAGGTAGGATATGAACTGTGTCCAGACTCTGTTCCTTATCTCTGAGATCACCAAGAGGGAGGGCATTGTTGATGGATTTAAATCAGCTTTTTCTCCCCTTGTGCGCAACAAAAGTCTAAATCCCTTTTCAGGCCAGATTGCTCCATTTCGCTGCATGGGCTAGGCAGATTGGAAACATGTTTGTCACTCAGCTTTTCTCCCAACCTAATCAGTAGACACTGGGGTGGTGGGATTTTGGTGCTCAGTATATCACCCTTTAATCTATGGAGTTGGCCTTTAAAAGCTGCTGATGCTGTTGCTGCTATGTGTGAGCTGCTGCTGTCTTTCATTTCTGAAGACAGATATAAAAATAATGTTAACCACAAGCACAAGCAGAGGGTTTAGCTGGGATTTGAATCTAAAATGTGATACTTAACACTGACCAACTTGATTTGGTCCAGCAGAGCAGAACCCCTTATTCTGTTATAATAAAGTGTGTTGTGTGTGGGGATGATGGCAGTGGGATTTAGTGTGTCTGTATTTTAGTTCTGCTGATGAATGGGTCTAAATGGGCAGTGACCATAGGTCACAGGAACATATGGCTGGAAAAAGGTGGCTTGGCAGATTTGTCTTTGGGTTTCAAAGATCTCTCTGATAAACCCACAAGCTCACCAGTGTCTTTGCAATTCTGAGCTCCATGGCATACTATTCTCATCTGTGCCTGGTACCACGGTCCTAGAAGGACAAATTGTGACAACAAGCAGGTATGAAGAAGCAGGCCAGCTCTTGTGAGTTTGCAGAGATCAGAAGGATGCTAAGAGGGAGAGTTATGTGATAGGTGTGATGAAGGATGTTAAAAGCACTAAAAGAATGCAGGCTCTTCAGGGTAGAGGCTGCAGCTCTGTTTACACACAAACAAGTCTGTATCTGCTTGCACACACACAGCTACTTGTTGTGTTAAGCACAGCTTGAATCAGATATTGACTGAGGTCTCTAGACAAATACAAGATAATTGCTTACAGGAGAGATATAATTCATTGACTAGGTATGCAATAACATTCCTAATTCTTTTCCTGCCACTAAAATACTCTGCATGAACTACTTTGCATCTTCTTGAGCCACATTTGTGCTGTTCTGTGGTATTGTAAGGTACAGGTAGCATGCAGAATTGCATCCACTGGCCCCATGTAATTCCTTGTTTGGCCATGAGAAGCCAGGTACAGAAGGAACGTGGTACTTGGCATATGTGAAGCAAGGATGGTTCAACAATTCAGCCCAAATGTTCAAACGTAACATTTTGCTGTGAGAACAGGCTGGCTGGGTTTTTCAAGAACCCATTTTGTTCACTGATAGATAGGGAGGAAGGTTTGTTCCTACCAGTCTGGCATCCCAGATTCCCAACCTCTTGCCCCTGGAGGTGCCAGGTCCCTGCCTGGAATTCTGACCAACCTGAAAGAACTGGAAACTTTTTAATTTCTTCTTTCTCTTTTCATAATTTAAAATACAAAAGAGTTTCTGAATGGAAGTTCCATTTTCAGGAAGCTTGAGTTCTTTCTTTTTAGTGGTTGTGAACTGTGCCAATTGTTTTAAGTGCTGAATAACTCAGTTTAGTTTTGGCTACCCAAGGACAGCATGAAAAATACCAGTCTTCTTTCCAAAAGAAGTTTTTTTTCAAAACTGTCCAGATTCTCTTTACCCCTAGTAGAGGAGAAGGAATATAAGACATAAAAAGGAGAATTTCCCCAGATGTTTCTACTGGTACTGATTGTCCCAGCCCTTATTCCCTCCTGATTTAATAACTGTGAATGTTTTTAACAACTTCCAGTATTCGAGGACAAAATTTCCAATGAGGTAGACAATGTCAATATCTACACTAAGAACATGTGGCCTTATTGTGAATTAGTAAGGATCTTTCTGAAGATGTCATTCCAGTGGGTAGCTCTAGAAATGGGAGCTGAGGCACTCGACCTTGAAGGACTTTTCCAGCCTGGAAGACTTCATGATTTTTTCGTGTCTTGCTGGATGGGTCAGAAGAGAATTGAGACAGATCCTAGGACTTTCCTGCTGAACATAGTATAGTGAATGGTACAAGTCCAGTTGGCTGATGGGAGGGGTTTTTAACCCACTTCCCTGGTGAAACGAGTGTAAGCAGTCCATACAAGGACAGGATGATAATGAAAGTCTGATTCCAGCAATGGGAAGCAGGGAAAGGAGGTAGGCTCCTAGCTGATCTCTCTCTTTTAAAACAGCATGTAGATATGTATTTATATATATTTATATCCAATTAATTAAACAAAAATCCTTGCAAGCTGAGACTGCAAAAGACATGATTCAATCCAGAACTCCCCCCCTGCCCCCCCTTTTTTTTTTTTTTTTTAAATTCCCATGTTCAAACAGAAGTCCCCAAGAAAGGAGGGCTGGATATTCTACACAGAAAATTGTTCGTTTTTCAAACAGGTTGTTTACAGGAGGTTCTAGTTAAATCATCTCATTGACTAACAAAAATTTGGTCTTTGCCTATGCTATTTCTGTCTGGGTTGGCAATTAAATGGGGAAAAATTAGAGAAGAAATTCAGCTTAGGTTAACTGAAAACTTTATCAAAAGTTTTACTTCTGCAGAATATTTTTTTTCAACTAGGATGTAAATGGATTTTTCTTATTCACGACAAAATAGTGTCAAATGCAATATTTTGTTTAATGGCTCTTTTAAGGAGAGGAAATGACAAAGTAAGTGCAACCTCTTTCATCCAAGAACTTGGTGATTAGGACCCTTATTTTGTGTGTGGGGGGCCAGGATTACATTTTTTCCTCACCTTGAGGACATTTGAATTGATATCACTCAGCTATAAGGGCATTATTTAAGTAGAGGAGAGAGTTCTTAACTCCTCTTATTGCTGTAATTTTATGGGGAAAATACTTGAAATATTTTGGAAGCCATGGAGAGAATAATTTTGAGGTTTAGTGCATCCACCTGGGAGGAATAAGATCTGTACTCCTGGCTGTGTCACACCAACTACCTAATTTAAGACTGTAAATGTCTCCTGGAGCAGGGACTGCAATCCTTTTCTTTTTTTCATCATGATTCATTTAACTTTTTAGTGATGAAGTTGTTTTGCTCACTGAGGCCTGAAGAGGGTTTTAGTCTATGTAAAACATGCAGATTGAGCAGGAGAGACTGTGACCATGTGAGCCCAGACAGGCAGCCTGGCAGGTGTGTTAATAGCTGCAGAATCTCAAACTCTGTCCAGGCAAAAGAGAGATGGTACCCAGGTCAGCTTAGTGCCTGAGTGACAGCTCTGCAGCTACCCTGGAAGACTTAAAAATGTAACAACAACTTTTTCTTTTTCTTTTTTTTTTTATTTTCACGAGACAAAACTAAAAATATTGGTCTGATGTTCATAATAACTGTGGGAAGACAAGAAACCACAGTTAGCAAAAAAACCCCCACTTTACCTGGTTCTTTTTTTGACATCCTAGTCACAACTGCAACTTGAAAAAGGTAACTAATAGTTACCTTGATTGCTTGGTTGTGTGTTTAAGACAGGAAAACTGAACTTCAGTAAGACTCTAGCCTTCTTGTCAGATCAGACAGTGTATGAAAAAACATTGGGACTATAAAATGAATACAGAAGACAAAAAGTAAAGAAGCTTTCCACTTACAGGAGGATGTTTGTATTTATTTTTGTTTTTTCTTGCGTTTGGGGCTGAATCTTCACAGCTAGAGGAGTCAGTGCAAGTAGCATGATATTAGCAATGGAAGCATTTTTAATCAGAGATGTATCTCAGAGATAGCACCAATAGTTTGTTTTAGGTCATTTCCTTTCCCTTGAAGTCTGAAGGGAAGCAGGGGCAAAACACCTGAATTGTGGGAAGAGCAATCCTGTGTGGTCAAAGAGATTATCTGGATGAAAAGGACTTTCTCAAAACTTTAAACTGTTTTATTCCTTTTCTTGCCTTCTTATTCTCCCTGAATCAAAAGTACTGAGTCAGGCCAATTTTATCATTTCTCCCCTGTTTTTGCACTCTAAGACTTTCTTCTGCTTTCATGTTAGTGCTTAGCCTGCTTTCTTCCAAAGCACAGGTCCTTTCCAGAGTGACTGCAATCAAAAGATTCCCTAGCTGAGAAGGATGCCAAAATAAACTGCTTGAGGTTCCACCTCCCAAGACTTTTAGGAATCCTAGTAGAGACTGATGAGTTAGATTTGGCACCAATTTCGTATTTTAAATACATTATTTTTCCCCTCTAGGTCATGGATATTTAGACAGATGTGTTCAGAGATTTGCAAAAATTAAGGGAATGACAAGGTTAGCTTTGTGTTGTACAAGTGACCAAAAAACCCCATCATTGCTGCAGCAAGTGAGGAACCCATCAAGGCCCAGCTATTCCAGGCTGTGATGGAGGTTTTCTTCTTTCTAATAGTGACAGGTTCTGTTCAACAGAGGTGTTAAGACCCTTATGACCTGAAATCTTGCCAGTGTTATTCCTTTACAATTCATTATACCTTTGTAAAGCGTTTGCTTAGGCCTCATGAGAGACTGAACCAGGCATCTGGCACCACCTGTGAAAATCCCACTTGTAATGGCTTCACCTCTGCACTTCTGCTGGAGGCAAAGCCCTTTTCCTAAGCAGAGGTGTGATTCTCACTGCTGTGCCTTCAAAGAAGGAAAGCCTTTTTAATCGAAGTATTACACCTGAACGACTGTTATCCCCGCAGGAAAAAGAAATAAAACCCCTCTCATGGGACCAACAAACAACTCACGAGTCTTTCTACAGAGGAACAGCAAGAAAAGTATGTCACCTTGTCTTGTTTGGCTTGGCAGAGCCAGAGTGCTCATAAGAGGCTGAAGCTGCTGCGACTTGCCTCCACTGCTCCCAGAGCCACGGGCCTCTGCTGCCAAAAGCGCTCTTCCGTCGCCGCAGCGCGGCAGGTGAGCCTCTGCCAAATGACAGAACACAAACCTCCTAACGAGCAGCTGAGGGTGGGGTGGGGATTCCAGATAGAGACAAATCTATGTCCCTCGGGAGATCCGGTGCAAACCAATCAGTGTAAGAGGTATTTCTCTGCTAATTAAGTTTTGATCCTTTGGCTTCACTTAAAACAGTTTGAGAGTATATCAAGCTGGAGAGCAGGTGCTGACTGGCTTGAAAGCACTGGTCCATCAAATCAGGTAAGGGTTTTATATTCAGAAACTCCCCTAGAAGGGTGACTGTAACTTGTTAAGTGATAGATATACCCAGACCCTTTCAAGTATAACGCATTAATGACAGAGTTATAATGCTTGTGAATTTTATTCCCCCAAACGCCTGCAAAATTCCCCCCTACTCTGAAAGAGCCTCTTCTTTCTCATGTTCTGTCCCCTTCATTTTTGTGTATGGAATGAATGCTGAAGGAGATATATAGCCAGGTGCAGCTTGGAAATCCCAGGCACAGTTGCTTCTGGTCTTCCTGCCTTGATTTGGAATCCAAATTCCAACAGGAAAGTCTGATTTTAGAGGACATGGCACCTCTGTTCCATTGTCTTCAAAAATTCCAAAGGTTAAGAGCAAAAGAAGGTTGGATGCATAGTGTATGTTCTCCCCAGGTGCCAGAATATTTAGAGAATTGGTCGCCTTTTATTAGTAGCTTTTACACATCCTTGACTGACTAGAATAAAGGAAGGCCCAGCAAATGTGCAACTGAAAAATAATTAGCTTCATATGCAGGGAGGAACTGAGATAGAGGTCATTAAAAATTTGGGTTATGTTTCTCTGTATCTGAAAAACTTCTTAATGATCTCTGTGCTACAGAGAGCAACAAAGCAGATTAGAATAAATAAAAGCTGTACTGTGCCTCCCTACTGATACAGCTGCCTGAGGACTAAATACAGAATGGTACATACTTATAGCAGGTTGCAGTATGACCAGCTCTAATTGTTCCAAATTATAAGTTGACTTAGAATCACGGTCAAAAGTTATCTTTTTCTTCTTCTTTTTTTTTTCTTCTTTGTAGTTTGCTCCCTGAAATTTGGGTCTCTGATGCTCACTTTTTTAAAAAAAGAAAAATTTTCCAGTGTCATAGTACTTCATTTCTGGGGCCAAAAGGATTCTTCACCCACTCATCAGTTGAATGCAAGGGAAATTTAAGAGACAGAGAAATATTTGCAGTTGCAGAAGTTATTATTTTACTATTTCCTATTGCATGGTTAGTGAACTCGAAGTAAGTAAGCATTTATTAGAATTTCTGGTATGCCTTCAAGTTTATGCTGTTCACACTGAGAATCAAAACCTGGTAGTGTACTGGTGATCAATAATGGTAGATGGATTTCCTTCATCATAGTAAGGTTTTGAGCAGGGCCTCCCCTCAAGTGTTGTGCTAGCGGTGCAGTTACCAGCTTGTTTGCAGCCTTGTGGAATTTGGCAGACAGCTGACAGTAGGAAACTTAAAAAGGCAAAAGAAGTGGCCAAGGGATGTTTTCCTCCCTGATAACTTGCCTTGTCCTGAGAAATCTTTGCCTGGCTTTCTCTTACTGTAGAGTAGTGCCCTTCGATGGCTTGAGGTGTGTGGTGCTTTCAACACTTTAAGAGATTTTTCACACTACAGTTCCTGAACAATTAACAAAAGGCTAGTTGGACAGCTGTTGTCTAATCAATAGCATTTTTTGAATGTAATTGGAGGCAAAATTTCACCCTGCAACAAATAGATTAGAGTCTGGTGGTGCTAACTGAGCAGCAGATGCATGCTCTTCAGGCTCCACTGGTAACGTATCAGTCAACCAAATCATCTATGCTGGTTTTGTAATGGGGACTCATGTCTGTGCTTCAACCGTAGTCCTTTCCTACCTGAATAAAGAAGTCTTCCTAACTAAACAGAAATAATGGAAGGATTTTGGTTTCTATCAGCAGATGATGTGAACCATCCATTAATTAGTTATGGCAGCTACACTCACTCAGAAGTAGTTCACTTAGTCTAAATATCATAAGTAAAGTAAGTTGCTCAGTGTGTTGTGTGGATAAGAAGTGGTTGAAGTGTGATATGGCAAAAATTACAACATATGGGTACAAATCCAGAGCATCCCTGTTTCTGTTGGGAAAAACATGCATTGGCGTATATCCATTGTTATGTAGTACCTCCGAAATGAATGTGCAAAGATTTTCTTAAGAAATTGCACCTAAATAGTTTGCAAGGTGAAGGGTCTGTGGGAGTGTCCTGAGAACTTCTTTCATCTCAACCACAACACTACAGGCCCAATGTAGTTGAGTGAATTTGCCTTTTCCTTTCAGCAGAGGAAGTGAAAGAGGGTTAATAAATTAAGTAGAACATCCAACAACACTAAGCCATCAGCTCTTAATTTGGAACAATGGGTGATTGTTAATGGTGTGAGCCCAGAAACAGAGGCTGGGAAAGAAATAAGAATGCAAGATTGTGGCTCTCCAGTTAAAATGCATTTGTGATGGCCGTTCTCTATCCTGCTGTATTCCTTTTGTGAGGATGAAGGCTGCTTAGCGTTATTCTCCCTGGGCTTGGTTTTGGGGCGTGGTGATTTGAACATGAGGCTGTAGTCAGGAAATGTGCCCCTTCCAACCCATCTGCTTTGAGGCAGCACCCAACCATTTCTACTCACAGAGCACCATTGTCTCCTTTCTCAAGGCCCTTTTGGGTGAAGCTGGCACGAGAGGTCATGGAGCACGAGAGAGGCTTGGTGTCAGCTTCTAGAAACATAAAAGGCATGTGGATTAGGAGACCTCAGTCTTGTACACAACAACTGAAGCATGTAAGGTGATCTGGGCAAGCCCCATGAAGGCATCTTCTGAGCGTGATCTGCCAGTCTACTGTCCTTTTTTGGCACTGCCACCACACAACCAGTAATCTACAGCAGCCTGCATTCTTTCTGGTTGCTGAAGACCCTCTTAAATCTAGTTTGAGAGTCTATTCTAATGTGAAAGGGATGAGAAAAAGGCCCCAAGTTTGCTTACCTTTTTCCTCTTTTTCTTCATTCATGCATTTGGTAGAGCTTGGTTGAAATGGTGGATTAGTGTCACTGGCTCTAGTGCTTTCTGAAGTTATTAGCACCTAGGTCCAAGTTTTGGCATATTTAAAGCTGACCCATTGCTTCCAAAGTGTAGCCACACTGAGTGGCTCAGCCAATGCTGTGTCAGATACTGGCAGCAGGAATAAGGCATGGGTTATGTTCACCCATCCCTGTACTGAAAGACCATCTCAGCTGAATTCACTGAATTGTCTTCCATACTAGTTTATCCTGCATGAGGCTGAAAAAAATCATGCATTCAAATTAGTGTTAGGAGCCACTATCTTCCCCAGCTAATACTGCCTGAGTCTTTTAGTGCGGATCAGAGTGTGGGTAATTTCTTGTTAAAGAAGTATTGCAGGGTGCTTTTCAAGTGCCAAGAAATAATTTTTGATTTTTTTTTTTTCTTTATTCCATACCAGTTGTAAAACAATGTTTGAAGCTGGTGTGCTGGAGGAAGAAAGCTAAAACCATCCTAATTCTTCCTGACTTTAAATGCAGCCTTTTCCTTGAAAGGGGAGGAAACCCACATGTTGATGTACTGCTATCAGTTCTTGGAGAAGCCTGAATAAAATGTTGATGCAATCAGCGCTCTCCTCGCCGCTGCCTTCCGGCCTCTCTGGGATGGATACACAGCACCTCCAAGATATGGCAAATGTCAAGTTGCTTGCGAGGCCATGATCCCCACGTTTGAGCTTGGAGCTACCAGCTGGCAGTGGCAGCAGCCCCGTGCAGCCCGGGTGGTTGCAGCAAACAGCTTTGAAGTTGTGCCCTTCAGCTATCTCCTGTTGCACGCAGCTTGTGATACATGAGTCTGCGTCCCGCAGCTGTCTCCCTTTGAGTCAGCAGGCGTTTGAAGCAATGCTGGCCACCCCAGGGAAAGGGGCAAGAGTTGAACAAAGTGTTCATCTTCAATTAAACCGTTGGAATGCCACTGCAGAGTCTGATTCCCTGCCACTTTCTCCTCTAAAACCAGTGTCATGTCTGAGCTTTTTAACAGCGAAGAGAAGAGACAGCTGTCAAGGTCTGCCAGTCAGTTCAGGTTTGAACCAAAGAGAAAAATCAGTAATGGTGTCAAATAGTTTGCGAGGGGGACATGCTGAGTTTAGGCAGTGATTTCAGCAAGCTCCAGCTCCCCTTTAGACTACTCTCTTCAGTTTGAAACTTTGCTGCTGAATATGTCAGAGGAAACCAACAAGGTATTATCCAGGAAGCTTAACCAGCAGAAGGGTTTAAAAATGTTTCCTTGCAGTGAGCCAAATTCAGCTCTGCTGCAATTCTTTCTGAAGTCAGTTCTGAAGGTGCTGCTGAAAGTGAGTTGAAACCAGCAGTCTAGGTCTTTGCCTTGATTTGAGTGACCTGGTTGTCTTCACCAAGAAACACTTAATTATGGAAAAGATACACTAGAGGAAAACATGACCCACCTGGCTGCTGCGCCCATTTAGTCCTGGGCTGAACTTGCTCAATTATCTCTTTTTGTTTTTTTTTTTCTTTCTTACATATCAAGTATGGCTGCCTGTTTGGAGCCACAACAAAAGCAGTAACAACAGACTTTGACACCTGTGTTTCCTCCAGCTGTGAGTCTCATCTTTTTTTTCTACAAACAACTTTATCCGCTTCAGAATGTGGGACCAGTTCTCAGAATTACAAAGGCTGCTCTGCAACAAATGGTCTCCTAGTTTGCTTTATCTGTTCAAACGTGTGCTTTTTGGTCTAACTTTAGTTTTTCTATGAACTTTACATGCTGCAGGGTATGCTCCTGACTTATGGAGTGAGTTTGATACAAATTGTGTAACAAAACAATTTACAGTGCAGGCTCATATGTTCAAATCCATGGTTATGTTCTTAAGGATCTGACTTTTGCCTCTCCCTTACCAGCTGTCCTCTGTTAGTGACTAGTGCTGATAACAGCCTTGCTGAGAAAGCAAATGGTAGAAAGCAAATTGCTTTTGGAAAAAAAGAGGGAGGGGGGGGAGTGAAGAAGCAAATGAAAAAGAGGGTGAGAAAAAACTGTTCTAAAATACAAACTATTGTTATGCCAGGGTAACTAGACTGGCAATGTTTGATATGGCTAGAATCATTGCCACCGAAATGAGCAGAAAGTTTTGTTGTCATTCACAGCAGAAGAGTAGCAAAGGAATTTATGGTATGAAAGTTGTCTGTCTTCTAGTGCATCTGTATACACCATGTGCTGGGCCACTTGGCAGGGCAGGAGATTATGTAAAAAAAAAAAAAATCTTGGAAAGTCTGCTGTCTTTGTTTAATATATCAGAAATGCTATTTTTCCATAACCAGAGCAGCAGCTTGGTATCAGAATTTTTAATACAGTGTAAGGAATATGCACAGGAGGAATGAAAGCTGTCCTGTTCCCATTTTGTGAACTTTCAAAAGGATGCTGAGGATAGAATCAGAATGCTGTTGTAGCCAGTAACATAAGAGTAATTTCTGTAATTTCTTATTCTGCAAAAAGTATTTTATGAGAAAATGAGACAATCCAAATAAAATTACATTGTATGAATTTGCCTGCTGTATTGCAGCAGGAAAATATAGTGAGAATGGAAGAAAAAGTCATTGCAATGCTCCAGAGGGTGCAGTCTTGAAGTCAGGAATGCAGTATGTAGTTGAAACCTTTTGGAAAGCTTTGAAAAATCTAACCCTTAATTTCCAACACTGAATGAAATTTAGGTCATTCTGATCCACCTGCTTCCCCTCAATAGGTCTGAGAGAGCAATTCTGTCTGGGTAGACACGTTTCTCAACCCAGATAATTAATTATATTCATTTATTTTAATTTAATTAAGCCAGGAATAATTTTACATCACAAATTAGTTGTCACTATTTTATTTTTTTTTAGTGTTCCTATTCAAGTCAGCTGGAAAGATCAAATAGACTTGTTCATCTCCCTCCTCGCTTGTAGTTGTTTTTCAGTCTGCTTCCTCTTCAAGTTTTTATGCACATTAGAATTTGCTTTTTATTTAAACTCTACTGTATGTTTTCAACAATATAACTTAAACCGTGTCTAATCCTGCAAGCTTCTTTCAAGCCATTTGTGGTCTGCTGGACTTTTCAGTCTCTTTCATAATTATTTGGAGCCTTAAGCATGAATTGGTAACTTCAGATGTGCAAAAGAGCTCACTATTCTGGTTAGGACTTTTGCTGTTTGAGATATGTCTGATCTGTAGGACACCATTTCATAGCCCAAATACCCAGTTTATAATATGAAGAGCTAGAAGGTGATTAAATTTGGAGAACTGCTGCATCATTGTTTTGAGAATTAGTAGGCAGTCTGGGACTCTGATAAGCCAATCTTTAAAATGCTTTGTTCTAGCAAATAAAAAAAGGGTGATCCCGATAATTTCTCAGTCTATTCTAAGCCACCACTTTCCAAATTTGACAAGAAAGAATCCAAACCATGCAAATATGCTTAGTTTAACCTGGAATATTTGTACACAGGCAATAATAATCTCATTCCCAACCTGTATGCATCTTCTAGCCCTTTTATATTACTTTCCTATATAAAGTGCCAAACACATACCAGGGTCAAAAATGTATTTGCAAAGACCTCATAGTCTTATTGTGACCATGCTTTAGATGGTTCTTCCCACAAGAAACTGAACTAATTTGTCAAAAGATACTAAGAGAACTCTCTTTGCACAATGCACAACTTTTGCACAATGGGTGCCTCATGTAAACCCATACTTAAAAAAAATATTGATTTTTATTGTGACAAACATGGTACAATTATCTCAGCCTCCACAATTTCAAAAAATTAATATAGGGGCTTATGTAACATGATCAGAAAAATATTGAGTCCAGTTTTTTTGAAGTTCATGATCTTCCCATTTGAATTTTGTGGGACCGTTCTATAAGGATGGAATATCTGTAAAATATTATGTTACAAAAAAAAAGGGAATTCTCTGCTTGGACTGTTTTCTGTCAGGGCTAGTTCAGATAGGCTGGGCAATGGAACTGTAAATTACTCTATTTGCCTGTGTTTCTGACTTCTCAGCTGGTTCTGCCCATTTCTAGTGGGCAGTTGTACTGAGGGCTGTGCACTTGCCTCTGGGTCTGTCATGAGGCTTGGCTGGAGCTGGACCTTCTGAGAATTGGCACAGTGCACTTTCACACGCTGCAAAAATAATTTCTTGTGCTAATCCCTTGTGGCATTTACATATTACACAAGACCCTCTTTATAGAAGAAAAAAACCAACATTTTCCCATGACCATAGTTAACGTACTGTAAATCTGATCTGTGAGCCACATCTCAGGATACTTTTTCCTCCAGAAAAGGACTTGGAACAGCAGCATGCTCTCTATCACAGAAGAAAGTTCTGGGGTGGTTAAAATATTAGTTCTAGACTCTAGAGGTCTAACTTAGAATTTCTGCTCATCTACTGATTGCCTTGTAACTAGATGTTAGGGTACTGCATGAACAGAAACCCAGTGTGGGTTATCTGTGAAAGACAGAAAACTCAAGAGTTTAAGAACATCTGTTCTGCCTCTCTTTAAGGGTTCATTGGGCCCTCTATCCAGGTGGTTACAAGAAGGTGCACAGGGAAGAATAAAAGTAAGGAAAGAAATGTAGTTCCACCAACATTTCATAAACTTGATGTGTGGTTTTTTACTATTTGATAGCCCTAAAATATCTGTTTCTTCAAGTTTCTGGTACAGGTTCCCTGTCAGCCTGTGAAGACTTTTGCCACCCACAGTATTCTTTTCCAAGGAGTCTTGTAACAGGCAGAACTGCTGTCTTTTATTTTTCCTGAGCCTTGTTCTTGCACATTTCATGTTCTGTCCCTTAGTTTTTAGCTGGAAGGCTCAGCACACAGTTAATTTTTACCCATTTTTCCAAGACACTCTTTAATTTGTTGACCTCTGTCATGTGTTACCTGTTCAGGTTGTCTCTTCTTCAGGCTGACAAGTCTCAGCCTACTCTGCTGTCCTTTCAATTGCATACAAGGTGTCTGAAATGCTTTTTCTCTAGTGGGAATCCTGGAGAGCATTTGGCAGCAAAATCCTCTCTCTGTGTGTATATATACATATATATGTATGTATATAAAGTACAATAAAGTCTTGAGAATGGTACTATGCAGCACAAGACTAGTATTAGATATTTATTCCAAAGCTAATACTAACAAGATAAAACTATATAATTAAAATCTTTTGAAAACCAGGAAAAAGTGACCATTGCCTAGTAAATGACCTTATAGCTTTCTCCTGTGGGCCCCCTCTTTTACCTGAAAGGCTTAAATGCCCATTTATGTAAAAGCTGGAGCTCTGGCAAAATGCCCACTGAGGGCAACTGCATAAGCAAATGCCCCAAACCTCTGTAATGCATTTATTGAAGTTGTCTCTCAATACAGTCTGTTTTGTTTCAGTCTTGTTAAAGAAAAGGAACATTCTCACTGCTGCACAATGGCTTCTCACCACCTGGCTCCCAGGTGAAATCACAGGTCAGGTGGGGTGACTTTCTCCTGCAGGCTGCCTGCGTGCTCAGGTGTTGAGTGCATCCTGTGTGTCTCTGTGGCCTTGGGGACAGCTGGGGAAACGTCCACTGAAGGCTTTGAAAGACACTGTAAATTGTGAGGCTTGACTTGGTGCCAGTACTTGCCATGTTCATGCTCTGTGTCAAAGGCAAGCAAATTCAGAAAAAGGTTACAGAGGCTCTGAAGATCCAGTTTCCTCCCCACTGACCCCAAGGTAGACATCCTCCTGATTTCTCACTTGGGTTTATTATTGTTACCTTTGCCTGAGCTGTGAAACCTATTGTTTTTGCACTGAGGGCACAGCATAACCCAGGGCAGGTCAACTGTGAGAAAACCTTCAATTTATGCGTGACACACACAAAATGGTGTTCTTTGCTAGGAACTACAGAAAATCCCAGTATTCTATTTGTTTGGTTGGGTTTTGTGGGGTTTTTGGTTTGTTTGGGTTTTTTTTGCCATTCCTGACTGCTGAAGTGATGTTTAGGAAAAGCAGTTCATAGTATTTGCAACCCAAGTGAAAAAAAAGCTAGACCCAGTGTGAGCAGTAGGATAGAGCATAACCCATTGCAACCTTTTGGAGCAAATGAATGCCAGTTCTTTAAGAAATAAATTGGGTTTTGACAGATAATTTTGCTTAGATCTCTACTGAATTAATGTAATCTGATAAAGGTATTTTTGTTGGTGGATTTGTCTAGGAAGAGGTTGCATGGAAGAAACCCTTAAAAAGAGGGGTAAAAGCCTACTGGTGATGCAGATGAGGTGAGGCTGATGTAGACTATTGGAAAGAGTGAAGCTCATGTAAGGATTAGGGTAATTGCCTGTCTGGCAGCTAGAGAGAAAGTCCTGGCACAGCCTGAGAAAATGATCTACCTTGGCTCCTTATGGTATCACTCCTATAGGCTGAAGGAGGGTTTTTTGTGCTTCTTTGCCCAGTCTCTATTCAAAATCACTTGTATGGGTTTCAGAAATGGAACTCAACTCTTCATTTCAGGACTAGGGTATAGTAAGGAACAGAGGTGCCTGAGTAGAGTCAGAGTCTAGTTTTGCCTGCCTTCCACATGTGTGTTTATGCAGCCATCTCTGCCTTGCTTGGTTCTTAAGCTGTTTTCTTCTGAGATTGCAAAAGGTATCCCCTCTCCATTACATGAGTCTCACTCATTTACAAACTATGTGCAAGGTTCTGCTCTGCTAAAGCAGGGTAGAAATAATAAAAAAAGTATTTGTGGTTTTTTTTAACTACACCTGTTTCAGGTGTTCTTTTTTTTTAAAAAAAAATCTTATTTTTCAGAACCAAATTACAAATATCTTAGTCATTTGCTGATTCAGGAATGCAGCCATGCTGAAATCCTCTCCTCCTTTCCTCCTTCTCTTCTACCTTTGCAGACCCAAAATGTATAATACTGTGCATTTTGTGCACAAGGTGAGAGATGCAGAAACTAGTTAGGTGCTTAAATATTTTGCTATCAGGGTACTAGATGAGCACAGAAGCTAGAGAGATTATTTTTTCTCCTTTTTTTTCTTAAACTCTCATTTTTTATCTTTTTTCCTACCCATGCACCATGATTTGTGTGCCTATAGGCTGCCTAAGTCTGAGGCGGTCAGTAGAAATGAGGCCCTATAAAATCAGGTAAATGCTTCTCCTTCTAATTTGGTGACACATTTCTGAGCTCAGACCAACTTTCCCGTCCAAAGAACTTTGCTTGAGCTGTACATGAGGAATGATCATACAGTCCACTCTCATGACTCTGATAGAAGGACTCTAAATCTCCAGCACAGATTGACCAACAAACTAAAGAAGGGCTTCTTAATGGTGTATGGGTTTGTCCAGATCCTCAGCCACTGCTAAAATACTTTAGATTTGTCTGTGCCAAGTGCTCAGAGTTGCTGTGGAAGTGGCACAGGCTTTCACAACATTGCTACAGTGCTTCCTGTTCATGGCAACTCTCTTTCTAGAAGCCCTGAGCAGAAAAGCGTCAAGGCAGTGAGATGCTGACTTTGACTGATCCTCCTGAGCTGTTTTTGATCAAACACAGTCTTAAGCTCATGGCCAGGAGCCTTAAAAAAACAAAATGAAACAAAAAAACCCTAAAAAAACAAACAAGAGATCTCTTTTAGAAGTAAAGGTCCTTCTGTCATCTTGTAAAAAAAATACAGTCTGGCAATCTTACCTTCTCCTGCAATGGAATGGTTTCAGCTAAGGAGTGCAACCTTTCACAATACTCAAAAAAAGTATGTAAAAATACAAGCCTATGTGGTTTTTATCTCCTTCTGCTTCAAGTTCAACAATAACCCTGCATATGACTCCCTTTGCTGGCAAACTGCTCACAAGAAGGCTGCCATTTCTGTTGCTGACATCTCTCTTACTTTTTACTCCTCCAGACTGTGTAGTATATTTAATTAAACTTTTCAGCTTTGGTATGAAGTTTAGGAAATGACAAAGATAATGTTCATGGGGAGAAAAAGGAATTCTTTTAAAGTCAGCTTCATTAACTATCAGGCTATAGAGTGAGGGTCACTTTGCCCAGACTGAAATAACTGGATCTCCCTAATTGCATTTTACTTGAATTATTTCTTTATTTCAAACATGTTATGCTTGTTAGTGACTTAATATGACTGCAAGCACAGATTAATTATACCTGGTAGCTAATTGTAGGAAGCTATGGTGATCAATGTTTATGCTTTTTTTTAATGTCTACCTTTAGTATACATACTTGGATCAGCTCCCTCCCAATCATGAATAAATATTTGCTGCTTATATGTTCCCATGCAAATTGGATTAATTTTAGCATATTCATGGAAGAAGGACATCACTGCCTACCCTCAATATTAAGCTAGCTGAACAAGCAAAGATTGGGGGTTTTTTTTTCCCCTACTTAAGTAGTGAATGACTGAGACAGACAGAAAATTCAGCACAAGTTTGCTTATCCCAAATGGTTTGGGGGCATCCAGGGTATTTGGAGAGATGGAGGTAAAGTCAATCAAAGAATTGACAGAGAAAAGCAACTCTTCCTGGGGCCCTAACCTTGAAAAATTTCAGTTAAGCACTGCTCAGCTAAATGAAATGGTAATTGGATAAACAGAGTGGTGGATGTTTGGGTCTGGATATGGACAGAACTCTGCACACGCCTGTAAGGTTTTCTCTTTACATTTTCAGCATCTCATGCAGCCTTTATGTCTTTCCTGACACCACTGAAACGCCTCACATTCTGTGGTGTAAATGCACCACAACTTGGGCATCACAGACTCTCCTTTCTCTCCATTTGATTATTTTGCCATTTTGGATATACTTTTTTCCCGTGGGGTTGTAAGGACAGAGGAGCTGTACCTTTTCTGCATGCCCCCAGCCATGCTCAGCCCCTGCATGCTGACTCTGGGGATGCTGGAAACTGATCCTGTGTGATGTGCCTCTTTTTGTAGGCAAGTAGTAGCTTTTTTCCAGAGCTAAGTCCTGATGGTACCGTGGAAGTTGTATCCTTCCCAGGGGTTTGCTTGTCTTTTCCCTGTTCTCCTAACAATACGGGTGGGTCATCACTTACTGGAAACTGCACAGTTGAGAAATCCTCATCTCTGCATTTGTCAGCTGAACTGTATTGTGGAATAAGCCTTGAAGTCGAAAATCTTTTTAGTCAGAGGGGTGACTTTTGACTTTTTTTTTTTTTTTTTTTTTGCAGATTGATTAGTTGTAGGAGTGCTGTTCCTTGAGACAGCAAGTTGCAGAGGACTTGGACATTGTTCTTGTGTTGTGATACAGTATCAGGAACAGTCTGGAGACAAAGGTACAGGGGTCAGGCAATGCTATAGCATGAAAGTCAGCAGCCAGCTCTGTAGGCTCTGTACTGTGGAGACTCTTATTATTTACTTATTGACTGAGAAAGGCACCGTCATGAAACAGCATTTCGGGTGTTCAGCACTTAGATGAGCTGGTGTGCACAGGAATTTCGGGCTCCCAGCTCTGGGCCATCAGGATGCCAAAACCTCAGCCAGGATTCTGAAAATACTGAAGAACATACTGGGATTTTTGTATCAGACTTACCCTTTCAATGGCTAAGGCAGTTGGATACAAACTGTGTTTACTTACTTAGTTCCTGATGTCTTAGAGGATACAAGGCCTCCAGGCTGATGGAAGAAAGGACAGGAACAAATTCAGATTTTGATTTTTGAGCCTTTGAGACCTAATCTTTCACACCAAACCAAAAGGATCAGTGCTTTTCCTGCTCCTGTGGTGAGTGCTGCCAGTGTGTTGCTTCCTATTCTATAGGATATGAAGATACAGAGCTTAACAATGTTGAAAAGCTCAGCAATGAAACTGTCAAGGTGTCATAACTTCCAGTCCTCCTCAGAACAGCAAATCCAACATCTCTACGTGAGGATGTGGACATGCATGTGTGGATGATTCATGCTTGTGCAGCTCCTCCAGCGTGTCCTGTGTGTGCCTGCCTCATGTAATGTTTGTGCCCCTGAACTCCTGGGATGCAGCAGAGGCCTGTGTGATATGGAGTCAGTTTTTGCATGGTTGGTGGCCATTTGTCTGAGAATTCCAGATGTTACAGCTGTTAATTGTCTGGAAATCTGGTGGAATACTGCCCAAAGCAGTTGAGTTGGCCAGCGTGAAATGTCTTTTATATGTCTAATTAATTTAGTGTGCATGTAAAGTATCTTCCCATGCAAAGAGGACCAGGGAAAAAAGTGTGAGTTACTAATAAAAAGGCTATAAATTAGAACTCCAGACCTTCATTTTCACATTTCTTACATCAGCACTACTATTCTACCAATGTGCAATAATGAATACTCAGCAAGTGTACTTGTCTTTACATGACATCTTCTGACCTTTCAATTTGTGTGTCTTAAAATTAAGTTGCTGACTCTGTTTCCTTTCTGCCCCAAA
This sequence comes from Hylia prasina, assembly GCA_013397195.1. Taxonomy (NCBI): domain Eukaryota; kingdom Metazoa; phylum Chordata; class Aves; order Passeriformes; family Sylviidae; genus Hylia; species Hylia prasina. Next base: position 264,481 of record VYXD01002499.1, read on the forward strand.
CTCGATTAGATATTTAGTGGTGATCCAAAGGAGAACAGCAAATTCACACTGATTACCATTGCAAGTAACACAGGACTGGGGGAAAAAAAAAAAGAGTTATGAAGAGGCCTGTGACATAGACCTTATTGTCTATGAATGGATAAGGCAAAGGAAATGTAATTATTTGAATGTTTATACAATTGGGATAGGATGGAGGATGGATGGAAGGTAAAAATATTAAGGCTCTGAAAGCAGAATGGGTGACTGCCTGAGAAGTGATGATTTTAGAGTGTGGTGGAAATTTTCTAGTAGATAGCAGTGTAACGTGACTTCATGACATACACTTCTTAAAGATGTTAACCATAGTTGGAGATATGAGCAAGGAAAGGTAAAATATCAACAGAGAATGTCACAGCAGATCTAATTGGGAATTCTCTGCATTCTGCCATCAAAAATTCAAAGAAACTGATGATAAATTGGAGACAATTCAGGGAAAAGATTAGATTGCTCAAGGAGAAAAACTCCTGTAGGGTGTGTAGGAGCTCTGAAACTCACTTTATAATTTACCAAAAGGCAGATAATGTGAATTATCTTGGTCAGAGTCTGCCAAGACCTAATGTAGTACAAAGTTTGGGAATAGACTCTTCTCTTTGGTAAAGGATCTAAGTACTGGAAATTGAAGCAAATCCCATCTTGTGAAAATGTTTGGATTTTGAACTGAGAGGCTAACATGGGAACATGTATTCTTAATTGAGAAGTAGCTACAGAGTATGCAATTCCTTAAAAAAATAAAAAAGAATTGGCACCATTGCTTTGGAAGCAAAACTGAGGGGAGTATTGTTGCCTGTGAAAGGGAACCCATTCCAATTTTACAAGAATGCTTATTCAGCTGAGCTCATTTGTCTTGAACAGAATTATATAAAATAAGGGGACTTCTAAATTTTCTACTGTCTTAAAAGTTCCTGTGACTATTTAATGAATTAATGTATTTTGACTTTTGTGCATATTTTGTGCTTTGTCACCACAAAGTATTGAACTATGATAGGGTTTTAATGAGCCATGAAATTTGGTCCAGGTGTGTCCTGTAAGTGTCTCTGTGGCCAGCATTTCTCACTGGATCTTCAGCCACAAGGAAAGGTTATTTCTGATGTCTGTTGTTGGTAGGCCATTGTAAGATTCTGACATTTAGAAAAGAGGAAAAATAGTGGCCTGAAAAATCCTACCCTACATTATTCTGGAAGGACTTTGTATTCCAAAGCAACCATATCTAATGGAGATATTTAGCAAGTGCACATCAAATCTTTTGGGGGGAAGGTCAAGAAATATTATTTTAGACATGTGGGAACCAGAATCTCAAAGAAATGTTTTTGGTTTTGTTTTTGCATGCAGTTGACATGATGTATATGATAGAGATGAAAACCTAAAGAATTGAGAGTCATCTAAGTGAAAATGAAAATTTCATTTTATGACTAATCTTTTCATAGTCTCTCTTTAAAATCTATTAATTACTTCTTTAATTACTTTGAAAATGAATTGAATTGAAATGTGTGTTTTAAGCCGCATTTTCTAATGCTGAGTCATGCTGACTTTTTCAGCAGTCTGCATGTAGAATCAGAGATTGTACATTGTCTTTTAGGAAACTAAAAATGTGTTGGAAAGAGGCTGTGAACATAAGGCAGAACCATGTTTTCTGTGCTCCAGTCTATTGCACCTTCAGAGTTGATATGCCAACAAATGTTTTTCCTGGTACGCTGGCCTTGAAAATGCAGCCTGGATCAGAAATCCAAAGAGTCTTTTCTTTTTTTGCACTGCCTTATTATCTTGTTCCTCTTTTGTCCAAATGGGGGAGGAGGTGAAAAGGCTGATTTAAAAAAAACCCATTAAAAATACTTATAAAGTTATTAGAAATTCTTCTAAGAAGACTAACTGTCCTGCAGAAAAATTAGCCATACTGCTCCATACATTTGCAGTAGGATGGTTAGGCTTGCTTTAACTTCCTTGATCCCTGGCATGGATTACTCAAAACTCCCTGGAAATAGTGGCTGATATCAGATGCGGGCATGCCCTGCTGTGTAACTGGCAGTCATCAGTATGTATTGCCTGGTGAGCTGCTCTACTGACAGTCTGCTTTCATCTTTCATTTTATCAGACTGCATTGTTCTCCAGAATTCTAACAGGGTATTCAGTGGGTGACTCTCTGGTCTGGAGGGCTGTGGTGTGACCATCCACAGCAGGAATCTTGCTGCTATCAGGGTGACTAGAGCTGTTTTGGAGGTCACTTCTGTGGCCACAAGGGTTAGAGAGTTGTACTTCTAGAGTGAAGAAGAGTATGTCTCATAAATTAGGGGGTCTAAGGAGAAAGGGTGGAAAGGAGACATCAAATATCACAACAATCACAACAACACTATGTGGGGTGACCACGCTGCTTGCTCCCACTGTAGAGATTGGCTGAACTGATGACTGTGATTTCTGTTAAAAAGAAAAGGAAAAAAAGGCAGTTTGGGCTGAGGTAGACCTTGGCTGAACTGATGACTGTGATTTCTGTTAAAAAGAAAAGGAAAAAAAGGCAGTTTGGGCTGAGGTAGACCTTGGCTGAACTGATGACTGTGATTTCTGTTAAAAAGAAAAGGAAAAAAAGGCAGTTTGGGCTGAGGTAGACCTTGCGTTTCTTTCCACTTGCCTTGCTTTCTTGACTGCACGTGTGGGTGATTGCATTGTACACGAGCAATCCTGCTCCCCTCCTTTTGGCAGGCTGCAGAGCACGTTCTCCTCCTCGGTGACAACGCTTGTACTCCTGGAGCAGGTTGTGCACTAAGCACTTGTCACGGAGGGAATGGCTTCATTCCACAAACAAGGCAGAGGGGATAGCGTGCCTCTGACTTCAGCTCTGTGTTTTTGCTCAAATGAATGCGTGCTTTCCCACTGATACACCTGCCCACCAGCCAGCTTCCACCAGGTCTGGGCTTGACCCATTGTTCTACCAACAATATAGTCAATTCAGCAGTTAATGCATGTGTGAGATGAAAGCTGAAAATAAATATCTCTGCCAGATACAGTACGTGTTTTAGTGCTCTGCTTGCTACAAAGTGAGCATACTTTATAGTATTCAAGTCAGAAGCTGTAGGAGTTGCCACAATATTTTTCAATGGCAAAGGTCATGTCTTTTAATCTTTCATGATAACAAAACTAGGTTAGCCCTTATGAAAAGAAAGTGACATCATTTTGCCCCAGTAAATGAGCTTTTAAACAGGTAGAGTTCAACTCATTGTTGGCACCAAAATGCACAGCAAGAGATAAAATCAAAATTTTAGTATATACTTTTGAATCAACATGAATAAAGAAGAATAATAAAGTGGGCAAAAATAAAATATCAAATGGGAGGTAGTTAAGGCTAGACTTACATGATATTTCAAAGTATGAATTATCATAGGTGTTTAAATTATGACTGTTCCTTTATTCTCAGAATGTGGGTTAGATTTTGAATGTGGAACAAGAACTTAGCCATTTTTCAGAAGTTGCATTCTTAACAAATTATTCTTAAAATGAAGCTGTTTAATGAAACTGCTTTTTAACTGCTGTATAAAACCATGCATTATTAACAGATGACCATGCATAATACAACATAACACTACAAGGTAACAAAGGGCTCTGCTAGCCTTATGCAGTTTTAAATTTTACCACTTTTACTTTAAAATATAACGGGTTAAGCATAGTCTTTGTTGGAGGTCAGTGACTTGTCTAAAGCACAACTCTTTTGGCTCAGCCTCAGCTCTGGGAAGCTCAGGGTGTTTTGCAGTGAGCAGGTGGGCGAGTAAGGCGTACACTTCAGGGCAGATTGCACAGCTGTAAGATGTGGAATTCCCCTCAAAAGGATCGGCATGTCTTTGAAAATGAATTCAGCACTGAAATAAAAAAAAATAAATTCTGGTGCAGGGGAAGAAAATGGGGTTTGATTAGTTTCAGATTAACTCTTTGTGTTTATTTTGTCTTCATTTCCCTCCCTTTACTCTGTTTTCCCAAGAGATGGTTTTCAAGAGAGAATACAGGGGAATTTTCATGTTTAAATAAACTCCTGGAATAAACTGGAATAAACTCCTCAGTGCAGCCTGCTTCTTGTAAACACAGAGCCTACTGGAAGGTAGTGCATACCGGAACACTGGATTTTGCAAAACCCATGTTTTCTCAGTATCTATTAGGAAATATAGTCATTACTTATTTTCTCCTTAGAATTCTATAAGCAATCATTTTTTGTTGTATATTTTCGTGGATGGTGGCTAAACAGTGCACAAATTGGGAAGAATGTCTGCGAGGCCTCAATGCTGCATGCTCTAAAGGGACTTGCATGTGTGCAGCACCTAGCAGGATTTGAAATATATAAAGTATATTTAGCACTATAAAAATCTGTTTTTACTTATGAATTTATTGGTTGCACGGATGAGAAAACTGGATTTAAATGCTAGATTTCTTTCCTTATGTCCTTGAACTTGCTTGCCACCAGCGGCAGCTCAAGTGTCAATTAAGACCTGAGCAGACATACTCTCCAAGTGTTTTGCAAGTGCTGTTGCTTTCTGCCCTCAGAAAGTACCATGAGATTGGAACTGATGATGATGATAGGCCATGTGGAAACAAATCATCAGCCAAGAACTTCAGAAGTTCTTATTTTATTTTGAAACACCAGAGTTTTCTCTGCTCTTGCTGATCAATGTGAATAGTTTCATGGCAGGGCAAGTCAGCCAAAAAAACCCACACTTCTCTTTTGCATCTGATAAAATTTTTATTGCCATATCAAGCTCCAAATAAACCTCCTACTCTTTAAGCAATTCCTGAAAAACACAAATTAATTTGGGTTTGAATAATACCCCCAACATGTTCAAGCTGCCAACTGAAAAAGGAACAGATAATTAGGAGATGACAACAGACAGTACAGAGCCAACAGAGGAAAAACTGGAACACAGCTAGACAGCAGCACTGGCCATCTAATCCATTAAGAGCCTCCTATAATTGTTTTGCTTTTGCATTACACTGGTATAAGCACGAAAAGACATTACTGAAGTTTTACTCTCCAGCAAAAGAAATCTCCTCCTGCCTAACAGCACGCAGCACACACACAAATGTGACTTCAATTAGCACTACCGTAAATTTTAATTTAGCACTTCGTAGGAGCATTCAGTAATGTATGTAAGAAACAGGGGCTGATGCTCCATTAAAGACATTCCATGCAATTATCCCATTGATCTGTTGATCCCTTGATTCACATTTGTGGGGTGAACAGGAGGGGGAGGATTTAGGAATGTAGAGCTTATGAAAAATGCTAGAAGAAATTTTTCCCCTGAAGTCTTCTGCACCTTTTCCCTGTAGCTGCACTTTGCCTGTTAAAAATGTGTCACTGCCACCTTCCTGATGCCTGGGGACTCAGCTGTCCTGTTTCTGTAGAGGCTGGGATGGTGGGGGTGTAGCAGCACAGGCTCTCTCCTGCTGCCCAGACGAGCCCATTGCCTTCTGCAAGTGGAAATCACCCACTCAGCCTCCTTTTCACAACTGCTGCCATTTAATGCCCTTGAGGTCAGAATTCAGTCCCATGGACATCTGTTTTCTCTAAGCGTGACTTGGAGAACCCATGGCACACGGAAGCATTCTCATTTTATTTTGCACATTAGCCTGTGAACCTGACAGCAGCCCAACAGGTTAACAGTGTTAATTATTAACAGTGGAGGGCATTTTGGTGCTGCACAGCGGTGCGTTCTGCTTGTGACCATGCAAAGCTGACTTGGAAAGTCTCCAGTATCCAGCTCTGTCATGGTGCACCTGGTTCTCCTTTTTTATAGGACTATCTTGTGTGGGTAGTGTATAGATTTAATTCTGGCAGCCAGCTGTGACTTGGGTTTAGCACATTAGAGCACCAAGAACTTGTTTGTTGTTGGATAAAGTTATTCCCTGGTGACAATGCTTATTTGTGTTTAAACTGCCGATGCCCGCATTTATACAATTTGCATTGTTTAAAATGTCACTATTATTTGTTGAAAAGAAATTCTGTTAGGCTTGACAGAGTGTATCCTGTGATTTATGCTACAGCCTTGTGCTATGCCATTTTGGTGAGGACCTTGAAACAGGGCCCTGTGGTTTCTTCTCCCCTTTTGCTGTTTGTTCTGCTCCTTAATTACATTCATATCAGCTACTTTGAAGTTAATGAGACTGTTGGGATATGTAAAAGAGAATCCTGTATTGATTTCAGTCCTAATATCTTATCTTTGCATCTTTTTCTTCCTGAGTGTAATGTGTTCTGAGTCACAGTTGCTGACATGTTGTGATGGCTGCAAAAGCTTTGGCTTGACACAGAGCTTTATCTCACAATCCAAATGTAGAAGGAAATAGACAAACACAAGCATCCAATCTGCCCTCTCATTTGCTTATTAAAACTGGTATATAGGGAGTATAAGATATGAAAGTTACTGGGTTTCTTATACATTCCAGGCTATAAGAATTTTTATTTCCTGTTACTTTACAAACAAGCTTCTTCCTGACTTCTTGTCTTCCTCCCCTACTCAGAAAAAAGGAAGAGTCATATAGTACATGGCAGGTGCTAATTACAATGTTCAGGTATTGATTTTAGGTACAAAGCAAGAAAAATAATTGTTCTTATGCCCATTGGCTAGAGCCAGATTCTTCAATACAGTTAGATGATGACAGAAGAGGGTCTGCTAATGTGAAGGATACAAGTCCAACACCAACTGTTCACATAACTCTTTTGGTAACTGGAAAAGAATTTTGTAAGCCATCAGATTTTATCTGGCTTTTTTTTTCCTCCAGCCAAACAAAGTGAATAATCACTTTGTGGTTTTGGAGCTATTTCTGAACTTAAACCCTTCATTTAAGCTCAAGTTCACCTGTTCCATTGCCAGATGGAAATCCCTGCAGAAATGTTACTGGGTAACTCTCTTCCAACTGCTTTTTCTTGCTTTTATTTGGCAACCCAGAAATGCCAGGGACCAGAGCTCAACAGACGTACATTCCACTCCACAACCTGCTTGACCAGCTGATGACAGTGAAAACTAACGGTGTGTTTTTAAATTAAAGTCTTTGTGTGCTGCCTTTCAGTTTTACAACTCTACTACACACGTGCTCTCATTCAAAAAACCTGTACTATTACATTTTGGTTTTGGTCTCATTTACAATTAAACTGTGATTTACGCTTGTGATATCAGATCATTTGGAGCTATGTGAGAAGCCTGTGTTGGCAGCAAAGCATTGTAGTGTTCAGCTGGGTTTCAGTTCAGAGCACTTCCAAATTCACCCAGAACTGATTAAAACATAACTCAGACAACAGAATTTCATCCTGGTTCCCACCAGAAGGTTGATTTTTGGATATGAAATAGTACCAGTAGTACCTTTTGTAAGCGCTGACACTGAAGTGTTTAATGACAGCTCAGGCTGTTTCATTCCTGGTGTTTTCTTCAGACCCCTCACAAGGCTTATTCTATCTTTGTAAGGGATCAACTTGCATTGTCTGTATTAGAAAACCCTTTATTTCTTGTAATTGTTTTACTAGAGTATTGTTTGAGAATTAGAAGGCAGGAATAAGGTTTAGAAAGTTCACTCCTGGCTGTAGAAGTGTTGCAGAGTGGCCAGGACTCTGTACAGGAGAGAATGAGCAGAGTCAAGAGATGACTGGACTGTAGGGGCCTGTGACAACATTCTTGTTAAATTCTCAATCCAGTAAAAGATTTAAGGACATTCTCAATGTGAACTAGCCAAGGATTTATTGTTTGTTATGTTCTTTATATAATTGTGTTCTTCTAGTGCACATATAGGCAGAAATGCTTATTAATATTGGCAACTAAATGCATGTTATACCCAAGGTTGGAATACAATAGTCAAGTTTCTTTCTTGAACATTCCAGTGGCATTTCCAGCTTTACTTTTCTATGGCTTTTCAATGAAAAACCTTGTTATTGTTCAGGAGGGCGCCAAAAAATTACTTGTGGACAAGGAAGGCCTACTTAATAGTCAGTGCTGAGAAAAGCAGTATGTTCAAAATCAGTTTCAAAATTAAGTGCAAAAATCAACTGGCCTTAACATGAAAGTGTATTTTTTTCCCCTATGAATAAGAAGTCTTGCTCCAGCTAAATGAAGCGGCTTCAATTCCCAGAAAACACAGTATCAGCTGGAAACTGTGGTAAGAGTCACTATATTGCAATGTATCAGTATTCTGTAGCAAGAAAAATTCCACACACTCAGTCCTATGTATTTGCTGTCAGCTGTATATTTTTGATGCATGGACCAGATTGTGGGGACAACTCTTTTATATCACATACTTTTTGACTATGTAGAACATTGAAAGCCAACTTCCCTGGCTTCTGTCTGCCTTGCTCCCTTGGAAAAAGATGTTTCCCACCTTCAGAGAGCTCTCTGAGATGCCTGGGTAAAAATCTGAAGTTGTATGTATGCTCAATTATGCATACACACACTTGCCACATGCATTTGGATTACTGATTTCCTTCACTGCAGATTTCTGTGATTTCACTGTAATTTATAAAACACTGTATTTTTCTATTCACCAAAAAACCCAAACCAACCCAACCCTGCATAAACTCTTCATCCATTTATTTATTTTTCATTTAAAATAAGATTATGCCTACTGCAATTCCATCTGTAAAAAGTGTACATACTTTTAAAATGCACATCCTTTTAAAACAAGCTTATCTAGCCTATTAATCTTTTCTAAAATTCCAGCCTTTCCTACACTATTTTGAAGTAAAAATATATTTTAACACAAGTGAAATTCCCTCAGTACAAAGTGTTTTATTCTATAAAATTATGTTGTCAAGCAATGATGGAATAAATTTTCCCCAGATAAATTGGGCCATTGTAATACTTTTTTTCTATTTCTATTCCAAAATATGGATTTTACATATGATAAATCATATTTTTGTTATGTAGTGGCAGGAAGCTGGCCTAAAATTCTAAAATAAAATATGCTTCATTGTCACAAGGAAATCTACTCACCACCTGAACTGCTTAGAATTTTGACTTCTGTACAATAAATATGAGGCACTTGAGGCAAAATAAAATATGACATAATTGGCACAAGTCCCATCTCCAGATGGAAGAACTTCTAAGACTGACACTTTAGACTCACATAATTTATGGGAGAAATAAAATAACTGAACCCACCTCTGATTACTCCACCCAGAAGCAAGGTTTAAGCAGGCATGTTCTTTGAATTAAACCCAAATTTTTCCCTGAAGTCTCGACTGAATACAGGAAACCTTGTTCTGAAAGATACAAAAAGGGCAGTTGCTGCAGTTGAGCCCAAGCTGTGGGACCCAAGAGTGGTTCTCAGGGCCATTTCAGATTTGTTTCTGCTCCTGCAAATGCATCTGAGAGATTCACATTTCTCTTGCTCTTCTAATATCAGAGTTCCTACTGGTCTCTCTTTATTCTTACAACACTTTGTCCACAGGAGGAGGATTACTCCTCAGATGGAGAATGACAGGATGCAATAATAAGTAGTAACTTGTTATAGGGAGAGGGAATTGAACCTGTGTCTGATGTACAAGACCTTGCTCCTTTGGGCAGCAGCTGTTCTGGCTTATGCAGAGGTTAGGCTGAGTAAGGCGTGGTGATGCAAAACACTTGTGTGCCAAACCAGCTGGATGTTTCTGTGCACATGCTTACCAACACTGGAGGTGGCAGGCAGGAGGAATATTTGGGCTAGCTGGGAACTGAGATGATGGTTTAATGAAAACATCTCGTCCATCTTTTGGGGACCACTGGAGAAGAGTCAGTGCTCACTTTTCTTCCCATCTCTGATTCTCCTTGGTCCCAGAGAATACAGACTGAAGAAGAAGAAATACAAGTATGAGGCCTGTAAGGGTTGGGAAGCATCTTCTGATAACTGTGTTTTCCTGATCTTCTGTCCCCAGTAAAGGCTGTCGTTGCTTTTGTTCAAGACAAAAAAGACTCTGTTAAATGTTTTCTATCAGCACTCAGTATCACCAAACTTGGATGCCAACGGCCTTCATGCTGGATGGCAGGGTGCATTTTCATGACAGTTTTTAAATAAAGGGTTAGCTAATTTGTTAGCTCATTTAAGAAGTTCATAGCATGCCTCAATATCCAAGCAGCATATACTCTTTCAGTATGTGCTGCTCCTTACAGCAGACACTAGTGCTGGGTGGGAGGCCAGACGTGGTCTCACAAAGTCTACTATTCATCTGCTGCCCACATGGCAGTCTTGCAGTTGAATACAGTCTTTAGACTTTGAAAAGAAATTTCCTTGGTTTTGCTCACTGGCCTCTGAAATATCAGCAGTTTGAATCTATTTATAAGTGTCCAAACTAAAGGTGTGACATGCTTTGTCTGCAAAGTGGTAGGAAGTTGGCATCCTGCCTAACTTTCTCTCTGTTCCCGGCTTTTATGTGGTAAAGAGATTTATGGGGTTTTCATTACTGGATTATTTTGTTTTGTTTTGTTTGTTTGTTTGTTTGGTTTTTAACTACTTAGGTTGTGCTCTTAGCTGAAGTGTGACGCTTTTTATTGGTGGGCATGCAGGAGTAAATGAGAGAGCTTTGGTTTGCCCCACTCTGGTAGCTTTCTCACCATAGTCACCCTGAAGCACAAGTGCTGTGGTCCTCAGCCACCCCCTGACCTGTATCCTCTAGGGATGTAAAATTCAAAAGGTGTTTCAAGTTCTGAGGGTGTTTCTGCCACACTGTCAGCTAGCTGCAAAATTGTGATGAGAAGTGTAGCATGAAGGGAGAGCCAGTCTTCTAATAGGGGTTTTAACAACTACCTTGGGAACCACCTGTGATTTTAACAGCCAGTTCCACTCACCTGTATTGAACTGCCTCCAGAAAGCTTTGGCAAACACTTTACAGAGACATTTGTAGGACAGACAGCAGAGATTTTTCTTTTTTCATCATCTTACAATTTAGAAGTTGGCTTATGCCTTGAAAGTTGGCAGATTTGTACACCCTCCAATCTGATCTGTTAATTGTAATAATATTTCATTTTTAACTTCTGTTGTGATTCTTGTCAGGCACAAAGTTTTCTGGTCTCTTCTGAAAATGGTGTTTGGATCTTCATCTCTTAGAGTATTCAACTGTAGGACAGGAAATCCTGTTCCTTTAGGGATCACGTTCATGTGGAAGTTTCTAAAAATAGTGTTTGTTTCACACTTTAATTTGTGTTTGGCCTTGCTCACATCTTCTCTCATCTCCTTTCTATGTGCTTCAGTAATTTTATTTTCATAGCATACTTGGAAATAAAGGCTGTGAAAGGTTTGAACTAATGATCTGCCTGGTCAGGTGGTCTGAAAATTTTGTCTGTAATATAGTGCTAGTCTGGATCATACAGTACCCTCTAGGGATCCTGTTGTCCAGTCCTATTGTTATTCCTGTAAAGACTTACTGAAAGGTCCTCTACTGTCGGGAAAGGACTCCTTTGAAGTGGATTCTTTAAATATAACTCCATATTTGTAGAATGAAATGGGGAATATAATATTCTATTAAATTCTGTGTTCAAATACATGTAAAAGTTAATCTTGCCTTCAATTACAAATACATTTCTACCTGGTAACAAGAATCAGAAAAGTGAGCTAGCTAGAAATATCAGGAGCACACCTTTTGTTGGATGTCAAGAGATCAGAGATTCCAGAGCTGTCCCCATACAGCGTGAATGTACTCACTGCTGATCTGAACAAGACATGAGCAGCACAAGTTGCAAGTCTTCTCTCCATCATATGAAGAGAAGGGAATGAGGTCCTTACAAAGCCATTTATACCTCACTCCTGAGCTGGGAATGACTAATGGAATGTAGCAAGGCTGGGTGGTATGCATGGAAGTCTTGGCTGTAGCCCAGAGAGGTAGCCCCCATTCAGTATGTCTGATACCACAGCAAGTTTGCCTCCTAGAAGAGGGAACATGCCAGCCATGGCAAGAGAATGCATGTGTGCCCTGAAGGTGATTTTCTGCAGGCTCTGTAGCATGGAGCACGTTATTGTGGGTTGCTCTTCCATCTGCAGTGCTAATCGGGTCAGCTCTGTGCAATCCCCCAAAGATGCTGTGACTCGTGTTTGTGTTCTCCCTGTAGTTCACTTTTAAGTTGGCTTGAAGTCTAATTCTCCAAGTTTCCAGTCTCTTTGGACACATTAAAACCTGGATGGGATTAGCAGGCAGCACAAATATGACTTCTGTCTACAAGAACTTTCATACAGACTGTTTGAATGGAAGATCCTTGAGCTCTTACTATCTACCTTCCTGCAGTCCCTGTTTTTCATAGCTTGTAATTCTGTGAGGCTGGTAATGCATGCACTGGAAATTGCCAAGAGACCTCTTGTGCGTCTCATTAAGACAAGACTTAAAACTTCTTTGAGATTAGTTGAAAGTCTGATGAACACACCCCCCTGAAAATACCAGCAGGATTTTTTCTAAATCTTCCTCCATTCAAGCTTAGGCACTTGAGTTGTCTGTCATTTGGCTTTTTTCTTTGCTTAAAAATATGAAAAGTAATTTTATGTACAGTGAAAAGTAAGTGTATGGATAACAGAGAGAGACATGGAATACAAGGAATGCTCTTCTGTGTGTGAACTTCATTGGGTTTTGGAGGGCAAAGCTGCTACCTGTTCCTTCAAGAAAGGACTCACAGCTATTCAATGCAAAAATTCAAAATGAGTCATGTATCATCTGTACTTCCCTACAAGCAAAAGGCCTATGAGGAGGAAAAATCTACATCTAGTATTGTTGGTGCTTCTGTAACACATTGTCTCCTCAGAATCTTAGTACAAACAATTAATTGACGTGATTGTTTTTGCCCTAGATCACTTGACCCTTTGCTTTCAGTTCTAGAGCTGATGTTAATGAATTGAACAGCCAAACACTCAGACTCAATGCACCACATGAAAGTTACATCCAGTGAACCATCAACCTGTTGGATGATGTAGATTATGGAAATTATAGAACCTCTGGAAATTGTATAAGATTACTCTAGCAAATAAGAACAGGTAAAAAGATGACAGAATGCAAAATAATTTTCTATTTTCTCTCTGGGATGATACTAATAAACCTCTTTTATTTCCATGACACCAGTTTTGTGAGAAATTCTATTCAAAGGCACAGCTGGTAACAGCTGTCTGTAGTATGAAGTGTCAATTTTAGTGCTTCTGACTGTCTGGTGTCTTAAGTTAAAAAACATTGCACATCCATCCACGGTTTCTTTTGCATGCAGGTTATGAGGAGTAGTTAGTATCTCAGGAGAATGGCTGTCAATTATGTTATGTTATTGTATGTCCTCCCTGCCGGACAGTGTTGTACTAGATGTGCCCTCAATAAGAGCAAAAGCACAGTCTTACAGTGCTAAAACAGCACTTGTAAGTAAAGAGCAAAACCCTCAAGGCTGAGCAGAAGGAGCAGCTGTGAGAGGCAGCAGGCAGCAGAGGTGGCAGGCGGAGGTCTTGGTGCCGTAGCTGTCAAACCGTTACCGCTCTGCTCGCGGCACCCTGATAATGATCTCGCAGCAGTCGTATCGGCTCCTTCCACAGAGACGTGCTGTGCCTGATCAAAAACTGATGTCAGAGTGCTGCAGTTTTCTCCAGGAGTTTTAAATGTGAATGTTTGTGCCCTAACAACGCAGACCCTTGGTCTGTCTAAACCAGTGGCAAACTCACTGGGACAGAGGGAACGATAGTGGCTTGTTCACACGTTGACAAGGAAAAGGAGGGAGGACTCTGCGGTGCTGGCCCTTGTGGTTGGGGACTGATGTGCTTATTACTGACTCTATTACCAGCCTTGCCAGCATTCTAGGCTGGGCTCTCCCTCTTCCTGGGGTCAGGAGGAGGCACGCTCTGATCTTGGAGAAACAGTCAGGAAATGGTTTAGCAAAGTCAAAGAGGCCTCAATGAATTTTTATGTTAGAGAAGACTCTGAAATCAATACTCTGGCCCAAATGAATGGAGCTATTCATTTTGGTGGGGTGTGGGTGGGAAGAAACTAGGAAGTAAAAGACTGCCAGATTTCGTAAAAGGCCCTGCACTATTCCTGCAGTGTGTGTTTAAGAGCTCTGGCCAGCCTCTTCCATGGCATGAAGGTACTAATGAGCAGGCATCCTCTGAATCACGTCTGCTCTCCCATCCCACCTCTAATTGTTATGATTCCTGCTTTCTTTTATAGTCTCATCTGATGCTGCCTTTGCCTTCTTGGCTGACGTCTTGCTTGACCTCCTAGCCCCTGGTCTTCTTTCTCTCACTCCCCTTGACTTACAAGTCCAGAGCAACACTCCCACTCACTGAAAGAGCCCTTCTTCTGTTTTCCCAAAACACTGGTCCTCCTCTGATTGGTTTGAGCGCCACTTTCTCTCTCACTCCTCCACTTCTCTCAACAAAGCATATTTACCCTCTGCCCCTTGCCTCACCCTGCCCTCTTGAGACCTCCAATCCATTAATGTCTATCACTTTTTTGTCACTCTCTGCATCCTCTCCCTGCTCTCTGTTCTCTTAAGTGACCTCAGCTATTGCTTCTCTCCACTTCAGTCTTTCCTTGATCCTCAGCTCTTTCTGCAGTGAAAATCTGCTCCAGGAACCCACTCAGCCCAGCTTCATGACAACAGCCATCACCACACTGTGCTCGTCATCTTCCCTATTTGTTTTGCTTCTTCTTCCCTCTATGTCCCTGGTCATCACTTGAATTCAGAAAACAATTTCCTTAAACTGTCCTGTCACCTCTCTCTTCTTCAGATCATTTTCTGAAATCTCCTTGTGGTTTGATATGAGCAACATTTGGAATAGCAAACATTGTTTGATGTTGTTCTAAACATCTTCATGTGCTTCCTTCTTCCATGTCCTTTGTTATCTGTCAACTACTTTGGTATGTTCCTTCATACTTCAGTAATATATTCTTGCTAGAAACAGAAAAATGTAACAGTGTATGGATCCATCCGTACAAGAGAGCTGAACTATTTTCTTGCTGTCTGAAGAGGAGGAAGATGCTATACTTTACTCTTTCTAGGAAACAGTCTCTCCCCAGTTTGGTAATTTATCTGTCAGCTTGACCACCTACAGCTGCTATTGGTGGGGATTGCACACTGATTTTCCTCTAAATTTACCCCAAACTGTAATTTCTGTAAATACCTTCTGTGCTGTGCTGGTTTTGGCTGGGCTAGAATTAACTTTCCTCACAGGGGGAAGATGGGGTTAAGTTTTGGGTTTGTGGTGAATACAGGGTTGATAATATAGGTGTCTTTATTACTGCTGAGCAGAGTTTACACAGAGCCAAGATGTTTTCATACTGCCATGTTTGTGATGAAGTTGGGGAAGCATTGGAGTTGGCCAGGACAGGTGGTCCACACTGACCAAAGGGGGATATTCCAGACCATATGACATCCTGCTCAGAATATAAAGTGAAGGGAAGAAGGAGGATGGGGTGATATTTGGAGTGATGGCGTTTGTCTTCCCGAGTAACTGTTATATGTGATAAGGCCCTGCTCTCCTGGGGATGGCTGAACACCTGCCTGCCCATGGGAAACAGTGAATCAATTCCTTGTTTTGCCTTGCTTGTGTGCACTGCTTTTGCTTTCCCTATTAAAATATCTTTGTCTCAGCCCATGAGGTTTTGACCTTTTACCTTTTTGATTCACTTCCCCATCCTGCTGGTGAAGGAGTGAGCAAGTGGCTGCATGGGGCTTGGCTGCTGGCTGGGGTTAAGCCACAACATGTGCTTTGCACTGTTTTGCTCAAAAATATGTTTAAAAGGCTCTGCAATTTTTTTTCCACATTAGCAAGTGAATCAATACTGCCAGCAGCTGATTCCTGAAGGAGGGCACAGTAGGGAAGCACTGCCTATCATGTTCCCAATTGGTGATTGTTTTAATATCCTTGAAACATTACCAAATTTGCTAACAATGCTTAGCAGTGAGTCCAGGAAACAAATACCATTTTCTCTGCTTGTGATAGGTTTATTCAGAAGCTCAGCAGCAGTCTGTAAAGGGTTAATGGAGGCTGGTCTACCTCTGAGAGCTGTTGCTGCAGCCCAAGCAGGATGGGGCAACAGGTAGAAGGCAGGAGGGTGTTTCAGTCCAATTCCCCTGAGATGTAACCTTGCAACAGGACAACCTGCTCAGGGCAGGCACAGAGCTGCAGTATGGAGGCTCCTGTTCATCCTCATTGTAGATGGCTCCAAACACCCTTGTCATTCATTCTTTGTGTTCAGCATTGCTTATAATTTATTTTTATTCTACTGTATTTGTAATGATACAGTTTCTGTGACTCTTTCCTGTAGAAACTCTTCTTATTTATTAACTTAGGATGAGTTTCATATATCTCAAATACTTCTACCAGGCAATTACATTTTATGCATTCTTAAACAAATATGTGTAGAATTCATATGTGTTGTTAGATGTTTTCAGAACCATCAGGTTTTTGACTGCTATTTTCTAGAGTGCTGTCTTTAAGTTTAAACCTGGAACCTTTTTTTTTTTTAACTTCTAAAAAAAAATACTGTCCAGAATCCTCTACAGCAAAAGAAGGGCATTCCTCCTAGAAAGAGTCTTAGCAGCTGAACTTTGGTTACAGTATTTGCTACAAAAATACAGCTGAGTTAGCATAAAAAAAATTAAATTATTTTTTGATGCAATCATAAATTTGAAAGTTATTCTTGCTTTCTACTATTGAAGCTGGAAAAGTGAATAGCTAGAAATAATGCCGATTACAAGGACTATAGAATAGGCTGTAGAGCTCCAGAAGGAAGCCTTGATTAAAGGCAGCATTAAGCTCCAAGGAAAATGGAGACTTGGAAAATTCTTTCAAAACTTGTAACTTGAGAATGTTTGCCTTTATGGAAGGGAAGGAAGATAGATGATGCTTGAACTATGCCTGAAATAAAAGTGCCTTTACCCTTTCCTCATGATTAAAGCTTTTAAAAATTTCCTGGAATACTGTGATTGTGCTTAAATATATATTTGGTTTTGAAACCTGAGGTTCCCTGTCTTAATTATAGAAGATTTGTGCTCAGTTTCTTGTGTCACACTCCTGTATTATAAAAAAAGGAAAGCTGGAGCAAATCTTGCTAACCTCTTAACCCAGTAATTGAAGAAATCTCTCAAGCTAGTAAAACGGTTAAAAAACCTAAGAGAAACTAGTTTAAAAATGGCTAGATTAACTATTTTCATTTTCAAGGGCATTCCTTGTGAAGATGCTGGTCCAGCTCTTCCCTCTTTGGGGCTTAATTCTAGTTGTGCCCCTGGCTGTCTAGTTGTTGCACCTGCTTTTCTTTTTGATACGCAATAATTGGAGCACTGGAAATAACTATGAGAGTACAGAAGATCGTGGAAAGCTCAGGCCTTCATACTCAAAACTCAGCTATATCTGCTTCTCCATTTTATGGCTGGTATAAAGAAATCTTCTAGAACAGCCTGTCCTTCATTTGGCCTGGCTTCGTGGTCCTTTGGGAATCCTAACAGGGACTGAAGGTTTGGGCATCCTGTCTCCTACAGGAATGTGTACTTCAGACAGCATTTTGATGCTCTGGTCCGTGCTCTGTACTTCATGGTGTTTGTCATCCATATGTTCAAATCACTAGTGAATAATAGCTATAGTCAGCAAAGGTGTGATATGCCACTCCTGGAGCCCTTGCTGCTTGTTTGGATGGTTAAAGAGTTTCCCCTCCCTTTCCACCCTATAGACCTTCTCCCTGCCACTGCTGCCTCCAGCCAGGAGGGCAGTGAGGATCTGCAGGTGGATGTGTCCCAGCCTAGACCACAGTGGTGGCTCTGTGAGAGAGCCAAGCCTCCTCACTGCCCTAAGAGGAGAGCACCTCCTGCTCCCTCCTACCTGCCAAGCATGGGCATGGACAAAAAAAAAGCGCAGTGGAGCAAAAACGGAGGTCCCTGTGCACTGACTGTAAGAAACACAGACTGTAAGTCTCCACTCTCTCAATTATTATTCTTAAAAAAAAAATTGAAACACAATAGAAACAAAAAAACCCCACCCCTGTAGCCCAGTACAAGTTCTGCATATTTGTGTTTCATTTTTGGAGAGAATCAAAAAAAGAAGTTATATTGAGCTGCCAGTGAGTGGCAGCTTTACTGAAACAATCATAGTAGTCCAGACAAAGACAGTAGTGCTTAGACTTTGATCAGCACCTTTTAATCTCTCCTATGATAAATTAAAAAGATTTGTCTTCATCTCCAGCTACTGGAGTTGGATCCAGTCTGGTGCCCAGATGACTCAAGTCTGGTGTCCTGTCAACTTGAAGGAAGTTTGGCTCCAGGACTACTTTGCTGTTACAGTCTAGGGCGTAGAAAAACAATGCAGATTTTGGATACATTTCATTTTGATCTCTGGAGATCCAACAGACTAGTCACGACTGTGAATGTGGCAAGTTTGTAGGAAAATTGTCCCACATGCTGATTGTATATCTGATGTCCAAATCTAGTCTGTGGATCAAAGGGATATCTGCAAGGAAACAAGAAAGGAAGTAAATCTGAAAACAGCCCTGAAACTTGTACAAAACATCTGAAAGAATTTGGCCCTCTTAAGAACTGCTGACAATTTTGCCCCCGCAATCTGTGCGAGAGGCATCAGAAACAGTGGAGGGAAGCAAAAGTCTAAGACCAAGGCAGAAAAGATTTTGCCTTAATCTCATGAACTGAAAAGGGAAAGATTTCATTTCCAAAAGCACATCTGCACAATGTGAATTGAGCATGTCAAAGACTGAGCACAATGGCATGTGCTGAAGGAAGACAGATTAACTAATTGGCATATTACCAATTTCTCTCAAGAGTAATTTTAGTGACCCTGGTACACCTATGCTCGAGTGATTTTTCTCCCAAATAACAATTTAATTTGATAACAATTATTAAAATAGAAGTAGTGTCACAGGACCTCTTTCATGAAGTCATTGTAAACAGTGAATGAAGAATATCAAAGCCTCACTTAGCAGTTCCAAAAGGTATTAGTTGGTTTGAGAAAAATAATTACAAGAGAAATCATGTATATTTGAACATTTCTCAGTCAGTTATGGCAGAAAGCAGTAAAACGAATATTCTTCAGAAACTTCTTTTAATACTTCTAGGAGGAGATGGAAACCATCTAGGTTCAGCAGGCCTTGGCTCCCATTCTTTTTATTGTAGACTTCCTAAATTATTTTCTTCTGGTCTATTAGTGGCTGTATAGCATAAGTTTGCTCACATGATCTCTCGAAGTCACGTCAAATTGATCTGATTTCCTTTTAGGTACAGAAAATACACCTCATAAGAGGAACAACCATTTAACCTTACTTTGCCTTTACTAATGTGTTTGACATTCTCAAGGGCATAAATGTCATTGCCTTAAGGTGATGTTATGAACAAATGGGGGCAAAACTGTGCTCAGAGAATGACGATCAATTCTCTGTCAGATGGAGGAATAAGTAAAGCACAGCTGAGATTTGAGATGAGTCTTGTTCTGCTTGATGGCTTTCATTGCTAATGGTAGGCAGTTACACGGTGGAGTACAGAGAGTCCTTACTGCAGTGACAGCAGGCCAGAAAGGAAGAGTGAACACTTCAGAGATGAGTTTGGAGTCTAAATGATCTTGGTGAACTGACAGCATGGTCTGGAGGAAGCGGGTTGTTTTTCAGCAGAGGCAAGGAAGAAGACAACTCAGAATCAGGAACTACAGCTGCTAGAACAGGGAGAGCAGAACTCTCCCTGTCCCTACTTTCAGTAGCAGTGCACTGAGGGACTTGTACCCCACGGTTTGTGTGGCCTCTGGGCAGCTGAGCTCAGAAAGTTTCAGGTCCCATGGTTACTTGTGCAGGTTGTACCTGCTTTGGGCTGACTTCTCAGAAGAACTTAGGGACCCAGCTTCAGTTGAAATCAGTGAGAGCTTTACTGGTAAATACTTCTTAAGTATCTGAATCCCTGTTCCTCATCTGTAAAATGCAGAAGATAATGTTTCCCTCCCTCACAAGTGTGCTTTTACCATAAACACATTAGAGATTGTAAAGAATTAAGATGCTCCGGTAATGGGGATCATATAAGTACTTCCTCCTTACACCTCTCTGCATGGCAAATTAGACTAAAATTAATCCAATATAGCTTTCTCATCCTTATAGTATTTTTACTCAGGCATTTACATGCTTTATGTTGCTGGGGTTTGGCACTTCTCTCCTTTAGGGCGTGGCATGGAGAAGCGCTGTCTGAGAATTGAGGATAAGATAGGACAGAAAATCTGAGCATGTGGATACCAAAAAGGCTTCTTGGCAACAAAAATAATTGGAGAACTTCCAGAATTTTCTCTTCTTCCATTTGACAGTCTTTTTTCCCTTATAACTTCATAACAGAGTATCTCAAGTTGGAAGGGACCCATAAGGATCATTACGTACAGCTCCCAACTTGCGATAAATAATTCAAAAGTGTGATTCCCCTTCCCAAATTGGTTCAAATTAAATCTCTAATAGCCACCATTTGGAAGTATGCACTTTTAAGCATTTTTGGTTAAAGCCTTGCTATTTGCAAGCCTTACCTTAGGCTGCAAAAAGTACAGGATTATATAGGTGTGTTATGTCTCCTTGGATTATACAGTGAAATGAAGCAGCTCCACACATGGTTCTTCAGGAGGATTTGAACCAGCAGAGGACACTCAATTTTTAACTGAGGAAGCAAAAAATGGATGGAGGGAAAATCTGCATTAAGTGTGTGCAGAATGGTCCCAGATAAATGTTCAAGAAATGAAAGAATCCATGTAAAACCTAGAGAAAGGGCTATTAGAAGAGAAGCCCAAGCCCATCTCCCTTTCTTTTGATAGCAAAAGAGGAGCTGGACTTGAACATTTTGAGGCACATTTTGAATTACAGGGCAGGTCAAATTTTGATTCAAGTATCAGTTCCCCAGCTGCTGAGAAGGGACGTAGGATAATGATAATTAGTATAAAACAGCACTGTCAATTTTTGGTCGGGACTTGCATAGCAGCAAACCAAAATGCTTTTATTACTTACCTATCTTCTGTTGAAGACAGTTAACATCAGAAGCATTGTGACCAGTGCTGCTAAAGTCCCAATCTGTTGGCTCTTCCTCGTCCACGCAGGAGAAGCGGGTTGGACTGAACAAAAGATGTTTTACATGCAGTCTGTTTTCAGCAAGTGCAATGGCTGGCTGTGCTTGACTCTGGAGCCAGAGGAACCAAAGGGAGAGCATGGGGAGGGAGCAGAGAGGAAGTGGTGCCTGTCTGTTGCACAACTGAAGTGGTGTTGCCTGTAACACTCAAGCAGGAACCAAGGTGTGTGCTGGACAGAGAAGTAAATATTTGTGGCGCTTTGGTTTCCAGTATGGTTAAGACTTGAGACTTTACAAATCTGGTGGAAGAATCAGGTTGCTTTGATGTGGAAGTAGTTCTGTAGTAGGTCTGCAGTGGGACTTGTGTTTTGTAGTTTCCAAAAGCAACTTTCATAAATATGTTTTAGGGTGGCCTACGGAGAAAATTATGCTCAAGATTTTAATATTCAAGGACAGTCATGCCTGTGAGGGCCCTTCAAATGCACTTGGTCTTCTAGGGCAGTTTCTGCTCCTGTGACTGAGCTCACTGTTAGCACAGCAGCAGGCAGAAACTTAGGCAGAGTATTCCAGGGCTTTATCTTGTTACTCTACCACACTGTGATCCTGTTCCTATGAAGTCTCTTTGAGTTCAGTGGCAGCACATCCAGCAGCCACAAGTGAGCAAGCATCAGAACACCAGACAGAAGCAACTACCCAAAGCTTTTAGGGTTTGCCCATGCTGGCAGGGTATATGAAGAGCAAAGCATCGCTCATGTGCAATTTTAAATTGTTTGTGACCAGATGTGCTTCTAGCACTGCATAGTGCAACTGAGGCTGCAGCCTTCTGGGAAGGCACTCACATTTGTTGTTGTTATGAATCCAAGCCCACTTAGTACGACCTGAGGCCATATCATGTTCACTGCACAGAGCATTCAAGCAGGGTTTGCAAGAAACACCTGCATGGCTTTTCCAAGTCGTTGCCAGAGTATACAGTGGTCGTCAGCAATTAAAAGATCAGGGAGATAAGGGGCAGGATGGACTGCAAATTTATCATAACTTTAAATGTGTTTTAGAGGCAAAAATGTAGTTTTTCAACATGTAACACCATTGATCATGGGTGTCAGGAGTATTACAAACCTCAGAGTTTGCAAACTAATGTACTAGGTTGAGTTTTCTTTAATAAGTCTGTACAAGGAATGGGAAGATAAGAGGGTTAATAAAAAGAATTGGAAACATCTTTGGAGTTTACGTGTATTTTCTGAAGGATGCTTAGGGAAATTCTCACAGAATTCAGCTTAATGTTTCTTCCTTAAATGCAATTTTTGTGCCATCCTCGATTTTGAGGCTGGAACATGTCTGTGACTGCTTGTTTGTGAAGGCTCTTTATGCTTTCTCACTATACAATTGTGAAATGCCTGAATGTGCTTTGATTTGCATTATTTCTATTTTGTCTTTCTTCTCATCCCAATTTTCAGCTCGCTTTTGTCCTGAGAAATTAAATAATTTTCTTCTTTTGGCAGCAAAGTGACTGCCTCGTTGGAGTAAAGATTTTTTTTTTTTTTTTTTCAGCTGTGTGCTCTTGCTGCAGGCCATACTCCCTGACAGGTCACCCCGGGATGGCACCAGGGTCCTCCTGGGAACAGGGGGAGTGCTGTTACCCAGGGCAGTGGCAGGGAGGGGATGCCAGGCCCAGCTGGCCCTTGGTGCCCCCGAGGCAGCCTGGGCTACGCCACACGCAGAGTGCCTACGTCGGGAGGCACGAGGCAGCCAGCAAAGAGCCCACAAAGCAGAAAGGCAGGATCCTGCTGCCAAATATCATGTCCTTATGCTCTGCATGCCTCATCAGACGCCCCGCAGCAAGGGTTCATTATTCAGCCTCTTCCTTGCCCTGCCACACCAGCAGGAGGTTTGCTGCCAGGGCTGGTGGGCTCTACACTACACCAGGACCCAGAGCCCAGCTCTGGAGAGGTGAGGGCTCACTCTGCCGCTGTGTGGTGGGCAGGGAGGCACCTGGATGCACAGACAGGCTCTGTGACCCTCCGTGTTTTGAAGGGAGGGAACAGAGCTGCAGGAGCAGCTGGAAGGGGAGCAGCAGCAGACCAGCAGAACAGAGGTGTCTTGTGGCTCCTGCGGTGCCACACTGCCATGCACGAGCTGTCTCCCCACCCTCACCCAGATGTGGCCATGCTGGGTGAGCCATAGCCCCTCCTGGGTTCCGTGAGTCACTCCCTGCCTGCAGACTTTGCTGTCATGTTACGTGTTTGGCTGTAGCCCCTGTGAGTTATGGGTGAGTCAGGGCTAGCTGTTCTTGTTTTCTCTTGCCCCAAAACACAAGATCTGGTGAGCAGCAAGGTGCCTGGGGCTGTCTGAAATCTCAATGACGTGAAATTGTGTGGGAGTGTTGATCTGCTGAAGGGTAGGAAGGCTCTGCAGAGGGATCTGGACGGGTTGGATTGATGGACCAAAGCCAATGGTAAGAGATTCAACACAGAAGTGCTGGGTCCTGCTCTTTGGTCACAACAATCCCAGGCAGTGCTACAGGCTGGGGAAGAGTGTCTGGAAATCTGATCAGAGGAAAAGGACTTAGGAGTGCCAGCTGACAGCTGCTGAACATGAGCTAGCTGTGCCCAGGCACCAAGTAGGCCAATGCCATCCTGCCTTGTGTCAGGAATAGTGTGTCCAGCAGGACCAGGCAGCGATTGTCCCCCTGTACTCAGCACTGGTGAGGCCACACCTTGGGTCCTGTGTTCAGTTCTGGGCCCCTCACAGCAAGAAGGACACTGAGGGGCTGAAATGTGCCCGGAGAAGGGCAGTGGAGCTGCTGAAAGGTCTTTAGAGTAACTTACATGAGCTGAGAAGCTGAGGGAGCTGGGGGATGTTTAGCCTGGAAAAAAGGAGGCTCAGAGGAGACCTTATTGTTCTCTACAATTACCTAAGGGGAGACTGGGGCCAGGTGGGGGTTGGCCTCTTCTCCCGGGCAGCCAGTGGCAGGATGGGAGCAAATGGAATCAAGCTGCACCAGAGGAGGTTCAAGTTTGATAGCAGAATGCAAGGAAAGGGTTGGTAAACTTTGGAATGGATCGTTCAAAGACATGATGAAATCACCATCCCTGGATGTGTTCAAAGAAACAACTGCAAGTGGCATGTAGTGCTCAGGTCTAGTTGACATGACGGTGATCAGGCAAAGGTTGGACTCNCTACAATTACCTAAGGGGAGACTGGGGCCAGGTGGGGGTTGGCCTCTTCTCCCGGGCAGCCAGTGGCAGGATGGGAGCAAATGGAATCAAGCTGCACCAGAGGAGGTTCAAGTTTGATAGCAGAATGCAAGGAAAGGGTTGGTAAACTTTGGAATGGATCGTTCAAAGACATGATGAAATCACCATCCCTGGATGTGTTCAAAGAAACAACTGCAAGTGGCATGTAGTGCTCAGGTCTAGTTGACATGACGGTGATCAGGCAAAGGTTGGACTCAATGATTTTGGAGGTCTTTTCCAACCTAAATGATTCTGTGATTCTATGAAAGTGCCCTGCAAGTTTAAGGCAGGGTTGCAGATGAAGGCACTTCAGCACTAGGCTAGGTTGTTGGGATTATGCTTGGAGAGAATTTAACGGGCAGTGACAGAAGGTAGATGACTCCTGTTTTTCATTCAGGGTGGGAACTATGCTAGAAACAAGATGAATGGAAGGCAGAGGACAAACAGTGTTCATCCTTAAATGCTGCCAGGCTTCTCAAACCTACTATGGGTGGTCTGTTTGTGGCTCTTTTGGCCAGTCCTCTTCATATGAGTTCTCTGAAAAGACGTGTCAGGCTTCCCCAGCTCTTGCCTTCCTAAAGCCACTTGCTTTGAAACCTGACCCTTGTGCAGTTTTCAGTAAGGACCATTCCACTAGGGAGGCTGTTACCTGGTGTAAGGGTAGTGCCTCGAGACCCTGGCAAATGTCCCACTCTGGAGCATCTGGATTGCTTTGCTAGCAGCCCACTTGCCCACAGGACCCATGGAATGTGCTCACTGCTGCGTTAAGAAAATCCTGCAGCAGAACAGTTGCCAGATCCTTTTGGACTTCACGTTTCTCCCAGTGCTGTGGTGCTCATGTGCACCCTGTGGGTTTGTGCTACACCAGTGGCAGCATCTCCACTGATGGGCACAACCTGTGGGACAGTGCAGCTCTGTGGCAAATGGCTAGGACGGTAGGTCACCAAAAATGTTGCCTTTAATATGCAATGTACAGAAAGCAGGAGAGCCTGTCATATGCAGTATGGTTTCCCTCTCTGTGAGTTATTCCAGGAGAAGATTAATGCTTCTTGCTTCTTCCAGTCCTTCCACAAGAAGAAGAAACACAGCATGAGCACAGGATGCCACTGCTATGAGTGGATTGCTGTTGCTGCACAGTCAGGCTGCATCTGGGGAAAAGGGAGCACTGCCTGTTCGTTGTGCTCTAAGACTGGAGAGTATGTGTGTTCCCTTCATGCAAACCCTGACAAGCTGGGTGGTCTCAGTGGAGACTTTTAACCTCTCTGCACTTCTGCTTCCCCAATGCATAAAATGGGCATAGTAATAATTAACTCTTTCACAGAGGTACCGTGTTTTCATGTCCATAGAGTGCTTTGAAGGGGTAAAATACTTAGCACTATTGTAGCTTTTCAAATTTCAGCTGTATTTCATTGCAAGTATAACAGAGAGTGATATATTGGTTTAAAAACATATTTGAAACTCTTGGTAATTAGGAAGTCGGGCAATGGCAATTAGTGCTCTCAGACGTAGTGTTACTGCTCTTCCCCAAACTATAGCTCATTTAAAATGCTAGCCCTATAATTTATTAGCAATATTTAATACCTCAGTGACCATAAAACTCAGTGTTTTATTACCACTGATTAACATATGTTTGATGTTCTGCCCAGTGTTACACAATCCAAAACAAATTACTCTCAGGAAGCTGGATATTATATAAATACAGAAAAGCAATAAATAATGCATTGAAGAAACACTTTTCTGTGGGTTCTAACATGCCACAATCTCTTCAAATTACTTAGAATTCTTAGGCAGTTTCTCAGTCCTCCAGGACTATTTGCACCAAAGAACCCTCCTCACATCACACTGGGTACTGCCTCTGCTGCAAGTTTGCTGGTGATCCTTGGCATCCTGTCAGCCCCTGACACTTCAGTCTGATCCTGTCCTACCAGAGGAAACCTGGAGTTGCTTGGTCAGAGTGTCTTCAGTTATGATAGTCTCCTTAATAAGCTACAGATGTGTGAGAAACAGAAAGGCTCTTTCATATTTCAGGATGCTTTTTTTCCCTTCTCTAAATCTGATGTGAAGAAAAAGAAGAACTTTACAAACACACGGATTTTTTTTGGTTTTCTTGAGCCCCTTTAAGGCAGAGCTTGGATAAGAATAAGGGGTGAGGAGTGGGAAAGCTGATGGACTTGGGGAACACGAACTGACCAGAATCAGATTATTCTCAGCGAGGTTTGATGGTGCAGCTGTGATGTGTACCTGTTGAAAATCACAAATCTGGTTATATTTTCATTGACCATCACCAAAACTCTGCAAATATCCATAGTTTCAGAGGTTCCACTTCGAACTAAGAAATCCAAATGAGAAACGTCCAATTATGTAGCTGATTTATACCTGTACAATCCCACAGCTTATTTTTCTGAGGACCTGGAGTTCCACCTCTCCTAAGTGGAGCTCATATGAAGTGCTAGTTGGTGTGTGTAGCAAAAACCCAGATGCAGGTCAATAGTGTCTTTGTTCAGTAGTGCAGGCCTGGGCTTCCCCTTCCACTTTTAAAGAGCTAGATGCTGTAAAATCTTGTAGAAAATGAGGATTTTACTTTTGTTTAAAGTCATATTTTCACTGGGAGAAGGGGGATAAAATTGTTTCAATCAACTAGTCATATTTGTTTTAGGAGAACAAGAAAACCAATATCGCATTTGAGAAAAACTGTTCTTCCTGTGGCAGTGCAGATTTGTGCTGAAGAGCCTTTGCAATGGACCAAGGAGATACTGCCCAGGCACAAAATAAAATATTGCTTGCTATCCTGAGGAACTTGCTGTTTGAGTCTGTGATGCAGAAGTGGGAAACAGGGAAGAAGAAACAGCAAGGTAAAGACCAAGTTTCTGGCTGCTGCAATCCAACCCTGCCTCCAGCACGGTGAGCAGCTTAATGGCTCCTTTCACACTTCTGCTCAGCCATACAGCATTTGGAACCTCAAAAAATGTACTCAAAACCTCAACCTCAAAAATGTACTGACTGCATGCCCTCCCTTTTCCTTAAAACTTCCTCTTGCCCCAAACATGTTCCAGCAACAGGAGGGTTTAGTCCTTTAGCCAAGTTGGCTAATATCTATTATCTAATAATAGATATTTTGTTTCAGTGTAAAATTGGGTTGGGCCAAAAAAATGGTTTATTTTCTTTCTATTGGTGTAACACAGTATGAGAAAATTCGTGTTAGAGCCAATGTTGACAATTTCATTCATCTTCAAACAAAAAGACTTGTTTCAGTTTTTGACTCTTTAGCTTTCTTTCTTACTCTTACATAAGGCAACCTTTAAATGAAAATGGCATTGCACAATCACAACTGGAAAATCTGTTTTAAAATTTTGAAAAAACATTTTCAGCATCTTTGAAGTGTGAAACTTGTCAAGTTTTGTTCTCTGGCTTTTGAACAAAACACAATTTTTGAAGAACGTACCAGGAGATGTGTTTGTTATCTATCTATTCATAAGCCATCCAATAAACCATTTCCAGGACCAGACCTAACGTTCCACTCTTCAAGGAGCTTTCTGTCAAGTCAGTAGATGAGATCAGAAAACGAAGTTTTTGGAATGGTGTTGCAGGCTGTTTACTATACATCCTAAAGTTTTCACTTCTTTTTTCGTCTTCTAGCAATATAAAAGAGTTTCAGGTTGGCACCAGGGAGAAGGGTCAAACTTCTGTCTTGCTGTGACCTTGCTGTCTATGAACTAGAAGACTGGGTGCTGCTCACTCCCACAAATGCAGGCAATTTCAGCCCACCTTGTTATACTCCTGGAGAGTATATTCAGAGGCTGAGAAAAGCTAGAAGGTTTCATTGGAGCCAGTGCTCCAAAGACATCCAGCTCTTTCTCAGGGTCACCCCTACACTGTCTGAGAGATTTCTCTCTCTAAAACTCCTCTCCTGAACATCTGCTACTTTCTCTTAGAAATATCAAGAATAAGGTTGTGAAAACACCAATTAAAAATTCACAAAGAATTGCTATCGACTTGTTTAGCATTTTCTGAGGCAGATGAGAGATTTGGGCGCCAAAAGATAAAAGGATTTTGACACTGTGATTTATATGTTAAGAAGCCTCCCCCCTCCCTCATTCTCTTTTTATTTTTTTAACTCCCCTTAGTCCTACTGCCCTGCAGCATTCATTTTGAGAGAGGCTAAAACAACTTTTTATTTTCTTGTAACTGCATGTCAGTGCCTGTTTCTTAATTCTACATCTGGCTTAAGTGCATTCAGGTGACTCATAACTTTGGGCTTAGATTTTTTTTTCTCTTTCTTCATTTATCAACAACAACAATAATATTATGTGGGAAGGTTTTCTTTTTCTTCCTATTCTACTATCCTGGAAAGCCATGTGAGTATGAGCAAATACTAAAATATTAGACAAAATGGTGGGAGGAAATGAGATTGCTCTTTCATAATAATTTGGTGATGAGTTAAGCTCCCTTCTGCTGTTATCTGGATTTATATTCATCCATGTAGACTAAGTGTACTTTCAGGCTATACAGAAGTGACTTCTTTTTCTTCCATCCCTCTGCCGTGGTGCAGAACTCTGTAATTGTCAGTCTTGATGCCTGAGACCAGGGAACCCAAATTACAGATTTTGTGCCATGACAAATTATTGAATCATGGAATGGATTGGGTTGGAAGGAACCTTAAGGATGATTTAGTTCCGCCTCTGTTGCCATGGGTCTTTCGCTAGACCAGGTCACTCAGAGCTCCATTCAACCTGGCCTTGAACATTCCCAGGGATGGGACATCCACAACTTCTCTGGGAAATGTGTTCCAGTGTCTTACAAATTTCAGAGTGAAAAATTTTTACCTGCATAATCTAAACCTACCTTCTTTCAGTCTGAAGCCATTCCCCCTTGCCCTGATACTACATGTCACTATAAAACATTCCTCTTTATTTTTCTTACAGCCTCCCTTCAGGAATGCTGCAATTAAGTCACCCCTAAACCTTCTCTTTTCCAGGCTGAACAAACCTATGAATGGATCACAAAAATTCACTCAGTCACAAGTGTGCACTGGGGCTTTTGGGAAAGGGAGCAGTAGGGACAAACTGCAGGAGTTGTTCTTGTCCACGTGACCCACACTGTTCTCTCCCACCTGTAGGAAGAGTTACTGCAACTTATCTGTAGAAACTGCACATACAACTTGTGAGAAGCAGGAGATCCTATGATATCTTGCACACTTCCCTTATCTCAGGAGCAGGCATGGCTGGATCTTACCAAGGTGTTTCTGGCAGACAGGAACTATCATTTGCTCTTTTTCTCTGTGGTATTAAGCTCAAAGGGTCCAGCTGAGGTCAGAATACACTGCTGTAGCAGGAGTATATAATACAAAGCTGTCATCAGCTTCTAAGACAGTAAGCAGGGCAGTTCCTGTTCTTGTGGGACTTGGAAAAATTCACTTTTACAAGGAAAAATATATGTCTCTGTTCACAAGACGTGTTGTTGCCGCTATTGCGGGAAGCACCCGTTGTCACCAGAATGTTCAAACAGCAAAACTGAACTGACCTTCCATCAAAATTTGAACTGAATATTTTCTTGATAATGTGGAAAACAAGTGTGTCTTTGTTTTTCTATATCTATACTACAGATATATCTGTATCTATCTATACTCTTGTTTGCTTCAATAGTTGCAGGTGTCCAGGAGCTCAGCAACATTAATTTACTAACAGTACCTAAGCTACTGAATTAAATTGTTATTCAAAGTACTGGGAGAGGAATACTTCAAAAAGATTAATGCTCATTTCACTAAGTTACACTTAATGTAGGATGTGTATATGTTTGGAAGATAATGAAAAACAGTGAGCTTTGTGCCACATCTTTTTCCTTTCTTATCTCAAAGCCACTTTGTTCCCAATTACACCAACCACAAGGATGCCTTTTGCTTGTGCTCTGTATATTCCTTGCTGCTGCAACTTTTTGGTCTTCTGGATGACATGTCCTAGGCTGGAAGAGTGACTGAGAAATGTGTCAAATGAAATGTATGGTAGTCTGCTGAAGTCAGTGCTTAGCTAGTTGTGTTCCTAGACATCAGAGTTTAGGTACGTATTTCTGAAAAGTGTCAGCTGCACATGCTAGGTAGCTGCAGCATTTTTTTTGATGTCTGGTGATGTTGGCTACTGTCAAACTCAGGCCACTAGTCAGATGTTTATGGCTGTTCTTATGTGTGTATATGCAGGTGCACAAATAGCAGATGCATGTAGGATAACTTGCTAAGGGCTTCTTCTAAAACTCGATATTGAACAGGAATAATGCTTGGCTTCTAATCTGGAGCTGCCTGCTCCAAGGCCCTCTGCCAGGTATAGCTTTGACCCCAGGACTCAGTGTATAATTCTACCTTGATATGCTACTCGCCCATGATGCTACTTCTTCAAAAAGGTCTCAGGAGGGCCCCAGGCCTGGCCTGAGCTGGGAGCATACTTTCTTTTCCTGTGAAAGAGTAAACAAAGTCAAATGCCTTCCTGTTTCAGTTCTTCAAGGTAAAAGTTGTGGGTGGGTTGCCTTTCATGCACAAGAGTAAAAAGGCTGCTGTTTGTTTTTGCGCCTGCTTACAAGGATCTCACTGGTGGTTTGCTTGCCATCCTCCACCCAGGTGAGTCATGTGGGAAGTCACTTGGGAAAGTCAGAAGCAAGCCAGGTGCAGACACTATCTGGTTTTGGTATCTCTTACGTACAAATATAAACAGAAGGAGGTTCTCCTTGAGTGATGCTGGAGATCAAGCTGGCTTTGAGCTGTCTGCCCTGTTCATTCCAAATATGTCTTGGCAGTATAGTTAAGGATGCATTTTGTGTGAACCTCATGCCATATTCTATACATAATACAGACATGGCTTTCTAGAAGTCTCTTCTTGCAGGCAATGGGCTGCAGGCTAAGTCATCTCCCAGGTGCATTGCTTAATGTTAATCTTATGAAATGAAAAGTTCACACATGCTTGAGACATCCCTATGTGCAAAAAAAAATCACACCCTGAATCCAAACAAATACCTGTAAATAGCACCAAATACAAGTTAATTTGTCATCTGCAAATGCAGCCTCAGTACAATTAAAGTATACAATTCAGACAGAATGAAAACAACACTGAAGTCCCAACCATGGGGGAATCCTGAGCTCAAGCCAAGTCTCCTTCCTGTGCCTGCCTTCTTTGTGTGTGTTCAAGTATAAGACTGATCACTGTGAAAAGACCTTCTGAGAGACAAACATGCGGGGTCTTTTTTCAAAATCCAGCCACAGTCTGGCAAAATGTCATACTTGAGGGAGCTTCAGCCACTCTCTGGAACTGCCATCTTTCATGGGACTTGTAAAGGAAGACCTTTTGATTCCATTTTGTAGAGCAGATAAGCAACTATTCAGTCTCATCTGGCCTACAGTAGCAGACAGATTGTTGATATCTGTCCTGTATTTTGCAGCTGTTCTAGGCAGCGTATTTCAAACGAGATCATACAATATGAAATTCAGGAAGACAGAGAACCGTAATTCCATTTTGGCAGTAACTGCCAATATTTTTAACAAGGGACTTTCTCAAGAGACTTCCAGACTTAGTCTGGGATAAAGCTTGTGGGTAGAATGTCTGTCTTCCCAGGGAGAAAGAAGGAGGGGTTTGGGCAATGTACTAATTTGTTTTTCCATTCAAAATAAATGCTGCTTCATAACCCAATCAAGGAAAGGAACAGCACCACCCAGCAAATAAACTTTGCTGAAAATGTTCCCACTCTGGTTTTGGAAGTTGGTTGAGTATGTTAGAGCAAGAGTGCTTGGTTTGCCTAGGTCAATATGGTACCCAGAGAGACGTCAGGAAACAAGAGGCAGCTTCTTAACTGACTATTACCTGGTCTATTGCAAAAGCATATTTCAATAGCCCTTTTGTGATTCCCTGGGATAAATCTCTTCTGGCATAGGTGACTAAGCAAATTCAGAAAGGAGGTGAGCATCAGCAGTGTAGAGGAAGTTCCCCGTTGATTTTTTGGCAAATTGTGCCCATATAGTCAATTTATCATGTAGCCCAGATCATCTTCACAGCAGTATATTTTCAATTCAGAGAACCATTTTAAGCTTATTTTATCACTCTTATTTTTTCCCCAAGCACACATATCCATAAATGCCTACTTCACTTGGGAGGCTAAAAAATGAATATGAGGGTGGATGTTGCCCACCAAGTCCAAGTGGTCGTATTATCCCTACTCATTAGCGAGGTAAACCATTGTTAATGCCTGCAGAAGCTTTCCAAGCTCAATTAAGTTGTAGCACTGTAAAACAAATGTTTGCAATAGGGCAAACTTGTTCAGCTCACATCCGGCCAAAACCGACAGTGAGTAGTCGGCAGACTGCCCATATTTAATTACATTATCCTCTGCCTGCAGTGTACCACAGGCCTCTGGAGGAAATCCAGGGCCATATATATTTTGTTTATATTTGCTTGTAATTTTTAATGATTGATTGACATTTTGGAAAATCATTATGTTTTAAAAGCCACAGCTTTGGAAATACATGTGTTAAGACTGTGTGTCTTGGCTTTAAGGAGTCACACTATGGTAAAGCTGCCATGAAAGAAGATGGGGAAGAGTTTCCTGCCACTTACACCAACACAGCTGCAAATGCATTTTGTTTTGCTTGTCATCAAGTCTTGTTTATATATGGCCATAGTGGATGCTGTTCAAAGTTTAGGCGATGTGAGAACAGGACTAGAAGTTTGTAGGTTTGAGGGAAAGATGGATAGCTTATGAATCCCAAAGGAGTGATAAGCTGATGGAGACAATTTGGACCATGGAACAGGTGTTTCTACCAGCCCCCAGCTATCTGTCCTTCTCAGTCTTGTTCTGCTCCTGAATCAGTGCAAGCGTTGTTGAAATTGACAGCTTTGATGAGGAATTCCCAGTGACTGCCATGTTCAGATCATAATTCTTCCCTTGTGATGAAAACTGTAGGATTTTGGAAACTGGTTCCTGAGCTACATGCACCCTGAACAGAATGGGACCAGCAGCTGAGGGTGGTAACCTGGTTGGGCACTGCAGGCTAATTGGTCAGTGAAACATGTATGTAATGAAGGGGGAAAGAGAAGAAAGAGCTATTGTTTTGAGTATTAATTCCGTCATAGTGGTCTGGAGTCTGATTTCCAACGAGCATTTATTGCTCCCTCACAGCTGACTCAGCAGAGAGATTCCAGACTAGACTTCTACACATGTTGAAGTCTGTTTTTGCTGAATATGGGACCTCCAAAGGCAAATCTCTAAGCAGCCTCTGTCTAATGATACCACCATAACTTCACAGAAGTCATGTGCAGTTAACTATCATGGCATAGGCTGCTTCTATGCTAGAGTTGCAGTATTATCCATTGTTCCGAATATAAAATTTTAAAAGCAATATTTGGAAAAAGAAATTGATTTTCATTTTCCTCCCTAGCCATTTTGAGGATAAATTTGTTGGTATGGCCTTAGTGGGTAAATCTATGAAAATGTCTTCTATCTGTATATGTAAATCCAATAACATAGTGCACATACTTACATGCAGAGCCACCAAAACTGCATGTGCTGGTGTGCTGTTCTGTGGGCACCACCAGCAGTCTGCAGGAAAGGCAAACTCATTGAAAGATGTGTCCTTCATCCACTACTCAAAATAGTCTTGCTCTATTTCCATCCTCTCACAGGTTAAATTGTCTGAAGGAGTGAATAAACCAATTATAAAGTCAATGCCAGGCAGATTGTCATATATGGGATGGCTAAAACTGTGCTAGAAGGACAAGAGTTCCTGAAACAAATTTTGCATAAAAGGCTTCTAAGTCTTCAGCTGGAATTTGCTTCTGAACAGCTCCTAAAAATGAGGGTTCATTATGATTTTGAAATAAACTTTCCAAAGTTGTACATCATTTTGTTTATGAGTAGCCTGAGGGAGAGAAGTTCAAGAATCCCTTTCTGGGTTTCTCAGATTACCTGAATTTCATCATACGTAATAAGAAAATTATTTTGTATTAAATATAAAAGGTGGTTTTCAGCAGTTAGAACTTGCTATAATTTTATTATGCTATAGCTTTAAAATTTTATTGTGTGCATGTGAGTAAGATTTCCATTCTCGTTTTTTCTTAGACAAAGGGATTTGAGGTCGTTGCTAATATCACCATGTGATGCTTGCCAGGACTACAGCATTGTATGTTGGTGCAAAAGAAACATGTAGAAAATCCATTCTCTGCCTGCCAGTTTGGTTTTATCTGTCTTTGTTACGAGTAGTGTGGGTCATGGCACTGTACCTGGTACAGGGTGTCACTTTGGCTGAATTCCTTGTCAGCCTTCCTGGTAGGCTTCAGTAGGAACCCAAATGACACTTGGTCCATGAACTCATCCACTGCACGAAGACAGATTTTTCCTCCTGAGGACAAGCAAGTGTTCAGTTGTCAGCAGTGACCATGTGTTACCAACTTCAAAGAGATCCCAAGATCAGTGGGTTTATTTAGAACTAAGCGTAATGCCATGTCTCAATAACAGTTGCAGAAAATATTTACTTCATAATTTTATTTATTTATTTGAATTAATCCTATTAAAAAAAAAAAAAAAAACAAAAAACAAAAAAAAAAAACAAAACCAAACCCAGAAGAGGTTGTTTGGATGTGCACGTCCTTGTGCAACTCGAGAAAGCTTCTGGAGTTTTTAAACTACAGCAATACCATAAGCAGAGAGGCAAGTGGGTGCATGTGCTGGCAAACGGAAAGATGGTAGTAAAACAAAACAACCAAGGGTAAACTCGCCCCCTTGAAAAGGTGAAAAGTAAATACAAACTATATTGTGCAAATTAATCCTCCCTTATATCATTGGTTCTTGCTTCTGAAAGGAGTTTTTCCATCTGTCTTCAGTACATTTGTGTATGGTTTACATTCTTATATTGTTCATGTTCATCAACTCATAAAGCCTTCTAGAATTCAAAATGAATCACTTAAAATCTTGCTTCAGAGGAAGCTGACCGTCTAGAAGGGATTTGGGTTCTTATTTTAGTTATCCAAAGGTCAGCAGGCAGAGAAGAGAAATTTATACAGCTTTCAAGTAAGTTTTGGAAATGCCCTTTTGTCCATAGGGATGTACATGTTTCTTAGCTGCAGAGATGCTCCAGATGACTTGATATGAGCTAACAGGCAGCAGAGCAGTGCACAGTACAGTGCCACCACTGTATCCTGGCCCTGTAGGTCATGTTTTACCATAGTTATGACTACTGAGCCTGAGCTGATTCTTTAGATCTCCTGAGAGAAGAGTCTCTGGCTCTCCACATACACTGCTGATGTATGTGGAGAGGTGCAAAATAGATTTAGGTGAATTTACTAACAAACCATGGGTGCAGCTTATACACTGCAGCACATTTTGGTCTAGAAAGAGCTGGCATGCTCCAACAATGGCTCTGTGGTGACAATACACGTATCCAAAAGGTGCTGGAGGAGGTGTGTTGCTCTGAGGGGTCTGTAGATCTAGAAACCCCAGACAAATCTCCAAAGTTCTGAAATTCTACCCCAATAAGAGTTCCAGGATCAAAAAAACTGGGTGTATACAGCAGAGCAATATATTTTGTCCTAACTTCTTGGAACTTGGTACATCTGGACCTTCATTAATACAGTTGGGATTCAGGTTTAAATGTGGTGTGAGGTGAGTCTAGGGTGAAATATTTGGTACCTCTGTATGTCATTGCCTCATGCATGCTGGTCAGGTATCAGCAGTACCCCTGTTTCTTGACAAACTGCATCCTAAGTCAGAGAGACATTTTTAACACTCTACCTGAAGCCCACAGCTGTTGCACTGATGAAAATACTGTGAAGTGGATTTTGTTCTTTCTCTTAGTGTGCTCTGTTTTCCCTCTTTTAATCTGCTATAGATTTGTGGCAAGGGTATTTTTATGCCCTGTTCTCAGGCTGGGGTGAATAAAACAAACAGAGGTCAAGTGACTAATTCAAACCCAAACAGTGCACCAGCCCTTGAGCTAGGCTTTTGGAATGAGCTTAATGATGTTTAACTCCTTGCTGTAGCTGCTGCTTTAAAGTGTCCCCTGTTCCCAGCAGATTGGCTACCAGGTCTACC
This sequence comes from Hylia prasina, assembly GCA_013397195.1. Classification (NCBI taxonomy): domain Eukaryota; kingdom Metazoa; phylum Chordata; class Aves; order Passeriformes; family Sylviidae; genus Hylia; species Hylia prasina. The sequence goes on from VYXD01002499.1 coordinate 300,773, forward strand.
AAGCTACCAAGGACAACAGGCCTGTTGCCATTTAAACCATCACAGTACAAATTACCATAAACCCAGGGAAAAGTGCTTGTACCAGCTCATGGACAAGTACGGTGCACAATTCTGTGTGCCTACTCTCCAAATAATCCTGGTGTCAGTGTTCAGGGCTGTGCTGCTTGCAATTAGTCATCAAAAAGGCAGAGTCTGCCTTATATATGGTGACTGTATGACTGATCCTTGAAACTGAGGTGGTTAGCTGGAGAATATAGTGACACATCCAGAAATAAAGAGATAGTGCCCAAAAAAAGCTGTTCTCTGCAACCACAGAGGCCCATGAGAGGGGCAGGGAGGCAGAATTAAAGTTTGGAGGGTTAGAGTGCTGACTAAAACTGATGTTGTTTCAATCACAGTTGGGAAAACAACGGCCCCATATGACACTTCACCTTCATCCCTTCTGCAGGAGCCTGGGGCTTGTTTCCATGCTCTTCTTCTAGGGGTTGACATCTCCCTATCTCAGACATGGCTGTCTGGAAGGGATAGGGAGGAACAAAAACATCTTCCCCTTGCAATTTTGTTTGTTGCTTTTAACAAGGGGAGGGGGTATTCCCTGCCTGCTCCTTACAGTGAATTCAGCACTCTGAGGGGAATATTGAAAAGCCACTAGCAGGCTGTCTTCTCCCCGTTTGGCCAGCAGCCTGGGGAGACAGAGACAATCTTTTACCAGAATTAGTAACTGTGAGGCCATGGAAGGGAAAATGCCCATAACAAGAGGGCCTTCTACATGACTCCCACCAGAGGGGTTGAGTCTAAATGACACAGCCTTGTCCATAGCAACTTGTCTGTTCCAGTTTTATGTGACTCAACAATAGAGTTTCCACTGTTTCCCTTGCAAGACTCAAAAGAAAGCAGGTCTTACAGACCAGATAACCCTTCCTTATTCATGTGGAATAATCCCACTAAGAAGTCATTCATGGGTAAAGCAAAGAGAAGCTGTCCCTAAAACAGCTTTCTGCATATATTTGAGCCAGTGGATTCCTGCATGTATGCTGTTGTGCTTGTGGAGCAGACTGGGGGCAGCCTGGGTATGTGAATGTAAGTTCTCCTCAGTACAAGCAAAATACCACCACAAACAGCTCTCCCCTTCCTTCCCCCCACCCTGCCCCCATCTTTCTGGGTTCTGCTTGAATGGAGAAGTAGAGAAACAGGTCATGGCAGGAGTTGTGCTTGCACAAACAAGGAACAGTATCCCCCCCATATAACACAACAACCTCTGGTAGGTGTTTCAGACAGCTTGAAACCTTGAAGCCCTGTGTTTTAGGGGGTAACTCTCCATCCGAAGGAAGGAAATTTAGCTTCTCTGTCACTTACACCCTTTTTTCACAGATCTCAGTCTGTGACTCATTGTGAACCCTCAACAAGAAAAAAGTATTGCACGCTTGAGTTTGTGAACTTTGCTGAGCTTTGCTGTCAGGTTGTGAATGCAATGAGAGTCCCAGACTCTGGAAAGAGGCCCATGAAGAGCTGAAAGACAGGTGTCTTATCAACCAGTTGACAAGCAGTTCCAACTTATTCTTTGGCAATCCACACTTGAATGAGTCAAGTGCAGTGGCCTTGATGATAGAAGGGACAGCCTTTGGCACAGCTCCGTAGCTTTGAGCAAATACTCTCATATACACTGCAAAGGGATGCCAGGTAGATGATGTCAGAGATGAATCCAAAACCTGTTCCTGCCTGCATTGCAATCCTGCAGATAGATTGGGGTTGTGACGAGTGAGGCATGGTTTGATAACTTGTCCAATGGGGCAGCTTCGGGGGCTGTGTGCAAGGCAGATGAGGAGTGACATGCAGAACAATGAGGAACCCCGCAAGCCTCATCAGCCAGTCTCCCTGAATAACAGCTTGAAAGGATTAAATCTTTGGCCAGTTGCACCTTACATTCAACCAGACCCTGTGCCTAGAGACGGCACAGCATGATAGTGACAGCTCAAATTAGTGTGCTTTTGGTGAAGTTCTTAATATCACCGGAGTTAAAAGGAGATCCTAGGGTCAGATGTGACAGTATCCAAGAGTCTGTAAAGTTTCATAGTTGATAAAGAGCAGAGAAGGTTACACTGGCTGTTTGTGAGGAGAGCAAAATCACCTCAAGCCTTTTCTAGATAAAATTTAAAATTGATTTCCAAGAAATCGATTGTATTATCAGTATGGGAGTTGGATTAGGATTTCTTGGGCATTTTCAAAAGAAATAATATTGAAGTTTCTGTGTATGTCAAGGATCTTGGTAAGTAATTAACTCTTTTAGGACTTTTTCAGCTGGTCTCATACACGATATCAGGCCAATACTTTCATGACCATGTTTTCTTGGAGACAGGGTAATTAAAATAACAAAAGCATCAACTAGTTTGCTTGGGAATAAGAAGATAGTGTCCCCATGCATTATGAACAGGTAGCTTTTTTTGTCATGTTAAAAATGAAGAGAACTTGGACAATTTCTTGGCTGGCTATTCCCTAATGCCAGCGAGAATCACAGGGCAGCACTGATTATTTGACTATTATTATAGTCAGTCCTGCTGCCTAAACAGTCAGTGTGAACAGACAAAGCAAGGAAATATTCCAGCTTGCAGTGACAATGAAGCAGCACATTCTGGGACCGCATCTGCAGCTGCAGGTTGCTTGTAACACTTGTGTTAGGAGTCCTTACTGGCCTGAAAACATGATAAGATCTAGCAAAATATTTCATTTCTGCATTTGTATGGATTTAACAAGGAGTTTTTTAAGAGAATCACAGGAGTGACCTGTGGCTTTCATAAATCTAACATGGACAAATATATATGTTAACTATCGAAAGATTTGATTCCAGTGAGAGTAGGAAATTCTTCTCTGTCAGTCATGCCCAATTTTATCTATTGGTGTTAAAATACCTTGATTGAAGCATGAGGGACTTCCTTTCTAGATAGAGGTACATCAAGGCAGTAATTCTCACAATTAACCAGAAGTGGTGTCTGTTTCTGTGAATTACCACTGAGCTGTACATGACATGTCAAATAATTTTAAAGGCCTCTGTGTACTAGCAAGTCTATTGCCATGAAAATCCCATGGAGAAAACTTCATGAAGTTCAGCACTTCAGTCCTTTTTTTTTTTTGTGGTAGAAGCTGAACTATCCAAAGAATGCCTGTCTGGGTTTTGGCACAGAGGCTTACTGGATTGTTCCTATCAGAATATGTGAAAATGATGCCAGCTGCAATGATGCAGCAGTCTAAGAAGGATGGCACTAACCCACTAATTTTATATTTTTTTATAACTTGGGTACTTGTTTCCTTAAAAATTTCCAAAGTTGCTCAGAAACATGCGACATGAATGCACAACCCAGGCAGAAGCATTGCTGAAGAATATCTGGAAAGCAGAATACTCAAAATTCATTGCAAAATTATTGATGCAGCAGAAATTTCAGATTGCAGATGCCTGACTCTCCACCAAGCTAGCTTAGTCAGTCCTAAGAAATTTGGTCACATTGATAGGAGTATATGGATAAAAATATAAAAATATAAAAAGCAGATGAAATAAGTCTGCAGATAAAAAGGATCCAGCCAGTATGTTATACTAGGACTTTCAGAAGATCCTTGATGATGTTCCACGACATAACATTTTAGCAATGTAAAGTTGCTGTGGGGTTAGAGGAAAGGTTCATTTTCAAACTGAAAGCTGATTAAAGGTGGGGAAGCTAAAAGTCATTCAGTGGTCACTTTTCACGATGGAGAAAAGTCACCAGTAACATCCTTTTGAGATCACTGGGCCCTTTTGAGATACGGGGCCCATTTTGATTGTGAAACATCATCAGTGACAAAACTGGGAGTAAAGAGTTAAATCTATAATTTTTGGATAAGCATTTTGAGTAAATCAAATGCTACACCAATGGTGAAGGACATTCAGTGAATATCATAAAACTGAATGAGCAAAAAAAGCTGGTTGATAAACTTCACTTTAGGTAAATAAAAGGAAATTCATTTAGGAAAAAAGTGACCTTAACCAGGCTACATTGTGCTGGACTCTGAACTGTATGTTATCACTTCCATAAAAGAAATTTTGAAGACGTTACCAGGGATTCCCTGGAATTCTTGGTTTAATGTGCTGAAGCTGATAAAAAGCCAATGAAATCATGGGCATCAGAAGGAATTATGCTATGAACAAGACTGACATTTTGCTCCTGTGTAAAACTGATGTGTCTACATCTTGAGTGTTGGGCACAGTTCCAGTCTCTGCACCTGAAGAAAAAAAATAGTAGAGCTGGAAAATGCCCAGAAGAGGATAGCTAAAATGATTGACACAAGAGAGAAATGGTCTTACAAGGAGAGATTAAAAATGCAGGGACTCTTCAGACTGGAAGGAAAAGGGCTGAAGTGGTATATGATTGAGATGTATATGGGGATATAAAAGTGATGTATAAACTAAATGACAAACTGCTAGCAAATCCTGTAACACTAAAGCTAAGAAGCATTTTGGGAAACTAGTGGGGAGATAATTTAAAAGACATAATATCCTTAATATCCTTAATATCCATAATATCCTTATCCTTATCCTTGATAAGGCAGGTAATGAACTTTTGGACTTTCTTACCCAGGATATTTTGCAGGCACAGTATCAGCAGGTTCAAAAAGTGATTAGACAGAATCACAGATAAGAAATCTATAAAGAGATATTAAAAGGAATAGGCAAGGGAGTATATAGCCTCTAGCACTAAAACCACTGCAGTTCCTGAACAGATATGAAAGGGAAAGAGACCACAGAAAGTGGTCTCCCTAAATAGCATCACTTCATGTCCTGCAGTGTCCTTGCCAATGATCTGCTTTTTCTATGCTTGAGTGAGTCTAATTTCATGACAGGTTTTCCCTCAGCAATAACATTGTATGGCCAATTTACAGCAGATGCTGTGTGAAGTGTGTGTTGAGATGGGTGTTAGGGCACTTATGACTACCACATGCTGCATGATACCAACTGACTTCTAACTTGGTACAATTGATGCAGCAAGTTTCCTTGTGGAGATTGCCTTGGGGCTTCTTTGCCAGTGAGGTGCTCTTTGTCAGGTTTTGGGTGAAAGGGAAGAACTGTTCTATAAGGACCAGCAAAGGCAAGATACACTCCTATTTGCAGAAAGTACTTGTGGGAAAATGTGGGAAAAAAAGGTTCTTTCTTAGGGGCTCTTGACTGCAAGGACATTCTTAATGTAGGAATTGCTGTTTGAACAGAGTTATAGCAAAAACTTAAACTTATAACTTCCAGAAGTATCACTATCATGACCCCTGTAGTATCAGAGATAGAACAGAGTGCTATTGACCCTATTAAACAGGCTGATGCAAAAAAAGGTGTCTCCACTGGCAATTGACACCCCTCAGCTGGATCTGACTTCCTTCATACAGCTTCTTTCATTAGCCCATACAAGTCACTTCTATGGACATGGAGTAAAATTCTCTTAATTTTCTTGCTGAAATAAATAAGAATAATTGTTTTCTTTGGATCAGCAGGCTTCTGTATTTTCCATGGTTCTTTTCCTTTCCAGATGAGATTCTCAGTGTCTTGCTAAATAAAGACTATCACAGATGCCACCCCCAGCCTCAGCAGAGACTTGGGTGTTTGCTCTTGGCAGATGATGCTGAAGTGGCTGAGTTCCCAAAATTCCCGTGGGTTTCTCAATGACAACTGCGATGCCAAAATGTGCTTGTAGGGTTTTCCAAAATATCAATTTTCTTTCTATATATTTGCATTCATTCAGGGCAAAAGAACTTTTCCTGGGTGACTGGGAAGTTACTCATAGAATCACAGAATGTTTTGGGTTGAATGAAAGGACCCTAAAAATCCTCTAGTTCCAATCCCCATGCCTGATTCAGGGACACCTTTGACTAGATCAGGCAGCATTAAGGAAGGGGGTTCAAAAATCCCCCTCCACCTCATCATCCCCAGAGAAGACAATTTCTCACCAAGCTACCAAAGTTTCATTGTTCAGATACATGATGCAGGACAATAGGCAACCTAGCTAACAACAGCCACCATAGCTTTCTCATTCTGCTTGTGAAATTGAAATCTGTGGCCAATGACTAATGATGCAGTAGGCAAAAACTGTACCTTCAGCAAGACTACAGTTCTGCTTTTTCTCTCCATTTGAGGCAAAGTGAGAACTATGAGAAATATGATGATGAAAAATGTCTTCGTTCCAAAGAACTACAAAGGGAATAGCCTGTTTCTGATTTGGACTGCCTATTTTGTTGGCTTAAAGGTGATGTAAAAGTCACTCAAAATCTCATGATACCGCTGGAATTCCTCATTCCATCCCAGAGTTGTCATCTCAAAGTGTAAGAGAGCACATTTGTTTGTATCCCACAGTGGCAAAGCTTTCAGTGCAAGGGCTTCCTGGTTGAAAGGCTCCTTTCACCTCTCAGTGGCTCCAGAAGTCTTGCTGCTTGCTCCTATTCCTTAGCAGGACCCATTCCTGATGAATGGAAATTTGACAGCTTATTTATGGGAAAGATTGCAGAGACTTGAAGCAGCAAGGAAACAACTTTTTCAGTGACAGCACTATGAAATACAGCAGTGAATGAATGGCTGCCCTGATTCCCCTGGCTGTTGCTGGATGAAGAAAGAGCAGAAGGAACGGAATACAATATGATTTCTTTATCCTTTGGTATAAACAAGAAATAGAGCACCTCAGATACATAGGCATTAATATTACATGAAATTGAGGTGCTCTTACAGTGATGCATATCTTACCTGAAGGGAATGTAGAAAGTCTGTGAACCAAAGAATTGATTATTGCAGCTTTGAAACTGGAGTAATTCAAGTGTGAGCCTGCTTAAAATACCTGTTGGAAACCTATTTCTGACTAGAAACATTTAGAGATAATTTGTCACATTGATACTTACCATCAAGAGCCAAAGCAGAAAGAGAAATATTTTAACCTCTTGCCTTCCAGAGGGAAGTGCAAAGGAGAGAAAGGAGAGGAGGGAACTGCCAAGATCAAGGTTTCCATGAACAAAAGAGGAACTTACCTTGGGCTTGTCATCTCCTTTCAGCTGCAAAACTGCGATGAAGCAAAAGCAGGAAAACTTGTTCGTGTAAATGCAAGGTGGAGTGCTTTGGTTCCTGCCTTAGTATGTGTTTCTTAGGAAAAAAACCACAGGAGCGACTTCACTTACTATCTAAACTAACCATCTCTCCATACTGATGAGCTGGTGCATAGAAAAAGTGTGGGGGATGATGCTGACAGAGGAAATAGAAGCAAAAAAAGCACAGACTTTATTTATGCAGAAAGAGTAGGCCCTCAAAGCTACAAAACAGACTAATTGTTTAATTTAGTGGGAAATTGTGGGAGAAAACGCTTATTGAGATAAATTGCCACTGGGAGAACAAATTTAGAAACTTCTTGACTTAAGCACCTTGCAAGTCTGGCTGATGCTGAAATTCCAAAAGCTTTGGAATCTAACCTGAAGATACTCATTTACCCTGACCTGAATGAAGAGTTATCAGACAATACCTAAAGTACCTGAAGGAAAGCCTTGAGGAATGCAGAGTGCATTAGTTTTAGGTAGTGTAGGTTTACAAAAGTTGTCAGGTGCTCTTGTCCCAGATACCCATAGAGTTCCTTCTTCAGCTTTTGTCCCTGGTGCTGTTCCCAAATGGTTGGAGAAAATTAGGCAGGGTAAGAATTTCAGTCTCCCACACTCTTCCAAGATATTTTTAAAGGAGCTCATGGCAGGAAAGTTGCTGCAGTTCACTGTAATGATTTTTATCCAATGTCTAATGGTGTTTGTTTGTTCTAAGAGGTATTACTTTCATCTGCTTAAAGGACATAATAAAATGCCTTAAAATTATTATGGCAGTATCCATCTTGGTTAGCTCTTAGCAAGTAGGACTTCCCATTGTCACACAGACACCCCAACCTAATTGTGCCCCCCCCATAAACAGTAAAATATTTGGTCATTAAAGCCACAAGAAATGTCTCGTATTACTCGAATAAGACGGTACTTTCCATTTTAGTTTACCTCAGGCAAATTAAACAGGCCCTCTTGAAACAGTGACAAAGAAGAGTTGTAGGAGCTTAGCACCAGACACCAATTACGATTTGAGAACTAAATGCCATAATTAACAAGACGTATACTTTAATCTAAAGCAACTCAAATATGTGGCTGGATAAAGAAAAAAGGTAAGGGTAAACTCTGTAATTATAATAAATCAGTGTACTGAAAAAGTGTGTACCCTTGAGGTATATTCTTTTATTCTGCAATTAACTTTCAAGTGTTTTGCTTAATAACACCCTCTTCCATGCACATATTTAAAAAAACTTCCTTGAATTCTCATATTCCCCAGCCCCCTGAATAAGCATTCATTTCCACAGACACTTTTTCCTCCTGTCTGTGGTTGATAGGTGTGTGCCAGTAGTGCTGCATGGCAGATTCTCCCCTAGCTGTGGGCTTTTTGAGGATATCCTGTAATGGCCCAGTTTTGCCTTTGTGGACAGGAGCAGAAGCAGTAGGAGCAGTATTCACACATCCCTCTCAGCGCAGAGCTGGGGCAGTGCTGAGTGCTTTTAAAAATCCCATTGCAAACTTCTTTAGCATACAGAAAGCTTTAAAAAACCCCATGGTTTCTCACCAATATATAAGTAACATGAATTTGTATACTTAGCTTTACATTATTACCTCATAAATAGAATCATGCTCCTGATATTTTTCCTTTAGTGTGTTTGAAGGACAGGCTAATGCATCTTCCCAAGAGCCTTATACAAACCTCTGTTTTTGCCATATTTGTCATCTGCAATAGAATTCTAGGATGTAGTAACCATCTAGAATTTCTCCATGCTCTTGCTAACAAAGATAGGTGAGAATTCCCTTGCTTTTTAAGACAGAACAGTAGCCTCTGCTAATTTAGAAAACTATGTTCCAGAACCAGACAAGTGAAGAGGAAAGGGGAAGTGGCTATTAAAAGTGAAGCTTTGTGAGTATAAGATGAATGTGTCAAGGTTAAAGTATTCCTCTAATCCCAGAGTGAGGAAGGAAAGCTGTAGCTAATAAAGTCCATCCATGCAGTTTTATCCACTTGCATGCACTTTACTAGAGGAAGAGGTGCAGTCTGGAGACCAATTACAAATCACTCGTCTGATTCTTTTAATCCCTTTATTTCTTCATCTGATCAAAATAAAGATTTAGTTTTTTCCTGTGTCTAAGAAAAGAAAAGAAGTCCCAGATTTATCTGCAATACATTTTTTTTTTGTTATTGACATGCAGTCTCATATTTTATTCTGAAGCTTTTCTGTTCCTCTGACTGTAAGTTTTTCATGGCTATGCATAGGTCTAGATTTGTGTTTGTTCATTGTTTTTTGCTGGTTTGACATGGTTTGGGGGAAAATTGGACCATAAAACTCAATTCCATTAGAAAGTCCCTATTTTAGATTGACCCTTGGCAATCTCCACTGAAACCAGGGCTGGAAATTGGAAGGACAAGCATATGCACAGCAGCGGACAGAACAGATTCCTTAGTACTGTCTGGTTATGCAAATGTGTTTCTGTTTTCAAACTACTCTAGTCTTTTCTCAAACTTTGGCCATGAATTGTGGTGCAGCTGCACCCACAGTTTCAGCTACAGGCAATCAGAGACAGCATCAAGGGCTTGTAGTATTTAGGGTAAATAAATATGTGACCTTCAGCAGGTCACATATTTGGGAATGGTAGTGGGAGGAGTGCATGGCAAGGCAAGGGGGGTGTTCCCTCTAAGGGCATTTTATCTATTGCTGGTCATCAAGGAAGGCAGGGAATGGTTCAGAAATTCGACATATTTTGTTCAGCACCATGATGAACAGAGAAGTTTAACAGAAAATCCACAACTTCAGGGAGATTGAGTGCAAAAGTCTGCAAAAGCCTCAGTGTACGTGTTAGTGTTTGGAGACAGATACTTGTTAAAAAAGGTCCTGTTTTGATTGTAAAAAGATGGAGCACTTAATTGAAAGATGGAGCACTTAACAGAACTTCTCACTTATTAAGGATATATGATTTTATTTTCCATTTTTGAAATTTGTTTTCTGTATTTCATTAGTCCTTTGAGTGATTTCTTATAATATGTTTTGTCCTACCTAAACCTAAGAGCTTATATTATCCCTAAGTAGAGCAGTGTGAGTGAACATGACAGTTACTTCTGGCATTCAGTGTGGTAGAACATGTATTTTATTCTCTTAATCATTACACTCCAGATGGAAGAAGTGCCCCACATCAATGAAGTGAGCTTCAGCCTATGTCTGCTGTGCAGGTGCTAGCTCTGCAAGCTCTTTCTGCTCCTTATCACTCATCCCCTCCCTGTTGTTCTTTCCCTCTGAGGCTGTGTTACTAATGCTGCTCCCCAGCAATTAGAATAAAGTGGGTGCCTGCGAGACAACAAACCCTGAAGTTTGACTGTTGAAGTGCTGGTGATAAGATGTAAACTAAGATTGCATAACTCTTCCAGCAGAGAAGTCTAGCTGCTCGTGAGATACTCTGAGCAAAGCTCATGGGGTTTGATTCTGTCCTCAGATAGGGAGAGCCCCAGTGATGCAGAGTATCTTATCTGATCAACCACCTGATTTTACAAGATTTGCAAAATGCTGTGCCCTTAAGCTAAGGCAGATGCTGAGCCCTGGGTATGTGTTGCACTTTCATTCAGTGATGCTGTAATTTCTTAATGCCTTCTCTGTCACTTAGAAACTGTGCCTTGTGTTAGAGGAACCCTGCTGTAGTATCACACCAGTCTCCACTACCGACTGGGCTCTGTTGAGACTTCTCTATCAAGAATTATCTGAATGTTGTGAATTGGTGAGAAAAACCCAGACAGGGCCTGTTTGAATGCCAAAGAAGACTTCCAGGGTTCAAAAAGGTTTGTGTGCAGTGTACAGATGTCTGCTCTGGGCTATTCTACTTAGAACAATTTGCTTTACATGGCTGGGAACAGAAAATAAATGATTATTTAACTAATGTGTTTATGGAGCAGTGAATGCTACTTACTGAGTAGCAGTGAATGCTACTTAAAGCTCCTATGCCATGGTCTGCTCAAAAGTCTGGAGAATCCTCCTCTTGAGATGTTTACCTGTCATTTTGTCATTTCTCTCTGCAGTACCTTACTGACCCAAAGGAACTGTGAGTCTGATCCATGCTGGCAAAATTGGGTTTGCAGGAACTGTCAGCACTAGCGAGCTTAATCTGTTTGTATGGGAGTATTGAACACCTTAGTTAACTTCTGACAATATTTTCATTCTTTACTGTCCCTTGCATTTTCACACTACTGTGACAAGTATGAACCATTCTTGATTTGGCATTACTAGGCTAAAATATCATTACTAAAATGTGTCAGTGACCTACTGGTCACTCTTTGTGTGCTTATATTTCTTTCATGTTTAGAGAATGAAGTAAATTTTGCGTGAGAACAAGAAAATATACGTGGCTGGTTACTTTTGAATTTGTAGCCTGTGCTGTTACTTGTGGGAATAAATCTGATTTAGTAGTGGATGAAAGTTTCAAAACCATGCGGAGAATCTATTTCTTTTTGAACACACTTGTCTAAATCTCTGCTAGAGGCTTGATCTTCTCAATCCACATCTTGAAGTACTTGCACAAGGTGGCAGTGCTGAAGCTCCTGGTCACTCCCCTCGTTTTACATTGTCTTTTGACTAAAGTTTCTTAGAACCCAAACTGGTTTTGAAAGCAGGGTGAGGAGGACCTAAAATCCTTCAGATGTCTTTGCTTCCTGTCTAGTAATCAAGCAACAAATTCTGAAAAATACAGATCAGCCTGTATCCAAGGCACTATTTCTCTGCAAATCTTTTCTGTGTGCTGCTTTCCTGCTATGTCTGCACTTGCTCTCAAGCATTTGGGTTGCCTGTCTGTGTTGGGTCATGTCAAGATGCTTTCCTAGTCCATTAGATCTTGCAGAATTATCTTGTGAAAGGATGTTTGCAGGCTCAGGTGATTTTATTCTGCATTGCAGAGGTTGGGTTTCTAGAGAGGTCAAGGTAAAAGCTGTGGAGTTTGGAATAAGATTTAGGTGTATAAATCAATGCACTTGAAAGAATTTTACTTTTGCTCTTCATTATTAGAGTCTCCAGCATCCTTTTGAGGTTGGTATGATTTCTTTCCTTTGTGTGCATGAAATGCTTGCCCCGATCTTGTATCTATATTTTACATACGCTACAAATAAAAGTAGATTTGAGGGCAAACACTGTAGAATATTTTGTCAGGATTTAAGCTGCAATTGTAATATGTTGCTTGAAGGCTCTGGACAATACTGCTTGAACAAAGGAACTCTTTCAATCCAAAAGGGTTTGTTGTCTGTAATGACTCTCAAACCCAATCAATATTTGTTTTATTAACCTGATGGGTGGATTCAGTTTAAAGTCTTAGTGTAGTTTGTTTGAAGTGCTTTGTACTTGGAAGCTCTGTGAGAGGTAAACAATACTGAGAGTCACAGCAACAGTGGCCTATTGTATTGAGCAAATCCCTTTTGTACAGAGGCTGTTGACCACTTGTGTTGTTTTTTGAGAAAATCAGCCCATACTTTTTTCCTGACACAACCTCCAGCATTCAAACGTCCCAAAGATTGGTAAATATTTATCAAGATGCTTTAAAAATATTTTTCTCACAAGTGTTTGCTGACTCTACTGTGCAGATTTCTTCTCTTTTAATACTGTGGTAAAGATGCAGGAGGAGGTGAACAAGATCATTGTTTGTCAACATCAAGAGCAGTGCAGCTGTGCCTGATTATGTTAAATCATATGATGACGCACCATTTTTGCCATATGCAGCATCTCTTTATTGTAAATTAATCACCCTAAGAATCTATTTTCATTAGTTAGAACTTTAGTGTTTTGCCTCTTTATGTTTTGCATTATTTAGAATCATCATGGACCGAGATGTTTATTTACATAATTAGCTCCATATGCCTTCACTACATTCAACATATGGCTGCAGCTATGCAGGACTCCTGTCCCTTCAAGAATCTGTGCTGGCCCTGGAGGCAGACATGGGAGAGATCCTCTGGGCATCTGCATGAGCCTGCAGTCTTCACCACCTTGAGTAGTGATGTGGCATGGCAGCCACTTTGCACCTAAAATATACCTTTCCTCTTTAACTGTGATAAAAAAGAATAAAATATCCATGCCTGCGATGGCCAGCGATAGCAAGGCTCCCCTTGTGTGGGAAGGACCAAACTGCTCTGCAAAACCCTGTTATTGTCTTAGCTGCAAGGGAGAAGCCTTCTCAAAAGCTGACTGTGGCCTCAATTCATTATGATTTTGTGGCATCTGAGTCCTGCTAGACTTTCATGCTCAAAAATCCTGAGCTACTCTCCAACATAATGTGAGGTTGATGGCAAAATCATGAGATTAAAAAGAAAATAAATCAATTCTGGATTCTTTTATTTTCTTTGATGCTCAAGGCTTCCCATTTCCAAGCTTTTGTTTGAGAATATGAACACTAGAAACTTTGATTTAAATGAAAGCTGAGAAAAATCCAAAACTGCAGGATCCCTGGGTTCTATGACTTTGACTATGACTTCCCCTGCATTCCAACTTCAGATATTGCAGCATTTGAAATCCGTGGTCACTCGTTGGTTGTTTCCGTGAATGCTGCCATGGGTACACCTCATAAAGCAGCCATCCTGCTCCTCTGATCCTCCATCTGCTCCTCAGCTGATCATCAAGGGGATGAAGCCTACGTGCTCTGAGCCAAGGCAGGAAAGTGCCAAGTGGAGGAATAAAGCAGGAGTTTGTAACTCAGCAGGAAGGAAAACTGCAGACCTGCATGCAGAAAATGTGTGAATGGGAAATATTAAACAGGGAGCAGGCAAAGTTTAAAGAGAAGGAATAGGCAACCTAAACCTGGTGAAAGAGAGACCCACTTCAATTTTTAATTTTTTTCTGGGAAGTTCCACTAAAGCACCCTTGCTCCGGTATTGGTATTTTCTACATCCTTATCACAGTTTCCATGTGTGTCTGTGGAGACAACAATTGTACCCAAGTGCTGGCAGTACCTAAGGTATCTGACTGAGTTTGGGCATCAGATATAATTTGGGAGCATGGTTCCCTGGTGAATGCTTCAAAACAGCGAAGGGTGCTTAAAGGTGTGCTAGTCAGCGGATGTGCCACTTCCCTGTAGCTGCTGCTTCCTTCTGATTTTAAATTCTGTTTCATGAAAACACTAACTGCGAGTGCCCCAGATCTGCAGCACATATGCTGGGTAGTTAGCAAGGGAGCTCAGTACAGCCAGGAGAGATGTACCAGCCATCCTCTCAGTAGTGGAGCACAGCTCTGTTATTTACCAGTTTTATTCCCCAAGCCATCACGAATTAGGGAAGATTTACTGCCCCTTTCCAAAGGATATCGACACTCAGGCAGATTAAAGACCTTGCTCATGGTTGCACACAAAGTCTGTACTTAACCTGACAAACGAATATAAGCCTCTAGAGTCCTAATCCAGAGCCCTTTCCACTAGAGGAAAGGTAACTAATCTGAGCTCTTGAACTCTATGGGTGTGAGAGCACTTCAAGCAGGGTTGGCATGGGAAGGCAGCAGCCCACTGCTGGCACAGGCTGGCCAGAGCAAGCTCCCACAGCAAGGCAGCAGAGTTAGAGCTGGGGCAGCACTCTTTGTTCCTGATAGTAAAGTGGTGGAACACACAGAGCAATTCTATTCAGCCTTTAGAGTTTTCACAAGGTTTCCTATCTGCTACCCTTTTGAATGGCATCTTCTCAGCCGTGGACCTGGTTAGTGCCCCAGACGTGTTCTTGCCTTATAGCACAATAAAAGGTAAGGGGATACCCACAGAAAGGAGACATAAGACTGTGGGCCAGGAAGGAGCTGGGCGTGAGCTGAAATACACTCTTTCTGTCTTGTAGCTCTACCCCTAGAAGAGTTTAATATGCAATTAGTAAAAACCAGTAAATTTTGCCTCAGTGCTCTGAACCACTTCTTCTATCCTGTACATGGCTTGTGTATGAATGCAGGGCAGATTTAGCCCATCAATGACTACAAGTTACCAAGTGTGCATATCTTCTCCCCCTCCTCCTCCAACACGTGCTTCATCCTTGAGCTTCCAACCTGATCCTCCTTTTCTCCCCATGCTGTGGTTCCTTTGCTCCGTTGCAGGCTTGCAGGCTTTGCAGGCTTGGCTGATAGACTGCTACATATATCTGCAGAGAAGCATATGCATGGGCAACATGATTCATGTTGTGTGAGCGAACTCATCCCACCAGCTTTAAGCAATTGGTAATTTCCCTCAGGCTCTGCCATTTCCAGTGTGTGCCACCCCAGCAACAACAATAAGGCAGCGACACAAAGAATGACCTGTGTCACACATTGACCAGAAGATACTGACCTGGGCTAAGTATTGCTGTCAATCATGGGCCATCCCACTTCTACTAACAGAGAACACCACAGTGGATTGTAGCATTAAATCCTCTCTCTGCAGTTATACTCAATACCATTCATTTTGGACAATGCACAAGAACTGTTTTTGTTATTCATTACCAAGTCCTCTGAGGATATGCCTTTTTTCTCTCTTTCTTCTGGTGATTGTTCTGAAACCCTTGAATCTTTAATTGGAATGAAAATTTGCTTTATTGCTCAAGAGCCTTAACAATATAGCAGTTTGAATGAAATGCTCAGACACAGCTCAGCATGCTCCCTTCCACACTGTTCTCAGCCCTCCTCTCTCCCATGTGCTATGCAGACATGTACACTTTTCTTGCCCCCTTAAACATATTCTGTTCCAAGACTTCCACTCAGAGAGATGCTGTATAACCTCACTGCATGAACAGCTACCTTCTCCATCTGCAGGTTGATCTTTTTTCTTCATAATTGTTCCATGTATTCTCTCCTTCCCCTAACACCTCCTGCACTGAGGTGCATCCTGCCACTGAGGTCCTGACGTTGTGACTGCCACTGTGAAAAAAAGAGCACAGCATTTGCTTCTCCATGTCTGGGTTTTACTCCTGGGAGTAAAACTTCTTCTGAGTGGGAAGAAGAGCATCCCTCAAATGATAAATTGGTTTGGGCTTTCAGAAAGAACATTTCTAATGGATTTGAGCTTAGAGTCATGAATCTCTGCCTTAATTAGTGGTTTAACAAAATAACAATCTTTATGGAAAACATATAAAATATTTTCCTTTTCCAAAAAAGTTATTTCAGTAACTATATCACTTTATCACCCAGCCTTTAGAAGAATGACAAAACAGTGAAGAGTCCTCAAGTCACTTACCTCTTCTCCCCCAACACATGATGATTGCTCATTCATCAGATACTTCTCCCTTCAAGTAAAAAGGGACAGGAAAAGTTGAAATAAAGATGACTTTATTCCCATTTTCTGCTTTCTCAATGGTTTTTGTGCAGGGCTTAAGTGGGAATAGTATTCAGAAAAAAAAAAAAAGTGTGCTTGAGTACAAGCTCCTGTTTAAACAGGATACATTTCAAGAGGACTTTTACAGAACTAAATACAAGGTTCTTAACTGAAAAGGAAAATTAATTTAATACCTCGACGGAACCTTTTTTATTATTTATTTTTACAAGGGACTATTCCTGTGTGTGCACAATTCCTTAGCCTTACATAAGTGACATGCTTTTTGCATCTATAAATATTCAGGCTAGCATATGCAGGACATTGATTTTACAGGTGATACCAAGCCTTACGTTTGGTGCAGAAGGACAGTTCAGATGACTGGCTCGTAATTATTTATTTTTAAATGTGTAATCCGTGTGACTCAAAAGCTGCTTTGTTGTTGGAGACATGGCCTGAAAAAAAAAAAAAAAAAAAGCTCGTCAGCTTGTTATTTCGCGCAGCCGGGCTTTCACCGTCGCGGCGTCGAGCAGAAAGATGAGTCCGCTCCTGGTGTTTACCCACCTTGGGCCCGTGTTTGCCTAATATATATGAAAGGGATCCTGTTATCATCAGGCGGGCATTCCGGAGGAAACGCTTTGGGAGCCGCAGCCAGGGAGGGGAGCGGGGGATGCTGCCTCTCCCTCCCTCCCTCCGTCCCCGCGGCGCGGCCGGGGTCTGCCCGTCCCTCCAGCACCATCTAGCGGGACCCCCGCGGGTGCCGGCTCTGGAGAGTCCTGGAAAAGCGCCGGTGGTCTCACCAAAGAGCCTGGACACGTCTGGCCTCGCGGCTGTAATTTTCCCAGGCTGGGTTGGTCCCTGCCCCGCTCGCCCGTGGACGCGGCTGGACGCCGGGGCTCGCCGGTGCTCCCGCTCGGCTTTTGCTGCGGTTCTGCACGGGCTGGGAAAACCGCCGTGCCTGTTTTTGCTTCGGCTTTCCCATCTGGGCAACACATGTCACGGTTGAGTAAGGTTAATAGGAGGCAGAAATAAAGGCAAATGACCACGAAATCCTGAACTCAGATTTGCTGATAATAGAGTTTTGCTACTTATCGCCTGATTTGCTCTCAGCTTTTGGTGTGGCTTTACCATCCTGCTCACCGCACACCAAGGCAAATGCTGTGCCTGTCCCAGGGCAGCTGCGCTGCATGTGCCCCGGTCAGAGCAGAGTGTGTTTATTTAGAGTTAAAAAGTAACATTTGGCCCGTGGGAAGGGATGATGAAGGAAACAGACTGGGACAGGATGCTTCTGTAGCAGAGTAAACAGTTTGCTTGAAGAGGGGGTAGCTCACCTGGGACAGGGTGACAGGATAGGGCACATGTGCCAGGAGTATGCCCAGGGCTATGACTGCAGAAGCAGAGATGCTTCAAAGCAAAAACTACCTGAAAAATGAAGCAGGATTTCCCCTTACCTTAACTGAAGGGCAGTATTGCTTGACATAAACTGTAGAATAAAACCTGTCAGATTTGCACTGATGTTGCTTCAGTTTTTCTTGACCTGGGCAGGAGGCAAGACTCCCCTGTAGCCTCCATGGGGATGCATAACACAGGTCGTATTCCCAGCACCCCAGGATAGGAGTGCACACAATCTTCATGCTGATGTTCCACAGCTGGTTTCAAAGAAAAATCATAGTCACTGTGTATTTGTGTTGGGCAGAGCTCAGAGACCTTCTGGCAAGCAAAAATAGAAATGTCTTTCCCCCAAATGCAAGCAGCCATTGCCAATGAACTGGTGTGTTGAACATTTAGTTGTAGCTCAAAGAGACCTTCCCAGTGAACCACGTCTGCCTATTAATAACATGAAGATGCCTACTAATAGACTGCTCATAGCTGGATTTTGGGTTAAATATACTCAAAGGCCCTCAGGATGTCATTAAAAACTTGTAAACCCCCACTACCTTAAGCTGCAATCCCCATATTTCCTGAAGAAAGGGACAACAATTCAGAACTTTCTTTCAAGTCACGTAAAAGTTCAGTTTTCAGTGCATACTATTAGAAAGAAGGCCTTAAGTTTACCAGTGTAACAGATGTGATTGTGGACAAGTTAAACTCCCTCCCAGACATGCCTTAGCTCTCATCCATCATCTGCGGCATGGTTCACACAGGGTGCCTGCTCTATTGGCAGCAACTGTGCCTGGTAGCATCAGCTGCCACGTGAGATGCTCACCTATCCAGATCAATATTTTGGAGGGCACCAAACAGACAGGAAGAACCAATGTTTGATCTTAGTTTCACAGAATTAGGTCTCAAGTAGTTCTCAAATTTGTGCCTGGTTTAACATGGCAACCCAGCAAGCAGTGTCTTTTTCAGCATAACCTTGTGTTAGATTAGAGAATCAGGCAAACAATCTTTTGGTAGATGACTTCACTGAGGTTTCTCGTGTTTTGAGACCTTGCCTGATTCAGACCCACAAAGATCATCAGTTCCTTGATCTGTTATTTCTTTGTTAATTCAGTTGTAGTTTGGGGAGTTGTAAGTTGTCAACCAGAATTTCTACCGAATCACTTCTACCCTGGATTACTGTGTTTTTGCAGATCTGGCTGAGAATGAAATTTGCTTCTGAGCAGCTGCCAAACAGGGCATCTGTCAAGAAATTTACATACTGTTATATTTCTGTAGTTCCGTACTCTATGTAAATAATATTTGCCTCCTGGCATCTTCCTCACAGAAGTGATTTCTTCCCTGTGATTTCTTGCCAGAATCTTGGCCATTTCAATAATTGAGAGTCACACTGAGACCTCAGAAATGTTAATACCCAAAAGCACTAAAATCACAGAACACTGCATGATTAAGACTGTTCTAAAAACTGCATCAACAATCAAAACCAGCATATCTAGAGAAACATCATATTTCCAGTTCTGTGCCCCTTCATAATACAACAGATGGAAACTGGAGCAACACCTGCTCAGTTGATATTTGTATTCTAGAGGAAGGTGGAGCTGGTTGGCCAGTACAATTATGCCCATTCCATTTCACCCAGCACCAGATTAAGGGGACCAAGGGATATATGGGAGTGTTGGGAAGGTAGGCTCATCACCAGTTTCACCAATCCATATGTAATACACAATATCCCGTTACCCACAGCCAGCCAGTACAGTGCTCCTCCAGCTCAGCTCAGGAAATAGCAGCAACCTGAGAGTCAGGAATTTATAACCAGCTCCCGAAGGATCTCTTTAATCTTGATCCAGGAGGGAATGCATCTCCAGCCTTTATCAGCAGGGTCTTCCCAGGCAGGGTCTGATTCTTGTCTCTGTGAGTGCTGTATCAACGAAATCATATGTACATCTCAGCAGCTAAATAAAACAGGTCCAGGGAGCAAGCTGGACTGCACATTGCCTTTGCTGCCTAATTATTAGCACACTCCTGACACAAACCAGGGAAAAGCGTACATGAGCACTATTCCTAGCTGTGTGAAATGTTGACTGCTACGTTGTCTGGCTCCTTCCAGCTTCAGTGGTTTGCTTAACTCCACCCATGGCATCATCCTCCCAGGCTTTTCCTACCTGCCCCAGGGCATGCAAGGTACAACCTCAGCGCCTCGCTATGAAATCTCGGGAGCTGCAACACATTTTGCACACACTTTGAACTGAAATAAATAGATGAAAAATAGTAATTATGTATTAGACTTCAGGGCATCTATGGAGCCTATGAAAGATTCTGGAAAGTGCTACGTGGTGTGGATAGGCCATAAAAGGTCCCTGGTCCTATTCAATTAACTTTATAGGCAAAGTTTTTGGCCTTAGAAACATATGTTTATAGTGTTTCAGACAGTGTAAAAACTCAATGAGCTGTGTAATCCACAAAGAAACCTATCACCAACCCATCACCATGCCCTATAAACAAGTGGAAGGGTTTTGCAGTATAGGTGTTTCTCTAGTTTTGCATAATATTTCAAATTCTCTCCCATGTTAGCAGTCCTGGTAGAGGCCTATTCTGCTTTCAAATGAAAAGTCACTTTATTACTGAAATGCATAAATCACAGTATTATCTCTCTATCTTGATGAGCCATGTTTTCTAATGAACACATACATGTTCCGTATTAATTGACACTATTGAAGGGAATTGGGTCCTCATATTTTTCAAGCTGAACTGAAAGGCATTCATAATTAATTCTCAGCAATTCAGCTTTGCAGAAAAGAAGTATAAGAGATAGGAACTTCTTTGCTTTTTTCATGCCTTTTTTGTGGAAGACATTTTTGTATGTGATATGCTGTGAGATACAGGGAACAAGTGTTTAGAGAGAATATATATTGCACACAGAATTGCACTGCTCTTAATTATAGCACGACAAACCCAAACCCATTGCCTCTTTGTGAAGCTACTTTGGTTTTACAGGACTATTTTTTTCTGGTCTACTAGAGCACAGACCTGTGAAATCTGAATAGGCAAGGCACCAAATGGGGCAAAGGGCATGTGAGGTGGAAGAGCAAAAAGAGCAGGGCATGTGAGGTGGAAGCACATGGCCAGTTCATTCCGTGAGATCTGTGTCCATGTCCTGCTGAATGTGAGTGAGACTGGAAGATCCCAGCCCAGTGGGAATGTTCAGGCAGATGGTGTGTTGCATGGTCACAGCAGTAGAACTGGACAGGATCTACTTAATTTTCAAAGTGTTTAAAAGATGTAGAAAAGTTTTTATGGGACCTCCCTCCCATCCCACTTCAAGGTTACCTTAGCCAGTTGAGCTCTGGGGGTCAGCAGATGCCATTGCTCTTTGCATGACTTCTCAGGGCACAGAAGTTATGCTGGGATTATCTGAGTGAAGGCTCAGAAACATGCTTTCTTGCTGTTATATAATGATATTTTTCCTCCAGAGGCTGTTTACAGTGGATTTACATAGAGTAGTGAACAACTGGCCCTCATTATTTTTATAAAAACTCCTGCTTGATCAGATCATGTTAGCAGAATCACTTCAGTCTTCTCTTTCTCCTAATTAGTTTATTTCTTCAGAAGGGATTTTATTTTTTCTACAGTTCCACTGTATTTCCTATGTATGTTCCAGAGCTAAAAGAAATCAATTCTTTGAAGAAGTTGCTTATTTCAAGAGGAAAGATCCTTATTTAAGTGGGCTCCAGTGCATTAAGATCTGAGCTGGATGCTACTAAGCTAACATTTCCAAACATTCCTCGGGTGTTTAGCAAGGTTTAGGGAGTCACTATGGAGGCTTATTTGCTTTCAGATGAGTCAGGATTATTGAAATGTGTCTATCTGAATCAGAAGATTTTATTCCAAGTTACGAAAGGGGTGCAAGCCTTCCTCTTTGAACAGTACCTCCCCCTGCAGCTCCCTTTCTGCCAGCTTGCTGTCACTTTGTTCCCAAAGCACTTTCCCTTTTCAGGTCCTCTCCTGCTCTAGTGGTTTTGCAAGGGTGTCTTCTCTGCTTCTGCAACTGGAATTTGGGGCAATGTGCCTTTCCACCACAGACCTGGTGGAAACTTTTGAAGTCAATGGGAATCTTTTCTTTTATTGGCTCTGCTAGTTGTTTGATTACCCACACCCCATCTGCCACTGTTCAGGGGAATTAGATGCAGTCCTCAGTAAATGTGCAATGACTGGAATATCCCCTCTCTCCCTGTGCTTTAGGGCTGCCCAATTTCTGTATGACCTCTTTCTTTAGAACTGTCTTTACAACCAAGGAATTGTAAACAGTAGATTGAAAGAGTGATTTAGGGAAAAATTGCCTTCAATGGGCATTACATCCATGATTACCTTAAAAATATGTCCCTTTATGTTACCTCAAAAATGAATCACAGACCTACGTGGAGAAACAAATATTAATAGAAGACTGATCAAATGTTCCCCTTTCTTCTTCCTAAGGTCTGTGAACTGGAATACATTAGAAATTCCTAGGTCTCATGTCAACAGCAGAAATAAGTGCTCAGACCTGCCACCAGAAGAGCCTTGTGCTGTCGTGGGCTTGCAATTGCAACAGCTCCCTTTTGTGTTAGGTGGGCTGTCCTCCATCTACAGGAATGTTACATCTCCCTGAGCATCAAGATGTTGCTTTGATCCTTTTTATTTTTTCCTGCATCCTCTGAACCCTTACACCATCAGAAAAGTCACCATCAGTTACCCCTTTATGCACTCCCACATCAGTTTATCTCCATAGTGAGGAGCGTAATTACCAAGGTCTGTAGAGATGCACATACAGGTACAAAGATCAAAATAGTAAGCATATATCAAACCTAATTGTCACCCTGAATTTCTACAGCCTTCTGAGAATTTTTTAAAGCCTTCTGAAAATCTTTAGAGTTTTCTAACTTTTCTATTAGTCTTCGAGTGTTTACATGTGGAAGTAGAGTCTTTCAAGAACTGTGTAAGAAAAACAATCTTTGTTTACATTCCTCTCCCAAGGAGAGACCTTTGATAAACTTCTGTCTCTGCCAGTGTAGATGGAGAGGTAATAACTTTTCCCTCCAATACAAAGACAATCCCTGCAAAACTATAAAAAATCCTGCTTGTAAATAAACTCGCTCTTTCCTGCCTCTAAAGCTAACTTTGTGTACCATACCTTCATTCCGTGTCCTGTTGTAACACCTAATTATGACACACCTGTGTGCATGCCATCATCTGTGTGGAAAAAATAGCACCAAAACCATTTTGGCTGTGGTCTTAACCCAAATTCACTTCACCAGCCTCAAGTTTTTACAGAGCCACTTATCGTTAATTCTGCATTACCTCAAAGCAATGCCAGATTTTACATTACTTTTTGCAATGCCAGAAGCACTAATCAAATGGAAAGAGGTCTGATGCAGCCATATGTAACAACATGACTTGGAATTGCTTGCTTTTGGCTGTGGGAAACTTTGCTCTACCTTTATGAGGAAGCCTAGAAGAAAGGAAGATCATTAAAGAGTCTGCAGCTAGAGCAAGGTAAAACCTGTAGTACTGAAGGCACAGAAGAGCAGGCACTCAGCTGATGTCACTATTCCCTGAGTTTTTCATTAAGAGAAATTGAATTAACTTCTTTTCCCAAATACACAGTGTTTCAAACTCCAGCCAAGACAGTGTGAGCAACGGAGTGGTACCTGACTAGAGCAGGTGAACACTCAACTCTATTTCATAAGCATGAATTTTGACACAATATTTCTTCTGGTTAACTCCCACACCACAGAAGGTTAAATGTAATTTTTAGTTTTCATTCTTAACAAAATGATGGGGTAAGGTTTGATAGGAATATGTCAAGCAATCTGCCTTCAGACACCATCCCAGGAATGTGCACTTTGTCTGTCTCCTGTAGCTTTTGCTGTCAGTGACACGTTACATTTCTGACATAAGCACAATGTCAAAATTGGTATAAAACATATTATTTCTTCCTTTTTTGTGTCACATTGGTTTGAACTCAGCAGTGGACACTTTTACTATTTATGCAGAGTCAGATTTATTAGCCCAGGGCAGCTGACAAATTAGTGACAAACTGCTGTCCTTCATATGCAGAGACAGAAGGACTGAAATATCTGTGGAAGTGTGCTAAGATTTGATTGTGCTTTTTGTTGAAAAGGTGTCTCATATCTCAGAAGATTATTTGCTCTTAAAAAGCCTTACTTCTGTCAAAAATCTTGTAGCACCAAAAAATACTGTAAAATTTAAAGGAACTGAATGGCAAAGTTGTTAGGCTCAAGAAATCTGGGAAGAAGTCACATCAATAGGATCAGTCTGTGATTCTTCCCATTTGCAGCAAAGTGAAGTAAATAGTTAATAGTCCACCAAATGTCTTCCTTCCTTGGAGTAAAGCACTCATTGTGCCACCTTTTGCAGTTTCCTCAAACATGATCTCACCCTAGTGCATGTGCTCAAAGTGCTAATAAGAAGAGGCAGATGAGGTATCCATCTTTCATCATATCCTAAGGGATCCGGAGCATTTGGCCTTGTAACACTTGCAGCCTATGTGGTCTGGGGAGTTGGGACCCTCTGGGTGTTTGTGAATGGGGCTGACCCATTTGTCTTTCCTCACCAGGATGTGACTGACGGGCAGCTCATACAGGTCTTGGCAATCATTTCTCAGTGCAGGCCTCCTCTAGCAGAGCTTTCTGTGAAGATGTGGAACATCACAGCCTGAGGTGTTTGCCACCACAATGGTCATTGTGTTGAGGTCCTTCAGATATGGCTTCCTGCATGCAGAGTATCACCCAGTTTCTTCTGGAAGCTGTAAGTGTGGAGAAAAGCAAGCAGAGAAAATTTAGTAACTGATTCCCCAGCTGCGCACAGATTTACCACTTCCATGGATTTTTAGATTTCACAAATTTAAATCAACTTTAGCTGACACTTCTATGGCTTTTAATTTACTCTGTTCACTCTTTGTAATGACTTTTTCGTGCTGCTGCTAGTGCTAGCTACATTAGGATCCTGTCTTTGTTGTTGCTCTTTATTTGGCATCTGAAAAGTACACAGACTTCTGAGCTGTAAACATTGAAACACAAGAGGAGAAAAAGACAAACTGAAGGTTTCACTTCCACACAGAAAGGTTGTTTCACCAAAATTATTGTAAAATTGAAGGGAATCAAATTTTTAGTTTGCTTATACTCTATACATTAAAATTTTTAGAGGAATTTAAGCTACAAGAGTTCAGTTCTAAACTACTTAACTGAGGAAACGTGGCTCCCTCTGTAGTCAGCGAAGAGAAAGAGAGAATAATCTCCAGGTAGTAGTTCCAGCCCATGAGATCAAAACTGGCTTATTGTTTTCCATGAAGAACTAGAAATCCTCCACCATGAATACACGTTGCAGGTTTTGCAATTTTCTAATGCTTTCATGCATCTTTCACTTAGTTTCTCACTTACTGAAAAAAACCCTTTAAAAAAATATTCATGAACCAGAAAAACTTGCATGCAGATTTTTTTTATGTGTTCTAAGGCCAGGTTATGTATAAAGCTTTCTCTTTTGAGAATTTGGATTAAATATTCAAACTTTTAGGATCCTGAGTCAACCCTGGTCTCTGCAACTGAGCCTTATATCTAGTGTCACACCCAATTAATGCAAAAGCCCCACAAAGTCAGCTCATCCATGCTGTTTTATCTGTATGAATGAGATTTCTGGTAACCATTTCACACATTGTTCTTTTGCTTTTTCCACCTCTGCTGATTTGGCATATAAATATCAGCCTGTTTTCAGTACACGCAGAAGAAATTTCAAATATTGATGAGGTTTTCTTCTGCTTTAAGTAGAGTGCCATATGACAACCCTCTTTCCCTCTCTCTTTCTAACACGTAACCTTACACAGAAGTTGAATGATTTTTTCTTAAGTGACAAATGTGGCCAAAAGGTTTGAGACCCAATAAATCAAGCAAGGTTGCTTTTAAGTTGTCATCTATCTTTTGCAATATAAGTTAAGAAAAAATATATTGTATTCTCTTCCATGACAATGAAGATACAGCTGGTAGGACTGGAAATACATCATAAAAAAAGAGTGTAACACCTGCCTACCTTGCTCTGGGACCAAGCACAAGCCTCTTAGTTTGCTGTTATGTTAGTGGGAATTGCTCATCTGCTGAGTAATTGGCATTGCTCTCAGAAGTCTCTTCCTTCTTTCTCTGAGATATACACACACGTGTAAACAAACTGTGTGCGTTTTACACTACTAGGATTTATTTTAGAAGATGTTTTCTCTACAGTATTTGAAAAGGAATGAAAGAAAAAATTCCCAACATTTCTTCGGAGAATTCAAGTTTTTTAAAACCTGTAAGAATAATGGCATTTTGCACTTAAAATAGTTTCAAATTTTAAAAAAACATAAAAAATATATAGAAGCAGTATTTTTCATAAAAAAGCATCTGTCTGCATTGAGACATATTTTGTTTGCTTGTTTATTTTCTTTACTTGTTAATCTGACTCTTTCAGGATGGTCCTTTCAACAGATTACAAAACTGCATAGAATGATCCCTGTCATTCTTGTAATAATTTTCTGTGCAATATTACTGATTTCAGCACAGTATTTGCTATTGTGGTTAAACTGAAAGGAGAAGGCATATCCTTCTTGAAACAGATGTTTTATCAAATATCTTAAATCTTTTGCTTCCACAAATTAAATCAGCTTTGCTGATTCATAAATTTTTGCCCAACCCCAAACAAATCTCCCACTTATCCTATCAGAAATGTTGCCCTACTCTAGGATTTTTAACATTATTCATGGAAAGGAACAATTAATATTAGTAAAATATGTTTTAGTAGCTAATGATTTTAGAAGTTGTTCTTTTTCTACTAGAGTTTATAATTTAAGAACAGAGTTCACTCATTTCCAATGTATCTTAAACCTTGTTTTGTAGATTACTGCAAATTCATTGAGGAGAAAAAACCAAGGGGGCATCGGAAGTTAATATTGGTGATGAGAAGGGTAAAAGCAGGAACCCAGCAGCAAATACTTTGCCTGTTTGAGTGAGAGATTTGAAACTTTCCCCAGCTTGTGAGTAATATCAGATTTCCCCCTCCTTGTCCCCACCCTCCTACTGAGATCAAAAGACAATATTCCTGCCTCTTTGCAAGCCCTGTGCCATCTGCACAGCTCCATTTGTAGAAGGAAAGTCCAACTCATCCTCTGTTCCCTCACTTAGGTGTGTGATACAGTCTCTGCTGCCAGAGATCTGACGTGGTAGGAGCAGTTTTCTTATGTGTGAGCCTCACAAATTGAGACCTACCCCCTGTGCTCAGTCCTAGCTCAAACAGCTTCCCACAAAGTCAAACATCAAGATCACAGTCAGTGTTCTGAGGCAAAAAATGAGGAATGCATGCTGACTTTTTCTTAGTGTCACAACTGTAGTGGGCAAAAATGTTGTTGATTAAATATTTGTGGTCTGATGGAGTTATCTGTTCTCTTCCTACACTGATAAAAGTAATATGTATAGGAAGCCATGTGGCATGTTCTTCAAATGGTGGCCTCTCTGTCACCATTCAAAGACATGTTGAAACTCCAGCTGACTGGGGACCCAACTGGCCCTGGTGGCCTAGAGAACACTGCTTATTTTAGTGCAGCATGACAAATCCAAACTTCCCATGGGTATTTCCAGCCCCAGTGGTAGTGCTGAGAGAAGACTTATGATGCCTCTCTCAAAAAGTTGTGGGCCAAATCAGTTGGAGGAAAGAAATTTTAAAAGGAAGTAAAAATTGTAATTGACAACTGAGGAGAAACATTTTCTCAGATGGCCAAAAGTCTGAACTTCACATTTGGGAAAGAGGATTCTCCTGTTTTCCTAATGAAAATACCTGCAAGTAAAATTATTCAAACTAAATAGAAAAAAAAAATTGAGACATGGATAAACAAACTCAAAACCAACTAAATTAAGGAAGTTCACAGCAATCTGTACAACTTAGAAGCTAGAAATTTAAGAATTATAGGTGAAAAGGGATTGTTTCTAGAATAAACACTTCTGATAGAAATAATTCAGGAATGATTTTGTCTCTTTGCAATCAACTTATTGTGGATATATTTTAAAGTCTTTTAATAATACAGAAAAAGTGAAAATGCTTAGAAATTATTTTACTTTCATGTGGGAGTGTTCAGACAATATTTCACTTCAGTGTTGGGAAGATCCAAATGATGTCACCGGCTGTGGGTGAAACACTTTTCACTCCAAGCAGGAAGTCTGAATGTGGACATTTTCAGTCTGCAGGTTTGGCTACCCTGCTCTTTTGGTGACTGTAAGGCATCTCTCCATGCTTTGTAATGCCTTTGGTCACCTGTTGTTTATACGTGATCCCTTCCTGATGTTTGGACTATTTGAGGACTTCCCATGACAGTGCAGGCTCTCAGGTCATCCATCCTCTTTGCCTCTGTGGTTTACTCTCTTGGTAAATCCACACTATTTCTGATTTCAAGTTCTAGATTTTGCCCTTTGATGCTTCACAGAGGGAAGTTCAAAACCTTGAAACCTTTCTATGCTGCATTTCTTCCTGTGATCTCTGTATCGTGCCACAGGTTATGTGTCTGCTTGAATTACAGGAAATACATATCTACCTCTCTCTCTCATATATTATATATATTTTAGATATTATATTATATGATATATGGTATATTATATTTTTATATATGTATAATATCTATCCCAAAAGTGTGGATGTCAGTAAGACCAAGATATCTAGGTCACAGATCTTGCAGTGGAGCTCCAAGTCTATGGAGCTGGCTGTGGAAGAGCAAGGTCATTCACTATCCCTGCATAGCAAAAATGGAGCAGTCTGTTGTTGTTTAAAAAGACTGAAGAGCCAGGCCACAAATAGTCAGGAAATGCCTCTTGCCAACAGCAGCAACAGCTCTGAGCAGGTCTGGAGGTGGGCTCTGAGGAGCTGCAGTTCTTGCACTGTGCCCAGCCAGGGTCTGCTCTGACTCAGCACTCCTGAGCCAGGTTCTAAGCGCTACCAGTCCTCCCTGCTCTTCCCAGAAGCAGAGGTATGAAAGGTGATGGAATAAGTGCATCAAGCCTTCAGGTGATCTCGTGCATCCTAGTCGTATATAAAACATACATGAATGGTCTGGTGGCAGGTATTTTAAGATAGATGCTCTTTGCCTGTACCTCTATTGCATAGAAGCTTCTTTCACTCCAAACAAGGAGAAAATCTTGTCTGCAACCTGCTCTCTTGCAGGTTATATAAATATAAATACAAATAAGCTGCCTCCATTTGAAGAGATTGCACAAACTGTCTGTATTTTTCTGCCCCTGTTCATAAAGCTCTTGAGAATGCAGCACCTTCAACTGTTAAGAAAAATGCCATAAGGTTTTTACAACACAGGTGAATGAAAAAAACAGCATGAGATTTGGTACATTGGTTTACTTCTCTGCTTCAGATAAATGGTTGGAGCCAGAAACACCAGGGACACTGTGAAGTAACAGATTTCTTGGTAAGAGGCTGAACCCCGTGTTTTACAAGCACTGCTTATAAAACTCAGATTGCCTCTTTCCAAGGAGATGAAGATGCTTGCCTGTGCAATGGAAACCTCAAAGTGCCCTCACCTGTATGGGCTACTCTTGGGTTGGCTAAGGGAATGAGATTAACAAACAGTCACCTAAAATCTGTTGCTGTGGCCTTCAAGAGAAATTCATCCTGCTTTACCTGTACAGAGCTGGTGATGTTCATGGAGCACTGCAGTAAGATCATTTCTCCAGCAGCACAGCCCTGCCTGCCATGCTGTGGCCAGAAGGAGTGTGCTCTCCTGCAGCACTCTCCCAAGGGGACACTGAGGTCTGAATCCTGCAGGAGCCAGAGCTGGCTCCTTCCCAAGCCTCTCTTTTGGAACCTATGATGTAGGACACCACCATCAGTGAAGAGGACCACTGTTTGTCCACCTCCAGCACTTGCCTGTGAGCCACCACACATACTCACATTGTGAGTGTTTTTTTTAATGGCTTTTTTCTAATGTGCCAACAGAACTTCCGAGCCTCCAGAATGCATTGAGTTTTATTTTCAAGTTGATTTCAAATGGAAAACTTAGCTGTGTATTGCGCGTAAAGGAAACTTTTCTGTAAGACATCTGGCTTTTTTAAAATGTGCCTCATAGTTTTAGCCCAGGATCCCCTCTGAATCACTTTTTCATGGGTTTTGATATTTTACCTTCATTTAGCACCACCACCATCAGCACTACTCTCTGTTTCCCCAGGGAAGGCAGAACAGGACCCAGCCTGTTCTCCTCAAGAAAAAGAACAGGAAGCCAGCATACTAAACTCTGATTATTTCTCTGGCTCTGTGTATTTCCTGAGAGATCTTGAAACAGAATCATACACACAAGTTATTTAGCTGGAGGTGAGCTATGAAGATGATAAAAAGAAAAAATGTTGTGGAGGGAGTGAATGAAGATAGCACGTGATGGCTTTTGTAACAGCAGAGTATAAAATGCTACTATCTTTTAGGATACATCTAGGTGTATATTACAATCAGAAAACAAATCTCTGTGCTTTAGGCTGGTCTATTTGCTCTGAAAGAGAGCATTCGACAGCTTTTGCTCTGTGAATGGGTCTCCTGGCTTTTGGGTGGGATCCAGGCAGAACAGTTGCAGATCTGTCACCAGACAAGCCTGCCCTTAGTCATTGTGATATGACCACGGGCATTTTTGGGAATGCAAAACACATAGCTAACTAGCACATAGCTAGTTTTACTGGTTGTTGTGTATGTGTGTGAATCCTTTAGAAGAGTAGCAGCTGAAAGGGTTTGATTCTCTTCCCATTAAAAATAAATTGCAAAAATTGTATTGATTTCAGTGCAGGAGGATTGGACCCTTGGCCTTCAAGAGGATATTTAATATATTCCATTACTAGCATCTTAATGGGATACAGCTATACCATGCTGCACACGGAGCTACATATGCTACAGTTCCCTCAGGCTGCTTGACAATATGCTCTCCCCTTCAGAGACTAGCACATAAATATAATTCACATGCTCTGTCTTTAGTCATGCCACAGTTTTGTCAACCACATCACATTTTTCTGCCTCAGGCTGCAGTGTGTGATGTTAACATGTCTCCGGACTCAGGTCAAAGAGTGCAGGGACAGCATTGCATTGCTTCTGTTTTCATGGGACTTTCCTGTCTTTTCTTGTCATGCAATTAACTTGCCTCATTCCTATTTTGGCTCTTTTATTATTGTTATTTTTGCCTACCACACAACATCTATTTAATGTAAATACGATGTAATTTGTACAATTCATTCTACTGTATTTTTCAAGTAGATGTAAAAAATGCTGAAGTGTAGGAAAAACCTCTGTAGCATATGACTGTTCTGAGTAAGTGAAATGCACTCAATTGCCACCAGATCTTCTTTCTCTAGTTTTCTTCCAGAGGATTTTCAACCTGTAATTCCTTGGAATTGATTGAAAATTATCATAGATTGAAATCTTGATTAGCCTTTGAACTCTTGAGCACTAACAAGGGAAAAAACTTTGGCCCACTTACAAAAATATTTTTCCCAGTCATAGAGCTGGTCAACAGTTCTGGAATTTCCATATGAGATTTCATAAAAATGGAGAGGGAAGGGGAACAACCATCAATATCTCTTTTGTATTTAACTAACACCAAACACCCGGCAGCTGGAGAGGCTGGACGGTGTATCAGGTCAGGGGTTCTTTGCTGCTCCCTATCCTCGTGGGCAAGGTTTCTCCCAGGATGCTGGCATTATTCTGGGATTTCCTTCCCCCCGCCCCCCGGACTGATTTTGCCACAGCCTAATGTACACAGCAAAGAAGTAAAGAAATAGATGAAAGCTGACCAAGAGCCCACAGAAGGCAGTTCAGCTGTAACTGCAAATCCCTCTTCCTCCATCCTTGTTGACTGACCCCACCCATTAGAAAAGCTTTTGTCTAAGAAAAGCAAAATCAACATAAGACGATGTTTGTCTAGTTTGAAGACTAGACGGGTGACTTGCTTTGTCTCCATCAGCAGCAGTAGCTGGATCAACAAAGAGACTCCTCAGCTTCCTGTACTTTCTGGACTCAAAATGGAGAATACCTTACAATAACAGTTACTTCTTTCGTCTTGGACACACTTCTTCATAGAGAAAACATAGCTTTAAAAAATTACATCTCTGTCTGGGGGTTTTTTGTAAAAATTTAGTGGCTTGCCTCTAATGTTTCTAATGCATAAGCATTCATTGCCATCATTGTGAATCTTTTAAAACAAAAGAGAGTGAGAAATGTTAAGAACAAAGAGGAGAAAGGGTTTATCTTCAAGTTTCTTTCTCTGCTGGACATCAAAACAAAATGTAAAAGGCAAATTAGTCTTCAAAGCATGCAGCTGAAAGGAGCTCAGGCAGTAGGCAGGCACACACAGCCACATTCTGGCCTCTAAATATAGTTTATGTTGTACCATCCTGATGAAGATGGTCACTGCATCACGGCCGAGTTTGCTCTGGCCTTGTTTCTGTCCTTTGCTTGAGGTGGTCATTGGGCCTGTCTGGGTGTGTGGTGGGACCAGAGCTCTGTGAGGATGGGCAGGGCCCTGCTTGGGTCCCCAGCTCTGCCTCAGGCTGGGTGAAGGCACAAGAGAAACGTGTTACTAAATGCTCAGGGACATTTTATCTCTTGTGGTGGGGTCAGCTTAACAGAGAGTGATTTCTGGAGGGGTGAATTTCTCCTGGATGATTTGAGGTGTGTGTTCAGCCCCACCACCTTGTGTTCATTGTGGGAGCTTGACTTCATTTAATCTGGTAAAAAGAAAGTGGAAGGGAGCCCAAGTTGCCCTTGGCAGCAACTAAAATATGTATTGGTCCTGTTGGCCGTGGTTCTGAGCTCTAAGTGGTGTGAGAAGGGGTGCAGAAAGGGGACTGGAGAGCTGATGGACAATGCCTTACTCAGCAAAATCCAAGCAGCTGTGGAAATGTGTACTGAGTTCAACAACAGAAATAGGGGAACCACTAGTGTTGATGTTAACTTGCATATCTCTTGTAGTCAGAGTAACAAAACATTGGAACAGGCTGCCCAGAGAAGCGGTGGAGTCACCATTCCTGGAGGGATTTTACAGACATGGGATCATGGTTTAGTGGTGTATTTGGCAGTGTTGGGTTAATGTTTGGACCTGATGATCTTAAAGGTCTCTTCCAAACTAAATGATTGAATGATTCCGTGACTTTGTGCTGCTCCTTTAGCGATATGTTATTCACAGGGAGAGAAAGGCTGGCCAACAGAGCTTCAAGAAACCAGTCCTAATCCCATCCTGGGCTTTTGTGCATGGGGGCCAGACCTGGCAGAGCTGGGACAGCCATGCCATTTACCTGTGGGCTGCTGGAGTGCCTTAGGTGGCTGCAGCCCTAGTGCTGTAGCCCTGCCTTGCTCTACCACTGCATGGCTGGTTTGGAGCAGGCAACTGTGAGTGTCATCTTAATTTCCTTCACTGGTGACATGACTGACAAAGCCTTTTAGACACCTTTGCTGTTACAAATCTCTTCCCTGGTGCAGAGGGAAAATGTCCTTATGTGAATACTGGACAGTGCAGTGGGTCTTGTCTCTAAGCAGTAGTATAAGTTCATTAAGTCCATGCTGTCCTGATTTCTCATTCTTCACAGATAGCTCAGCATGAAGTGTAAGCCTCCCCTTCTGCTCTAGGCACTCTGTGGTCTGATTACAGCCATGCAGTACCACATCCCCTTCCCAGGGGACAGCTGATGGTACTGCAGTTTTTAGTTCAAACCCTGAATGCTTTGGTTTGGGAAAAGCCGCACAAAGACTTGCAAGAAACAAAGAGAAAAAAATACCACAAAATACTGTGGAGTAAACAAGATCTGGTTTGCAGAGGCTGACTAGAGACAGCTCGGCAGAGGCACTTCCTAAAGTCACAAATTTTCTTTGCTGCCTCTGTGCCTGTTTCCTGAAGGACCTCAAGTGTTTTCATGGACTCCAGATGTAAAACAATAGATTGTATAATTAAATACCCAAACCAAAAGCATATCACAGCTGCTAAATCATGTAGTTAGTATGTCAAAAGTTAGTATTTTTACATCTAAAGTGTCATTTGGTTAGAGAAACCTCAGGTACAAATACAGAACAGCCTTTTCTGCCAGGCAAGGCAGGTTTTAGGATCTTAATTATGGAGGTCTTCAGGTTGATTAGGCATTGTGTGAGAAAGATAAAAGAATTTTTGTTTTGGTAAAATATGTTTATATTGGCATTTTTAATGCTTGTGTATCACTTGCGTATCACATTGTGGAAATGTTTCACTCTGGGTTTAGCCCCAGTAGTACAACGTTCATAAAACCCAGGGGGAAAAAGAAAGTGCCCTGGTATACCATAAAAACTAAGTAGGATGTGGCATTTTGTGTAAAACAGCAGGGTGGGGTAGGAAAAAAAGCCTCAGTACTAATTCTGAAAAGAGAGCAGTCACTTGCTTGAGATGCCCTGATGAATCAATGGAATTTTTTGCATGAACAGCTGCTCACTGGTGTAAGCACAGGTTGCTGGATTTGGCCAGTCAGTATCAACTGAGCTTTGTTAAAAATAAGGCCCAGGTATAATCTTTAATATATCCCATGGGCACCCTTTCTTGTGATTTTATTTATGTGCATTAGAAAGGAAATTCATCTAGAAATAAAGAGACTGACGTGTCACATCATGATGTTAGTGCAGTGTTACATTTCGTGGCCCATGTTCAGTGCAGCCCTCGAGTGATCTGTTCCAATAATGCAGATAACAGCCAGTAGGATGATTCACCCATCAAGCAATAACGAGCAGCCATTGCATCACCTTCTGTTGTTTATTGTACCCTCAGGCTTTTCAGAATACAGTTGCCTTGATAAAAAGATAAAAGAAAGGAACATAAAACTTTGGTGAAAGAAAAAATCTTATTAGACTGAATCTACTTCTTGTCTTCTCTTTCTCTGTTTTTTTAAAGTTAATATTAATCGGGTTAGGCTGTTTGATAGTGAGCAATGTTTGAATGAGAGCCACTGCTTGTGGAGCAACACCTCAGAAGACTCTTGGTGCTTTAGTCAATGAATAGATGAGACTCAAAGAATGTAGGATGGATTAGGAGCCAAGTCCAGCCCAGGAGAGAGACAGGTACATTATGGGCTGAATTCTAAACACTTTGTTCCACATATTTGCATTGTTCAGAGGTCAGTAAGAACTCTGCCAGCACAAGAGAGCTGAGTAAAACCTGAGTGATCCCCACAGGCTTTGAAGCTATAATAACGTTTATGTCTCAACCTCCTCTCAGAGTTCATAATGAGCATTAATTAAATATACCTCAGGGCTCCCTATGTAAGAGTAAAATGCTCTTACTCCCACTACAGAGAGAGAGGAAACCAGTCCTTGCACAGGAGGGCTTGGAGTTTCTTCTGGCTCTGGGTCTTATTTCAAAGAACATTGAATGATCAACTGGACATCAGATTTAGCTGTGACCGCAAAAATTTAGTTGTGACGTTGATCCTGTGGCTCAATTTTCAGGAACTCTGACCTCTTTCAGCTCCCCATATCTTCAGGCAGAGATGTTGCTTAGAGATCCATATGCCAATATTCTATTTATCTTTAAGAACATGGGGTAAAGCAGTAATCTATTTAGTAGACAGTCAATGTAAATGATGTTGAAGATAGCTAGTGTACTTAATTTATGTGAGGTAGGCACCAAGTGCAGACTTAGTGATAAATACACTTAATTTGTTAGCCTCAAAGGCCACCAATATGAAGTCCTCTAAAGTCACCAAAGAAATAATTCAACTAATTCGTTTAAGTAGGTAAAACAAATACATTGATCTGAATGTGAAACCAGGTGCCAGACTTTACTCTGGGAGGGAGCACTGACAAAGTCTTTGTCACAGAAATTGCACCAGATGTGTCAGTGTGAGCCACAGCATACAAAGAAGTGATGATGTAGTTTATTGGCTGTGAATGCTGAATACTTACAGGAACAAACCTTGACCACTGCCATCATAGGGCCATTTGCTCAGATGTGGCCCATGTGCCTAGATAAGGTCTTCTGATCAAATAATTCTTCAGTTTCCTATCAACTGTTTCACAACTAGCATCCACAAGAAGCTTGACAATGATGAAAACTTGGAGGTGAAGAGAGACCTACTGTACAATAACAAATTATCACGGTTCATTCTCTTTTGCTGCTGCTGAACAGATTTCACATGTGACCATATCTGCTCACGGGCATGCAGGAGGATTTCTGCTCCTTCTATGTCATGTGTAGCACTAGCAGAGAGAGCTCTCTGTTTAAGCTTGCTGGTGGAGTTTTGGCCATGACCAGCACTCATTTCAGTGACAGGTGAAGAAAGCAGAGAATAATATTTGGCTCTTTTAAAGAGCTACATGGGAGAATCAGCATAGAACCTCTTATCTCCAGAACAGGCTCCTCTTGGGCTGTGAGTCCTGCAATACAAGCAAGCATTTACATGCAGATCCCCCGCATAATCTGCCTTGGAGACTAATAACCTAAAGCAAATCATCTGCTCACTACGTGCACATTCTCTTCATATAGACCAAATAGCTCCAAAACCATATTTGTGTACACACCTGTAAGACTTTCATGCTAATTCTCATATTCATTTCTTTGTATTATTCCTAAAATTTTACAGAATTAAATCACTCTCCATTTTCCCTAGACTAATTTGCAAATTTGTTACTTTTCTGAAGTTCTCATGGTTTCTCCAAGTTTTCTGGGGTACACTTAAAAGTAGTGTTTGGTTTATAATTGGTGACATTTTCACTTTAGTTTTTTATATCTAGATTATGCAGTAAAATCTCACATTCATTTAGCTGTCTAAAGTAAAGGAAAAGTTACAAACTTTTGCCCCATGTCTGAGACAAGGTTTTCCTTACAGCAAAGTGACTGTCAGGAGGAAACTAGCCAGACAGTCTGAGAGATGACCTGGGGGGAGGGTGATGGAAGCCCCTCTGGGACAATGCTTTTTCCTGCTTCTGGAAGTCCCTCCTATTTCCACATTGGCTTCTGCATCCGGTACTTTACCAGGATTCTCTTTCACATCAAAGCATCTCTCCCTGGGCTACACATGTAGGGGCACAGCCTTAGTTTCCATGGGAAATAGTTTTATCCCAAAGGAAAGGGAAAGAAATGTTTGGTTTAAACATGCTTAACACTCCCCCTTCTGTATAAGGCACTCTGTTGTTGCACTTTCTCTGGTCCCTTGGGGTATCAACATGCTCTTTACCACACTTATGCTTATTTTCTTAGTTGAGGTGTTTAGAAGGGGCCATGGGGAAATTTTGCTTTCATCCACATTGGTTAAATAAGCATCATCAGGCTGAAAGCTTGCTAAATTAATTGCACCAAATTATATTTTGTTGGTTTCACCCTTAGGATGAGTTGGTCCCAGTTCTACCATTTAAAAGAACTTCATTATGTAGCCAATGTGGGATTTGTGTTTCTTTTCTAAAGTTATTAGAAATACTGAAGGAGCCATAGTATGGGTGATAAAGCTGCTGCTTGGCTCAATAAACAGATGCCTGAATTTATGTGGAGGGATCCATGAATTTTCCTGGAAGAGGAAGTCAAGGAGGTGTTTTTGATAAAGAGTTCAAATCAGATATGAGTTGCCTACTCTGTATTTTGTTAAGAATTTTATGCAACTTCAGTCAGCCCACAGAAGAAAAATAAATCTTTGGAAATGAGACTGCTCTTGAGTTGTATGCTCCTCTTAAGTAAACAAGGTACCAGCAAAAGTTGCAAGCTTCATGATAGCAATTGCAACATCTTAAGGATATTGATGTGATGGGGTTTGTAGCTGATACCAATCTAGAAAACAGATGGGCTTTTGAGTTGTACCATCCCTTTTCTAAGCTTAGCAAGAAGACAATGGCGTGTTTCTGATTTGACTGCGAGTGTGGGACCACTCAAAACTACACATTGTTTGCTGGTAGCCATGACTCACACCAAGGAGGAAACACTCAATGCTTTCCATGGTCAGGATTAAACTAAGGCTGGACACTCTAACCACACATGTTCCTCCTTATCCCAAATACCTACAAAACATGTAATTTGGTAGCCAAGTTACTCTCTTTTTGAAGTCTCCTGAATTTGTTTGTTTTTTAGCTGTTGATGCCCTTAGTTCCTCCCCTACTTCCCTCTGTTGGCATGTTATTTCTTTAGGTTGGTTGCTCATGCCTTCAGGGTTGCCAGGTTTCTTTCCATGACAGGCTCTTTGATTTTGCCTCTGTTTGGGGGTGGTAGGTTTTTTGATTATTTGAAGTGCTTTGAATGCTGACTTTAATTACATTGCCTTTAGGAGGCTCTTCTACAAGGGCTGCTGACTGCAAGGCCTCTGACTGCCTCAGTAGCCATGCTGCTGGGTGGAGAAAGTGCCATGGAACACATGGAAGTGTTTTATAAAGACAGGAGCCACTGAAGTGCAAAACTGACAAATTGCCTTCAAGAATGTGAAATTTTGTGTTGTTTTGTTTGTTTTATTTTATATATATATATATCAGTACTAACAGAAACTAAAATGCTTACATCTGCCATGGAAAAATGCTAAATCTGGAAACAGATCTCTAGCATCTCACTCAGAATTGTGGCATTTTTCTTAGCAACAGATTGTCAGGCAGGGCCCAGCAGAATTGAGGATGTAGATGAATTGGAAACTGTCCAGAAGAAAGCAACAGGAATGATAAAAGCTTTATAAAACATGAGTGATGAGGAAATGTTAAAGAAACTGAGTTTGTTTAGTCTAGAGGAAAAAGACTATGGGGGAAAACGTATGAGTTTTTCAATATGTAAACAATTGCTTTAGAGAGGACAGCCACCATGGCCACTGTGAGAAGGATAAAAATAAATCAACGTCATTTGCAAGAAAAAACAGTTAAGCTATGCTTTGGGAACCAAGTTTTGTCTGGATATTGAGCCCTTTAATTGAAAAAAGCGAGAACAGGTTAGACCAACACCTTACAGGGAGGAGGAGGCTAAATTTTATTCTGCCTCATGGGGAGGTATAGGACAAAATGACTGCAGGAGGTTCTTTCCAAGACTTCCAGCTTTATAAATTTATGAAGAAGGACTTTCAATGGAAAAGATTTGAGCTGGATAGGCGTGTAGTTGCTTTTTCTAACTGATAACTCCAGTCACCCTGGTGTCATTTCAACAGTAAGAAATTGTCTTCCCTGTGTCAGCTTTGCTGGGAAGAGCTTTTAAAGGTATACATCTACTCTGTTTAGCAGAAGCTCCCATCCTTTCCTCTTCATTCATCCTCTTAACTTTCCTCCATAAGATGTAAAATACACTTTGGTCCTCTGCTTGAAGGGCTTGGAGGAGCCTCATTTAGCTTTTCCCACTGGTTTGAAAAAAATCCCCAATATACAATCACAACCAATCCCATCTTTCCTGTAGGGAAAATGGTTCACGGTGCCATGGTGGGATAATACAGTTGCACGTTTTAAGTATCACACCTCAGGCAAATTGTTCTGGGCCCTCGGTGCCACCCTGAGGAAGTTTTCAATGCACATTCATGTGGTGTTATGGTATCGGGCCTGTCGGAGTGCTCCAACCACCCCTGTGTGCTCAGATTTGTAGCCCTGTTCACAAGAA
Organism: Hylia prasina; assembly: GCA_013397195.1. Lineage (NCBI taxonomy): Eukaryota > Metazoa > Chordata > Aves > Passeriformes > Sylviidae > Hylia > Hylia prasina. Next base: position 340,074 of record VYXD01002499.1, read on the forward strand.
CAGGAGTGTGGCGTTTGCTGGGCCCGAACAACAGTGGGATTAAAATCATCTGGGGAAAGGTGCCTTCTGACCCGGCCAGCTGCTGGGTCAAGGGCAAAGTGGAGGAACAGCTGAAAAAACTGAATGTTTTAGTAAGGGTTTTAAAACCATTAGAAAGCATTTATGCAACAGAGGAGGTAAACAGGCAACCTTTAGAAAACGTCTTACTGTGGTTTTTTACCTTCAAAGTATTTTTCAGGGAATGATAATTCATTTATAATTAATTGCTAATGGATTTATTATTATCAATATTGATTTCACTTGACAAGGCAAGACATAAAGTTAACAAGTGTGAGGCATTGTGTGCAAAACATGAAGTACCTCCGGGTACATTGCCGTGCCAAGTAGGTTGATCAAGAGCCAAGCTTGCAAATTGTGGCATCAGGGGACCCCTTACTGCCAGCCTGCCACAGAAGACAAGAGTCCTGGAGGCAGAACTGCCATCAACAGAGGAGGCATAAGCAGGCAGCCCTAAGCAGGCCATGGGGGAGGTAGTATACTTCTGAGATTAAATCCTGTGTGTCTTAATAGAGAAAACTTCTCTCTACAGTATCTTTCAGCATTCTGTTAATTTAAAAAAAAAAAAAAAAAGGACTAGGTTAAATTTACAAAAATAAATAAATTAAAGAGAAAGTCACTTCTGCCAAAAAAATGAACTTTCATGTTCAGCTTCTGCTTGAAACTATCTTCCCAGGAGCCAACTTTCTCAGGGAATAGCCTGTTATCAGATAAAGGAAGGACTGAATAAGAAAGAAAATTCCTTTGTTATGAAAGTCATCCCCCTTTATCAGGACATTCTCCCCAGCTTTTAATACTCACTGAATTTCTTCTGATCTCTTAGCATCTTTATATTTTCCCACCTTGTCTGTCAACCTCCTCTGAGGGTATTTTCCTTCTTGAAGCTAAACTTTGCAACACAGCTAAGAGAAAGCAAACAGAAATTTCTTCAATCACTCTCATTGCTTAAAAATTCATAATCATTTCTATAGCCAAAGGCAGAAAAGCTAATTATTTACTGCCCCAACCAGTCTTAGCACCTCCCGGGAAAATGTGCTACTGATGCATCCGCAGCAGGCAGGTCTCATCGCTGGGACCCAAGTGTACCAGCATCACCAGTGGGACTTCTTCAGCTTTGAACAGATCCACTGCAGCAGGGTAGCTATAAGGCAGAGGAGCTCAGCCACCAGGGACTGGGAAAGACAGCAGCATCTTGCTTCCCTCCCTAGTGAACCTTCTGGCCATCTTCATATTGGCGTTTACAGAAAAGTGAGCTATTTAGGAAAAGATTGTCATTTTTCTTATTTCAAAGTGCAGCCCATTTAAGCTTGGTATATAGGATACAATGGAAAAGGAGAACCAGTAGAATTCTGGCTGATGCAAGCAAATACCTGTCCAAAAATGATTCACTGAGTGGTGGCTTTGCCTTTCTGTTTATGTGTTTGTTTCCCTTTTATGGAAAGATGCCCAACTCTGGCTACTGCTGTGAGAGATTTGGAGGATTAGGACTTGCTCTCTATCCCTCATTATATAGCTGTCAGATTCCACTGGAAAATCTTCTACATGGGCATCCTCTTCCTCATCTTTTTGAGGCAACTCTTTTCCTCTTTCTTATGTATCTTCCAAGGGCCTTTCACAATCTGCCTCTAAACTGAGTTTTGATCAAACATTTGTGATTTCTTTGTAGTATGTTCTGACCCAAAAGACCTTTCTCTCAAAACCTCAAATTCTTTGAACTGCCCCATCCAAATTCACAACAGTCTGTCCTTTCTTATCCTTCTCTTGCTTTTTGTTGTCAGCTAGAGCAGACTTGCTGCATTTCTCAGTAAACAGTGAGAAGGATAAACCTGAATACACAGACTTTACTGAGGTCTCACCATGGGCTATCTCAGGTACTATCTGCTGTTCTGCACCGGAACAAGAAGAAGTCAGAGAGCTATAATATGTAATAATTTACCTGGTCTCTGACAAGCTTTGATTACCATTGCTGATTAAAAAGACCCGAGGAGGCTAAGTATGAATGATGGGGATCTAGCAGAGGTGGACGGTCAGGGATGATAGATCATGAATGACATGATGATAGTGCAGAGAGGATAATGTGCTGTCAGCACTGGAGCTGCACATGTCAGAACTAAGAGAAGCAGTAGATCTGAGATAGCAGTGATGGGAAGGGCCCTGCAAGGCAGGGATGAGTATGAGGGAACAAGCCGCAAAATGGAGAAGAGGGCACTGGGATGGCAAACATATCTATAAATGGCAGGTCCAAAAATGTAGACTCATTCCTTTTCACAGTGACTGTTGTGGAAAGGAGCGTGCTATTTTTAACCCTTGGAACTGGATTAGTCTATTGTGATATGCATCATAAATCAACCAAGCATATGTATAGTCCTAGCCATGTATCCAAGACAGCCTAACTTCTACCAAGGACACCCCACAGAGGTGCTTGTGGATTCAAGCAAAAGGCAGACTCTCCATTATGGTATTTAGTCTAGACTTAAATATATCCAAAGGGCTGCTCAGAACTGTCCTCTGCTGTTGCTCTACCGTGGCCTTTCCCACCTTGGCTGTGTGCCAGCTCCTAGATGTCCCAGCTTTTCCTTCCATCAGGCTTTGGCTTCCTTTCACAGCCACATCTCAACCCTTTCTCTCCCTGCCCTGAGCACAGCAGCCTCTCTGTCAGGGCCAAAGGCTCCCACCTACTTGTGAACAGCAGTGCCACCTCCTCCCAGCACCCAGCTGAGGTACCTGCCTTGCACAGCTGGGGCTGAAGCCAGCACAGCTCACCAGGTTTTCCTGGTAAGGAAAACCTCTGGGTAGTTAAGTCTGCTCCTGTTTCTGGCAGAATAATTATACTGACAAATCCACGGGATGTTTCTACCTTTTCACATGTTTTCACTGGCAGAATTCGGCATTGTTTCCCAGGGTTACTCTGAGCTAATACACGGCAGACATGGAGCAATGACAGGATTTTTCCCTTGTGAAAGCACAGGACTAGTGATCTTCCCCTTCAAGGAAAGCCCTCTTCCCTTCTTCCCATGCTTTCACTCTCCCATCCATTGCATTGATTGAGTAAATTGGACAGAAGGATGCAAACATCTGGGTGTTGGCAGAATATCTCCCAGATGGCCAACACTCTTGCTTCCTTCTTCTTCAAGATGAAAGGGTCCATTTTAAAGCCAGTTAAAAAAGTATTAGAGAATTGATCTGAACACAACAAAGTGAATAGGCCGAGTTACATTTTCATCCTCTACTGCCCTCTATTGAGAATGGATACATCTGCAGAAAAAAAAAAATCTAAACTGCAGTTATTAGCAACAAAATTCAGCATAGAATTTTATCCCCACAAAAAAAAAAAAAAAAGGTCACGTTTTTTAAAAGCCTGTGTGCTCAGCACCAAACAAAGCTTATAATTTTGCTTTTTGACACTTTTTTTTAATGCATTATTTGCAGGTTCCATACATGAAAGCAAAATTGTAATGAATTAACCATTCAATCCCTGGGATATGTTTATGGAGAACCTGTTATATTAATAACCCAACTAATAACCAGCCTCTTACAGTATCCCCAAATAATCCATTTGGGACATGATGATGCCAGGTGGAAGCTGCTTGGAGGGCTCTAAGTACAATGTGTTCCACATACATTACGGCAAAGTCCCTTTACTTTCACCCTGACCTAATCAGCTCAAATGTCAGTGGATGAAAGAGCCATTAGCTATACTAGTCATGCTTGGAAACCAGAATGACAATGCATTTACCTAAAAAAAGAACTCAGAAGAAAATGTGCTTCTTGACTTTAAAAACACTCTCTGGCAGTGTGATTCCTTGGCAATATCATTCCTTCTTTGGCAGTATTTGTGGAAAAGTGTACAGGAACAGAATGAGTTATAGTGATGCTAGCAAAAAGAAGATAGAAATGATTATGTCCTGTATTTTTCTACCACTTTATCATCTGAAGAGCTCTAAAGGCTTACAAATAATTGTTTACAAATTAATTATTTGCAAAGTAATTAGGTGGAGGAAATTATCTGAAAAATCAGAATAGACAAGCAAAGATTAAATTCGCTTTTGTTTTACATAAAGGAAAATCTGGGGGAAAAAAAACAAGTCTAAAGTCTTTATTTAGGTCTAAAGCCTAAAGCTAGAATCCTCCATCTCCTTTTGTCCTTTTAAACGAAAAAAATTAATATTCACAGGTGTGTAGCACTTTCAGGTATATAAAGGATGGCAGGGGATTCATATTGGTAAACAACATGACCTAACATTTTTTGAGGTGAAAGTGTCCCATTGTGACATCATCTTCATTGTGGAATTTAAGAATGAAAAATTATGTGTCCTGGATAAAGCTGATGATTTGAAGATGAATTTGCAAGAAAATTCCACCTATTTTGGATGCTGATTCTAGATAAGAGTGGGATAAAATTCACTTCTCTGGTCTTTCTTCATTTCTCCACTATTTTGATGGGTGCCCACTTAAGTTTCTAGGTCCTCTTCTGCCAGTGACAACTAAACTCTAACAAGTTTCCCCAGCCCAATTTACTTCTTCCTCCCTTGTATACAAAATGGTGTGATTTTTACAGAAGTTCTATTTTCTTAACTATCTTCTGCATGCCAGATCCATAAAATGACTGGCTTACATTCCAGAAACATTAGTCCTTCAGTACAAATCTCAGCACCCTGAATGGGGAGTTGGGGTCTTAAAAAACAAAGGCCTCTGCTCTCTTATGCCATTTCATAAAAGCAATAATCCATCTTTTACCAAGCAAGGATTCTCTCCCACAGACCATCTATGTGGTTTCCATCTGCACATTAATTGAAAACTGCTTGAGGTAAAAAAGTATTTATATGTTTGGAATTGCAGCTGTTCCCATGCTCTAGCAAGGTGCAAGGGAGCTCTTTTCCCACAGGCCCAGCCCTCCAAGGAGAAACCACAAGCTGATTGCAGACCTGGAGCACTCTGGGGCGTTTGGGTGGTATCAGCTGGGCTGTGCCAACGCCCACTACCAGGAGCAGTGTGCCTGTTTTCTCCTGGGCAAAGGGCTCTCTGCTGGGTGCAATCCTGCCTGCAAGTCTTCAGCAGTGTCTCCTCCTCTCTGCCAGCTGTGGTTGGAGGAACGTGTATTCTGTATTGTTTCTGCCAGGTAAACACCTTTAATGCCCCCAAAATTGATGCTGATGACTTTCTTCAGGCATGTAAGTCTTGAAACACCTGGGAGAAACCTAAAAACACAGATGAGAATACTCAGCACAAAAACTAGGCTGAAAAACATCAGAGGCTAAGCAGACAGAGCACTTCTGTTTTACACAGACTGTCTCTGGAAACTGGGACTTGCCCCCACAGAAAATTACAAGGACCTCAAAGAACAAAAATGACAACAGGTAGATAGGCTTTGCATTGGTCTTACCAGGAATGGTCCAGCAGTGGCTTACACTCAATCACTTTATCAAAACAGCTTTTTCCATGTGTGAGGGCTAACAGCTTTGGTAACATTCATCCTCAAGGAGCACTCACACAGCAGATCTAAGGAAGATTTTACTGAAAAACTGCTCTGGCATCTCCTCATTTAGGAAATGATAGTCACAAGAAACTGGAGAAGGGGCCTAGATGGACTATATCCTAACTGGAAAACTGTTTTGCAGACTTGCTCTCTGTGATGATCTTCCTTGCAAACTCACCTTGGGATCTGTAAAAAAATTCCCAACATTTATAAAACATCAGAGCAAGTTTATCCATGACATGAGAAACCTTCCATGGATAATATTTTAGCAATGGATCCAGATGTGATCTACTGCAGCTTAGTAACCAGAAAGATTTTTATGCTGCTCTGAGATAAAATTTTTCTCAGTCTGAAATCAGAAGAATTGACTGTCAGTCTCTCTACATCAAATAAATAATGTGAAGAGCCAGACAGAGTATTTATTTTTATGATTAAACTAGTCAGCAGGTTAGTTTTAATAAAATGCAAATGCAGGTTTTATGGAAGGGATAGTACATAGCTAAATGCTATGCACCAGTTTTCCATTACTACAGGGATTTCACTGCAATATACTTAAAGCCACATCCTATGTTTCAGCAGGACTGAAAGCTTGCTAGTGCTTTGAAATGATGAAAGCAAATGAAATTGAATAGCAAACAAAAATGTCCAGACTTGATCAGTGATGATGAGAGAATTCCAACTGGGTCCGCTTGGGAGCAATGATCAAGAATTAAGGTCTTGATTTTTTTTAAGCTAACAAATGAAGCTTCTTTATTCTACTTAAATGGGATAAGAAAAGCCCTATTAAAGATAACTAACAGTTGTACTAATCTGCAAGCCACATCCCTATTGGCCCCAGTGGGAAAAAAAAAGGAAAGCCTTCTAAAAATGTTTAACAAAACCCAGAGAAAATGAGAAGAGCAAGAGATAACTCTAAAATGTGCAACTTTTTTTCTGTGGAAGAAGAAAAATGTCTGTTTTCATAACTGCAAGAAGAGGTAGGAGCATGAGGTGCAGCTCTTATCCTTTGTGCTCCAACCTCCAGAGTTTACAGTCTGCAGGCTGACTGCAGAGGGGCTCTTGCCAGGTGTATAAAGGTGGCCTGGGGCTCAGGGTTTTGCCCTTTTGTTGTTTGGTTGTTTTTTTTTTTTCTTTTTTGTGGTTAACTGAGGATTTGATTGCCCCAGGCACCTGCCTTACCAGGATTACTTGCATTTCTGGCATGACTGATCTCAGCAGGTGGCTCTCTGAGGGCAGCATGCCCATTCCTGGGCAAGCCGAAATATTGGCCCTCTGCTGTCACATTGGCAGCCTTTAATGTATGCTCATCTCCATATAAGTATTGCTTAGGCTCTGAATTTGGCCAGTTGTGAGATTACTGTACCATCTGTAATCTGTACGCTCTCCTGAATCTCTGGCTGGCTCTCTGGCTAAGGGGATCTTTCAGCACTGCTGCTGCATCTCCTCCATGTCCATGTCCTCTTGGTGGCACCATTCAGTGTCACTGACTTGACTCCAGCTGACAGGGAGAGCAATAGCTGTGAAGATGTGTCAACATCCCTGGCTGCCAACACATGGAGGCAACCTGAATGCACGCCCAGGACTCCTCGGGAATTAAGATGTGGCTTTTAAATCTTGTGGCTGTCTCTGCATAGCCCTGGTGACCTGTGCTGGCTGGATTAGTGACAGAGTAATGCTGTGAGGACACTTTCACAGGGCTGGTGGACTAATCCCTCAGCAGGGGAGGAGAGAGAGGAATAGCACGAGTGAGATAAGAGAGATCCCTTGGCAAATGGGTAGCAATAAGTTAGGAAGGAACCATTGCTATGAGAATTGAGGACAACATGCCCTCATTAGTCTAAGACATAGAAAAGACCGGGGGTGGCATGGGTTGTGCAGGGACAAAGGAGAAAACTTGGCCCCACTGTAGAATTACATAAAACAATAGTTGAACCACAGTCTTACTTCAGCCTTTTTTTCACATGGACCAACCCCACCTGTGAATTGATAACAAAAATGCAGTTTTGTCCTCATCTCAAGTCAGTGTTAAAATGCAAGTATGAGGAAGTACTCTCAGTGGGACCCTGAACTCATTAAGAAGAAAAGGCTCAAGGGGAACCTTACCAATCCGTAGAAACACAGAGGGAGAATAAAGAACACAAAACCTGAAATACAACAAGTATTGAAATATGGGAAATCCAATTTATACTTAAAATAAAATGTATTTACTATGGAATGGTTAATCACAGGAACAGGTTGCTCAGGGAGCTTGTGGAGCACTATCTGTGGAAGTATTCCAAACCTAACTCCATGCACTTTTTTGCAAAGTGCTCCAGCTGACTCTGCTTTGAACAGAGGGATTGGACTAAATGGGCTCCAGAGAACCTTTCCAGCCATTTTTTCCCTTTATATCCAATCTCATCATGGATTCAAATTGTACCCTCTTGATGAGATCAGTACAGTTCTTAAACTCCTGCTCAGCAAACACATGTGAGATATCTCATTTTACATGGAGATGCATGTTTTGACACAAAGTTCAGAAATCCTCCATGTCTTATACTTTTAGGTAGACATTTGCCCCTAAGAGTGCAAGCTATAAAGTGCTTCCTGACTTGTTAATGACTTCATCAAAAAGAGCAGCAATGAATTCGAGGATAAAATGGGGGGGTCTTTCAATGAGCCTCAGAACTTCCAGCTGCTGCACACAAACCCCATTACTATAGAATTGTGGCACAGAATAGTGAAGTAATTTATCCAGGCTAAAATGGGTCAGAGTTTCGACAGTGATTTCAGGGAACACGTGGTGAGGTCCTTTGGGTTTGGCTATATTTTTCAAAGAAGCAAACCTGATTCCTAATACAAGGAAGCATGCCCAAGTTACATGGCTCTATATTTTAAATAGAACTTCCTTTTAATAACCTGGATTTAATGTGTTTTACAATATATTTATTATCTCACACTGTGATATTTTGTAACTTAGATTTTCGGCTAACGAGTAGCTCATCTAATGAAAATAATGATTTTTTCATGCTGTACTACATGGAAACTTAAAGTATTTCAATTAAACAAACCACCTCATTAGTGGGCCTTGATAACATAGTTGAGTTTTCTTTGATATGGTCAGAAATATCTAGCATGCTTTTGGGATGCAATCAAACTCTCAATAAACTTGTTGCTAAAGACAGCTGCCTAGCACCATGTATTTCTTGAGCAGTCAAATGACCTAGTTTAGAAGTGTTTGAAGCCATTTTATACTCTGGAAGGAGAACAAATTAACCTTGTTTAACAAGTAGTTTTCAATTTGTGTTCCAGCACTCTTCTGCACTCTACCATCTCCAGAGCAGTAGCATGGCCTTATTTCATCCTTCCTGTTATATATCCTATATATTAATGCTACAGCTTTGGGAAGCACCTCTCATCTGCTGCATGGACCCTGGGAGGGGGTCATGTCATTGCAGTCAAAATGCATTTGAAGCCACAAGTCTCGTTATCTGAGGTCTGCTTCAGTTTTCCTGTACTTTATGAAGAACTAAAAGAAAATCAGGGCCATTGTTACCTTTCACTTAGATTTATTTTGCCTGTTCCTTTGAAAGGCTTGTTCAAATGAATATTGCCAAGATAGCAGAGAACTCTGCAGCAAAAACCCAGGTTTTGGTTGAGAAAAGACTAAACTGATCTTTACGGCAGAAGATTTCTGCAGTTGCAGCTAATTCTCATTGGGATGTGGGGTCAGACCTGTGGCTATCATAAATCAGCATATCTCTGTTCAGGGAACTGGTTTTTATCAGACGAAGATCTGGATTCACCTTTCCATAGTTTCTCTGAGAACGAACATTCTGGCTAATATTCTTTCTACAAGGCTAGTGTACCTTGAAGTTACAGTGAGTTGTTCTCTTTTAGACTCTTCCCCTGAAAAACTTGGTTCAGATTTGGATCTCATTATAGGCCAAATGATTTGGAGAAAATATCTCTGTTGAAAGTAGTTAGCTACTCTCTCGTCAGCTGCAGTAAACCATACATTTAACACTAGGTAGCTTCACCATCTCTAAGTATTCACCATAAAGAAAAAACAGGTGAAAGGCATTTAGTCCATTTAGCTGGCCTGTACTAACCTTTCCTGTCACTCTACTCTTTTGTCAATTCTTTCAAATAAGACTTTACTGTGGCTTTTTATCACAGTGAAAACCACATTAAGCAACAAACAAGCAAGCTTTTCACACACAAGGTTTAACCGGTGCATCGTTACATTTGGGAAGCTACATGATATCTTCCCATCTGCATTCTTTCTCCCTCAGCAGCAAAACCAAAGTGGACCTTGTTAGTTTTCTATTCAAGTTAATTTTGATTACCTCTGTTCTCAGCAGATAAGGTCTTTATCCTGCTGCAAAGAAATATATGCAAGCTCTCATCCACCTTTGCCTGTTACAAACCCTAAATTCTATGATTAGTGTAAATTGGCTGTGTCCCTTTAATCAAAATTTAATGCTCGTCTTCAATCTCCTCAAAGCACTTAAAATCTAGCAGCTTTAGAAGGGAGAAAATCATTAGTGCTGCCATCCTCTGCTTCCCAGCAAGCAGGAGGTTTGACCACGGGCTGTTACAAAAATGGGGGTGGTTGTCTTGCCCTCCACAGAGCCCTGTTCGGGATCAGCCTGTCCGACTTCTGCTCTTTTTGCTGCTCACAGGGAACAGGGTGCAGAGCAGTCAGAAAATCTGCTCAAGAATGAGATGAAGCCAGCACTTTCCTTCAGAAGTTTGGAGCAAGTCCTTCTTTGCGCCTGCCATCTCTGTGCAGACAGGTACTAAAATTTACATCTAACAGTGTCAGAAATACTGCGTTCAGCTGTCTCAGCTTCTGCCACGGGCATATCTGCTGATCGGCCAGTTAGTCTGGGATGTTCATAGGAGATTGGTTCCCGTTGAGTCCTTCCAATTCCTGGACCTGTGAGAAGCCAGGCTTGCAGCTTGGCAGCTGAGTGCTTGGAAAGCTGGCTGTGAGCCCCTCTGAATGTCTGGCCTTTAATCTGCAAATACGCAACTCTGAAACCCCTGTAAGGAGCAGCCAGTCTGATGCCAAGCATAAGCCAAGTTCATCACAGCTTCATGAAAAAATAACACCTTCTGGGATTTTTGCAATGCATAGCAAAGTACAGTGTTGCAGAAATATTTTGTAGGCAGCTTTCTATACAGTAACCTGCTGCTCTGCAGGCTTGTCTGCCTAACATTGATCCACACACTTCTTTCAGCACAGTGTTACATCTTGTGTTCTATCAGTGTAATGCTTTATGATTTAATATGCTCCACTGTCTGCTTCTCAAACCATTTAATTATTCTTCCAATTTCCCTTCAAACAAGGTGAATTTGCATTATTTCTTTGTTACAAAACTTCATAAATGCAGAGGTATATGAGTACCTCTAGGCCTTAATTGTTTCCTGTTGAATGCCAATAAAAATGTGTCTGGACAGACAGATATTTTAATGTGTACCTAATTATTAATGTACAGTTTAGGTTGTACCTAGCAAGGAATATCCAAAGTCCCATGTGCACACATTTGTTGGCTCGTTTTGTCTCTGCTTCTCTCCCTTTTGCATCTAAAGTGTGTAGGATTGTGTTGGGCTCTTACCTTTGGAGAATTTGGTTCAATCTGACTTTACATTGTAAGCAAAATTGAGTTGCAGAAGATCATTCTAATTATTGGAAGTTTTTGCCTAATCTTTAGCACATTATAGCCTGGTCATTACCATTTACTGTATGTTACAGTTTTACCTGTTAAAATATGTTCACTGGGCAGTACCTTGATAGTTCCTGCAGTGAAATCTGGTGTGAGGGGAGTGTATGCTGCATACAATAAATACAGTGTGACAGACTAAAGGCAGGAGACTTGGTCCAGCGAATGTCCCGTAGATCATCGTTTGAAGGTAAATAATTTTACATGTAGCTTGCTATACAGAACACACATCCAAAAGGATTCTTACCTTCATGCCTTCTTGAAGAACGAAGGCATTTATGGATAAGTAGGGTAAGGAGACACAGGGAGAAGACAGGAGGCAGCAGTATAGACTTAGTGCAAAAATATGGATACACTTAACTGAAGAGGGAAGAAATGATGCTTTTTTCTCTCTTCATATGATGAAAATAAAAAGTGATCAGGATAGATTTTTGTTATCCTCTGGGCATTAAAAGCTTAAATGCAAAATGCATGACTTATTATATCTAGCCAAATCTTAAGGGTAAATAGGCAGTATGGGGAATTAGTTGTTGTTAATTGGACTTCTGAGCTGAATTCCCAGGGTGCTGCACTGCCAGCATATTCCTTTTGTTTTAATATTGAAACAGGGAGAATACAGTTGTATGATGGATTCATTCCACCATAGAACAGCAGAGCATGCTAAATCATCTTCTTCAAAATAAGTTGCATTTGTTGAACATAAATATTTTACGGTTAATTTCTGCATGTACTGTAAAAGGTATTTGTTTCTCCATTGAGCATTTTGAAACTGTAAAGTAAATCTTCAGGTAGCATAAATTGCCTAATTGTTCTGTAATATTTGAAGATACGAATTGCTCTTCCTCGAGCTGTCATATTTAGATCACATTTTCTATGTAGTTTGGGGCAGTCAGTTCTGCTGCTGGTGAATTGAATTCTTCAGAATTCCATGGCAGTGAGTGTACTTTCAGTAATACTAACAAACTGTGCAATCTCGAAAATCTTATTTCATATTGCGTTATCAACAACATGCACAGTGTTTCTTCAGAAAGTTTTAACAATAATCACAAAAAAAACCCCAAAGATCTCTCACAGATTCAGGAGACCCCCCCCCAAAATAGTCTTTGCGTCAGGCTTTTGTTCTAGCAGCCAGTCCAGTCTCATATGATGAAAAAATTGATAAAGTACAAATCCCCAGAGCCAAGGAGAGGCCACAGGTCACACACCTCCTTTAGCAGCCTTTTGTAGTTGATCCTCCTTGCACAGCTAATCTTCACTGGTGTAATCCAAAAGGTGACCGTGAAAAACAGGCTTCTCTTGCATGTTCGACTTGGTAAAACATCATGAAGAAATGTTCCTAGTGCTCCTGAAGTGCTCCTGAAAAAAAACTAGCGAGATGTTTATATGAATCATAAACTCCTTAGAGAACTTAAGCAGCAAAACCTTCCTGTACTGTTAATGTATCTTTAAACCATTATGACAAATAAATTTTTTTTAAAGGTACACTAATGCATGATTGACCTTTCTTCATTCTTTATCTCTCCCCTCATCCCTGTGTGGTCAATATTTGCCATGGTAGGTAGCCTTTCTTATTTTAAAGAATAGAGCAACAGAAAAATGTCCAAAATTCCAGATCTCCCTGATACTCTAACCTCTAACTCAGTAGTTTGGTCTCAGTCAATTCAAAGGAGTTTTATTGTTTATTTGACTTGAAATAGAGTCTATGCTATACCTTTCTCACCTGTTCATGGGATCCATGTCAATTTATGGCAGATGATTTTGAATAATTTCTTGTGGAAAGGGGCACTACACCGAGTATTTGCTGTTCGCTACTGTCCCAAAACTTGCACAGGTAAAGAATTGTACTTTAATTCTCCTTGCAGAGTCCCTGAGATTTCATTAACTATTAACATCAATTACATTTATTTTGAAGCTGGGAAAGTTGGACTTAAACCAGTTAGGACTAGTATTTAGGGAACTAGATTGTTAAGGTATTCAGGAGGTAACACTGAGTGACCTGCAGATATTATGTTAAAGATACCCAAAATCACAGTCACCACTACCAGTGTCCACACAGCTGATTACACTGCCCTTAATTAAGTGATTGACCCAAGCCTGCCACAGGAAACTGTGGCAGTGAGAGTCCTTTGTCCCTTTGATCCTGGGCACAGGGCACATCCTCCCTCTAAGTCAGGGAAAATTCAGCCACCCTCGTCACTTTGGGTGCCTGCTGTTGAGGGAAGAAACAGTGTGATGCGATGATCCCAAGCAGCTCTGGAGACATTTCCTGTGTGATACTTCCCAGAGATGTGAGATGCCTACAGCACAGTACACATTTCTGGGGAAGGATTGCCTCCATGCCCTTGGTGCCTGGATGGTTGGAAGGCTTAGACATGACAAGCAGACAGGGGTTAGCTTCATTTGGCACCAAGGGTGAAATGCAGTTTTCACAGCCTAGAAGAGCTGTGCAGAGCATCTTTATTTTTCCATTGCTCTGTGTGGAAGACATATGGCCCAGCTTATCATGGCTGCACCAGGAGAACTGACACAGGGGATGCTGTAGGTCAGAGACCCTGACTTCAGCTTGGGGGCTGATGAAAAGCAAATGTGAGCTGTCACCATGAAGAATTCACATCTCAGCTGCTTCTGCTACTCACAGGCTCAGTACCCTGCTCCATCTTAAACACTTTCCACAGGGGAGGGGGAGTGCACACAAAGCCTGTTTAATTAGGCGTTGTGTAGGAAGGATGAACTCTATCCCAAGTGAGATGGAGGATTGCATGTCTCCTCCAGATGGTGAAAGTAGTTTTTTTCTTCAAGGCAGGAGGAAAGAAGCAGGTGTGAGTATGGGGCCTACCTGTATTGGTTTTAATCGGCAACTTTAAGCAAACTCAGTGTTCTCATCAGAAAAGGGGAAAAATAAACAGCTGAGCACTGTGATTCATTTACACTTCAAATATACTTTGAGTTGGTTATTCCTCAATTAATCAAATAGCTGGTGTATCCCTAAAGTAGTATAAAGTGACACGCTGTGTGAAATCAATTTTCCCTTCCAAAATCATTAAATTCAGTAGCCTGTGACTACATCCCTGCTAATTCTGGTACCGGTCCTTTCATCCTCCATTAACTTTGGCACGCCTAACAGGCTGTCAAAAATAATTTCCCAGAACGTAAATAATTCAGAAATTAAAAATTAATAAATAATAACAGAGAGCTACTGGGAGATAGACTGGGTCAATTAGTCAGCTCTGCATTCTGTTTCTTCGCAGCAGGGGGGCAGCCACATTCGTTACTAGAATCTTTCCTCCGATTCCTAGGTCTGATTTACGGCTCTTCATTACTGGATCCAGTCAGACACAATTACCTCCATCACTATCTCAGTTCCTAACTTCAAAGAAACACACATTTTCTTGTCTGCTTTTTTTCTCCTTGCAGCAGCCTCAGCTTGACGTCCCTGGAATTTCTTCCACGCGGACTAATTAATAAGACTTTGACTTATCATATTCACTTCTCTTCTTTGATGTCCTACCTTAGTCAATCATCCTATTTAATTAGAATTTCAATGATAACTTTACTTATCTCGTGGCTAGATGTAAATTAAAATAACGGGATTTTAATTCTCTTTCTTACAGGGTTATGACATTTTTGACAGAAAAAGTTTCAACCCAAATACGATATTATGTACTTCCTATGCTAGGACTGCATTCCACTAAATTGTTTTTCCCTTTGCTACAAAATAATTTTGCTTGTTTAACAAGCTCCACTGAAATGGAAATGAACTACAGCTTCTCATAACGTAATTTGCACAGGTCTGTGTTGTGGAAGGTTATGTTGATAGAAATTAGTATAATCAGATTGTGACACATGCCACATAGTTAACAAGGAAAGGGAATGAGATTTTTAAGAAAAAAATCAGCTCTGAAGAGACAGTGGAGCCGAGGACCTCTTCTTTCTCCCCTTTCCAACAGTCGCTAATACTTTTCCAAGGTTTCTTGTTTCCTTTCCACATTTATGGACCGAAGCCTATCGGCTGTATCCAAGCAGCACCTGCGGTTGGATTCTGACTTCAATGAGACATTTCTAAAACGCGTATTTGTACACAGTTCATGGAAATGGTATCATGCCTGTGATTTAACAGGAGCAGCACACCCCTCAGCCATCACATCTTTTCCTCTCTGCAGCACCCAGTATGTGCTTGCCCACAGGCTCGCTTTCCTTCCCATGCCTCCCAGAATTTGCCAGTCTAGACTGGTATAACAGCGAGTGAATATGAGTGAAAACATTTCGCATTTTTTAATTGAAACTCATTGTGGAAAAAAGCCCTAGAGGGATCCATGAAGAGAAGTTAATGGGACAGTGGAATCCTCCTGGGGCCTGGTAGATTCCTGGAAGTGGTACAGAAGTGTGAGGAAAGTATATGGGATCCAGCCAGACTTATCAAGCCTTATGCCTTTGGGAACTCTCACTCTTACTCTGTTGGAACTTTCCATGTGACTAAGCAAATGGTCATGCACATAGATAGGGGCTTTCAGTAAAAAGAGAGATCAAGAGAGTACCATGTGGAAAAGAAAGAAAGGATAGTCAACATACCAAGAATTGGTCTTAAACTGTGAGCAAAGCATTCTTCTGATGCATTAAACAGAATATGATGACAACCTACTGGCTGGTCCAAAATACATTCCATTACTAAACTGCCATCAGAGATGATTATCTTTCGAATTGGATCTAGTGGAAAAGAGGTTTACAGTTTTGCACTGCCAATAAGCAAGCACACCCTGGAATCCAGCCTCCAGTTTTCTCAATGAAAAAGGCCCACAAGTGAGGTGCTATGCTTCCACTGCCATCTTAGAAGGGGAAAAAATGGATTTTATAGGATGCCACTTTTTACTTTTCCACATTGTTGGACTGTGCATTTGCTAATCCATCCTCTTTGTTGCATTCAAGGAAAGAAAAAAATGTTGAAAGAGTTAATGAGACACGTCGGATGTGGAAAATGACTGCTCCCAAAAGAGACGTTTTGGTCCTGTGAAGAGGTAGGAGTAGCAGAGAACATGAATCATTTGACTAATCTGTACAAAATGGGCTTAGTGAGCTGCTGCTTCAAATCTTATCCCCACTTTAGATAGCATTAAACCAGTTGTCATTAAGCTAACATTTCTAGATGCTCTGGTGAGCCGTTTGCCTGATAGCCCTGTTCCTCCTACAAAAAGAACTGAAAAATGCTTGAAAAACTAGGCCAGTACATCAGCAGAAGCAAATGGCTGGAATTTAATTGACAGTTTCTAAAACTTACATTGGTTGAGCTTAGAGCCTGAATGGGGTAAGTTCAAAAACGTATCAATACTATTGTCAATAATAAAATAGTTACCTGTTGCACTGACAACATCTAACCCATTCTATCATAATTTAACAGTGTTGCTCTTTAACAATTGGATTCTGTTACACTTTTATATTTAGGCATGATTATTTAATCTAATTTAATTGGCTTTCTTATTCCCCTCAGGGTTCTGGGCCTAGAAAGTTCATGTTAAATACTCTAATTGCTCTGAAATGTACTTGTCTTCTAAAATATGCTCCTATTTTAAATATACCCTAAAATCTAGTTCATACATATTTTCTCTTCTTTCATGAATTAAAAAATAATTCTGGTGTCCATGATTTGCACTTAAAAAGAGTAAATAATTAACCAAAATAATAATTATAGATTGAAAACAGGGAGGATGCAGTACAACAAACTGTGAGTTGCAAACACATAAATAAGGCCAGGAGCACACATCAAAGCTTTCTGAGCACCTGCTAATCTCCAAAAGCAGAGCTGAAGCTGCTAACGATGGCAGCAGCAGCACCCTACATACTCAATGTGTGGGTCCCTGAGTATCCTTGTGGAACAGTGCTCAGGTCGGTGGAGCAAAAGAGCATTTGAGGGCTCAAAGACAGTGGGCCCAACCCCATCCTCCTTGCAGATGGTGACTTCCCCTTGATGGTGTATGAAGATTTTGTCTGTGCAAGTCAGCATCAATTATGGCTGCAGCCACAAGGCATTCACACGCACCGTGAGAAGGAGGGGATGGACTTGGTGTGGCAGTGTGAACACCACCACTGCCACCAGAGGCTGGGGAGCAGACATTATGGAACCGTGTGCTTTAAAATGTCTTGGTCTTTCATGTGTCAGCAGAGCCAGGTGCTGGGGTGGGATCCAGGTCCATTAGCAAGGCCACATTTGGATAGCACAGGCCAGATGCTGATTTCAGAACACAGAGGCAGCTCTACTTGTCAACATGCTCCTGAGCTTGGCAGGGACCCGGGGGTTTGGGATGGGAGCTGAAACAAACATCTGGGAGAAGTTTTTCCTTTCCTTCCTATCAACAGTGCTTAATGAAAAGCCGAGGGGCTGCCAGAGGTCCCTTCTGTGCATTTAGATTTTAATATGGCAGATCTGGCACCACTGGAATGCTGTTTCTGGATACTGACAAGCCATCCGATAGTACCCTAGTGCTTGCTATTTCCTTTCTTTTCTCAGGGGGTCTACCAGAGGTGATTAAATAGACTTCACAGAACATTCTGAGTTCGAAGGGACCCACAAGGACCATTGAGTCCAACTCTTAAGAGAATGGCCCATACAGGGATTGAATCCACAACCTTGGTGTTATCAGCACCATGCTCACACACGATGAGATAATTTCAAAAGTCAGAAAATGTGACCCAGCTCAGGACACTTGGATGATGCTGATGGATGATCACAGGGAGGATGTATTAAGGGACAGTCCCACTAGCTGTGTCCTTTTACCCCAACGCTTTTCCTAGGTACCGGTGGCCTGGAAATGGGAGGTTGAGTCAGGCGGATCTTTGACCTGACCAGCAGAGAAAGGTTTATAACTTCATGCACCTACCCCGGAGCACGTGACACAGTGAGTACAGCAAGGAGGTGTCAGGCAAATGTGGGTATTGTGTAGCTCTCCAGAGGGCCCAGTTTGGGATTAGCCTGTCTGCCTGGTCCATTGCCCAGGAAGGCCAGCGCTGGTCATGAGCAAGGGCATCTTGAGGGGAACAGAGCATGGCAAAGACAGCCCTGCGGTGCTCCAGGCAAGGCTTTCGAGGGATTCTGGGGGACCAGCCTTTCCCCGTGGAAGTGCTGTATAAGACACACTGTTCCCAGGCGTGTCACATGCCAACTTGCCATGGAAAAGCGTGTATGAGTGACTTGTAATTCAGAGCTTACAACAGCAGGATGGGGAACAGCTTCTGGGCCCACAGCTAAGTAATTGCCATAAAAAAACACTAACCCTTCTTTTCGAGGACAGAAGCCGGTATTTTAGTTAAAGAGCTATTCGGAAAAACACAGAGTAAATAAAACGGGACCCCCATCGAGCCCATGGCTCTCGCTCCCGCTGCGGACCGGCGCCCCGCCCCGCTTCAGCCGTACAACATGGCTCCACCTTGCACCTCTATTCCGTACAACATGGCGGTGCCCATTCATCGCCCCGTCTGGGAATGGACTCCAGCGCGCAGGCGCCACTATTGCTTCCGGGCTCCAGCGCGCCGCTATATCAACGTTGACCCGCGCATTTCCGCTTCCTCTTCCGGGTCCGGCGGCGCCAGGTATGGCGGCGGGTGACCGTGGGCTGTGGGCGCCCATCCGCCTCCATCCGTGGCCCGGCGGGCGGCGAGCGCGATCCGAGGCCCCGAGGGGCTGTGGGGAGGGACCGGCGGCGCTGCTGCTGCCCGCCCGTGGGCTGGAATGGGGGGCAGAGCTGCCCGGCAGAGAGGCCGCGCCTCCCCAGGCCTCCGCCGTGGGGCTCCCGAGCAGGGCCCGCGTCTCCGGGGGCTGCGGATGAAGCTTATGCTGACTATAAAATACGTGGCTGCTAAAGCTTTAAGCTGTTCCTCAGGAGAGCGTGACATAATCCAGGCAAGACCAGGATGTTTTGGTGAATCTTCACTGCGGATCGCATGGTGCCCGCTGTCACGGCGTTTTGTTGTTCTCTAATATAGTTGCCTTGGCTGTCGCTGTTCAGGAAGGGCTTTAGTTTTATAAATACCGAATCGGCAGCTGCTGATTCACATCTGGCTCAGTACGGGTTATCCCGTGAGACGTGAACTTCCGTGTGGGCATCGAGCTCTTAACCTAGTGCCGCTTTGGTTTTGTTTTATTTAGGGGTGAAAAATGGTGCAGCGCCTGACGTACCGCCGTAGGTTGTCCTACAACACAGCTTCCAACAAGACCAGACTGTAAGTAAGACAGCTTGTAAGAAAACTTCTGTTGCGAGTAGGTGATGTTCCGGTTTTGACTGCTAACTGAGTATTTTTGTGCTGTGCTTAGGTCCCGAACACCCGGGAACAGGATTGTTTACCTTTACACCAAGAAAGTGGGAAAGGCCCCCAAGTCAGCGTGTGGTATTTGCCCAGGAAGACTTCGTGGTGTAAGTATGATGATAAACACCTAAGGATGTTTGTCTGCAGTAGCAATTTTCTTCAGTACAAAGAGCCTTTCCAAGATGGGCCTGTTTATTGACCAGTTCTTGTTGAAATAACTTTCTTTAAAATATTCAAATGAAATCTTGTAAAGTTTACTGGCAAAAAAAGCTTTAGAAACTCAAACTTTTTTTCAATGCTCTTGGTTTGCATTATTACTAAATATAAACTCTTGTTTTAGAAAATCTAAAATTTTTAAAGCTGGACAGGGCAGTTTTATAGTAGATTTAAAAACGTAAATTGCACCTATTAGGCTTGCAGAAACAAAGGGTAAGCCAAGTTTAGAAGTCTCATATTTAGAAAAAAGGAATTAATGTTCTTAATAGGGTTTTTTTTCAGGATGTTTTCTTGAAGTAACACCATTGCATTTCACAGTTATGGGAATGCTTGAGTAATGTTGATCTTTGAGCAGTTCCTATCTTTGAAAGAAAGTCTTTTTCACTTTTTACCATCTTGAATAGTATAGTAAACTAAGTAAACTTCAGGTGCTGCTGGTTTGTTTTTGTTTTTTTTTTTAACCTGTGAAAGCGATGTTGGTTTTTATGTGGCAGATAGACAAAATTGCTGTCCCATGACACACTGCTTTTTTTTTTTGCTGTCTGTAGGTCCGTGCTGTGCGCCCCAAAGTTCTGATGAGGCTGTCAAAAACAAAGAAGCACGTTAGCAGAGCCTATGGTGGTTCCATGTGTGCCAAGTGTGTCCGTGACAGGTAATCTACAGAAAGCCAGCTTCATTCGTGAGGCTGCTTCTTACAAATTTTTTACATCTCTCTCTGTTCTCATAATGTGGACCCAAACTTTGAAGGCTCTTATCTGACACTGGTGTAGGGAGATGGAGAGTGTGTGTGTGGGGCACATCAAGCAATGGTGCATGGGATTTTGAGCCTTGGATTTGAGGGAGTTCCTGCATGTGGAGCTCCTCTGTGGAGACTTTGTGTTCTTCAGGATTTCTTACTGCACTGTTGCATTGGTTGGTTTCTGTACTGCAGAAGTAGCCATACATACCAGATACTTACAGAGGCATTTTAGTGTTCAAGGGTAGAAGGGTAGTGTGTGTGATACACTTGTGCTGTTAACTCAGAACCATCAAATATTGTGTTGGCATGTGAGTGCTGGTGCACAGATCTGTCCCATCTACCTGGTGGCCCTGCATGTCTTCCAGAACAGTATTTGGGCATGCTCAGCTTTTCCCTGTTGATATGCAAAGAGCTTTAATCCTGACAGGGAAAGTATTCTGGTTTTGATAACTGCAGCACATAGTTTCTTGTAGTTCTGAGGAAGAGCGCTGACCACGACTCGTCACACCAATTCTGACTTCAACAGAATTAAATTAATTCTTCAGTTAGGAGTTCTGCTTTTTGCCTTTGAAGTTTGTGAGGATGGTAAATTTTCCCATGTTCAGCCATCAAGTACTACCTTGCTTGCCTCCAAGCCACTTACCCTAAATTTGCAGGCACCATCCCCAAACTGCTGCATTCGTACAGTGCCACTGTCCCTGTCTTTTGCTGCTGGCAGGAACAGCAATAGGTTCCCTTTTTATCTAACTGTGAAACTGACAGCACACATGCAATGAATATGGGAGATGGCAAAATTAATTGTCATTTGTCTTATTTTTGTGTTTATCTTTTAGTAATAGACACATACCCTAAAGTAGTTTTTCTTTTCCAGGATCAAACGAGCTTTTCTTATTGAGGAGCAGAAGATCGTTGTGAAAGTGTTGAAGGCACAAGCACAGAGCCAGAAGTCAAAGTGAATCTATTTGTAGTTTCAGCCCAATAAATGAAGTCTACACTTCTCTTGTGTCCTGTCATTCCGTGTGCAACTCAAAGCTGGTAGGAGCAGCTGCTTCTCACAGGTTGTACAGTGCAGAGCTGGGTTTTGCTGCAACAAAACCTGTGAGGCAGGATGCTCTGTTCAGTGCTGCCTGCTGACAGTGAGATCAAGCAGCTGGAAGGAAGTCTGGTTGAACAGGACTCCCAGCTCAGGCTCAGTCATGTAGAGGGATTGGAATAACTTCCAGCAGTGCAGGTTTTCTTTCAGCAGCTGTTTATGAAGTCATTGGGGGACGTGAGTCAGAGGAAAGTTAGGACTTTAAAAAAGAAGAGCCAACAAAAGGGCAGCTCTTTTAAGTATAAGCTTAAGGTGGATTTTTTTTTCATTGTATGTGGTATTACTCAAGTGAGGGTGGAGAGAATAGTCGTTACTTCTCAAAGCCAGTGCTGTATCCACCAGATGGCTGCATACTGCTACATTTGGATCTCCTGGAAGAAAGCTGCAGCTGCTGTATCCTGTTAGGTTTTCCTGGGTCAGCAGTTACAGGTAGGATACCAACAGAGCTCCAGGGTGCAGCTAGGACAGACCTTTAAAGGCTTCCTGATTCAGAGTAACAGTTTGGGCCTCTAGTATTGAAACTCAAACCAAAGTTTTTGTTGGTTTATCATCAAGGATGTAATGAAAATGTGGAAATGGCTTTGCTTCATTCTGTTTTGTAGAGAACTCTAAATGTGTGTCTTAATGCTGTCCAGGAATGTTATAATACAGTCAGGATGATTTTTGCTTTGCCTGTATGTGCATTAGGTCACAAGTCTGAATTTTAAACTGCTTTTAGTATCTATTTTTACCTGTTTTTAACCAGTAACTATTTTTTAAAAAAAGTAGTGAGCTTCACCATGAGAGTAAGGAACGAGGAGAAATAATTACTGAGCATCCAGGCTACTGGGACCCTCTATGACTCCACACCTGTGGGGTCTGCCCAGGCTGTGGCTCAGAGATGTGTGCAAGTCGCTCCTGAGTGCCTGCTGCCTTCTTACCCTGCCTAGCTCTGTCAGCTGTACAGTCAGCCAAGGGACAGAGGACAGAAGGCTGGGCTGAAAAGCCCTTCTCATGGCAGTGAGCTGGTGCTTTGGCTGAGGTGCCTGGCAACTCTCAGCTGCCTCCTGGGTGTGACAGCACCCTCTGGTCCAGGGTGACTTAATAGCTTGCATAGTGAAGAGAGTTGTACCTCCCCAAGGACTTCTTCAGTGTCCAATGGAGTTGAAATAATTCTCAATATTCTCAAGATGGATAAATGTAGCTTGAAATATGCAAAGCATTTCTCCTCAGCGCAGGTGCAAAGGCTGTAGCTCATTTAAGGAGGTTTTGACACTAACATTACTACTCTGACATTTTTGGGTGCTGTCACTATAGTTACTTTACAAGGTTAACATTTCCTTAGTTGTCTTACTGTTCTAGTACAAACTTTAGTACTTCAGCATGCTGGAAAAAAAACAACAGCAACGATGGCAGGTGTGTGTAACCTGCCCCTGTTTTGCATTAAAGGCTGTGAGATTAGTTTTCCTTCTGGCTTTTGGAAAGGAGTAAAGATGGAGGGAGAATGATTTGGGAATAATGAGGATTAATGTCATAAACACGTATTGACAGGCACTGAGAAGGAGATTCTTCCAAACAGGAAGGGTAAGACTGAAAACAGCCAGCCATAAATGACATGATCGCACCAGAAGGAAACAGTTACGAGTTAGAAGTGGTATTGCCACTACAGGCAGAAATCAAAGCAGTCATTAGGCAGTGTGTCAGTGAAATGGTAATAAGGCCCGTAATTATTTTAAAACTGTCTGAGCAGTTGGCTGCAGTGTAGGAATGGGGGCAGACATTTGGGGAAGCAGGCTGGGTAGCGTAGCGAGGTGGGCGAGTTCAGCTGGTGCGTGTGCTTTGAAATGCGCTCCTGTAACCTGGAGTGAAGATTTCCCCGCCCCTTCCTTGAAGCCGAGCAACTAGAGAGGCTTCCACTCAAAAGAGGGAGTTTTTCTGGCCGCTGCTCTCCTAAGCAAGCTGAGGACAGAGGCAGGGGGGCCTGGCTGGGCTGGGCCGATGAGGTGGTAGCACACTTAGAGGAGCGTGTGAGATGGGCTGTAACACACGGTACCCGGCTTGCTCCCAGCAGCGACGGGCGCGATGTGCCTTTTCCTCCCTGCTCTGTGCAGCTGTCGGAGTGTCCTCTGGCTGGGGGTCAGGATGGGCACCACATCCCACGGTGCGGGCAAGGGACATCCCAGCCCCACGCTCCCCTACAACCTACAGACACAGGGACCGGGATAAGGCCTGCAAAGGAACTTCGTCTACTCGCCGCGTCTGCATCTCCCCGGCCAGACTCTGCAAACTCACANCCGCCGCCGGCGCCCGGCGCCGACACGTCAGGGCAGCCAGGTCCTGGCAGGTAAATAAGACGGATCGACCCATCGACGGCGGACTGGCGGCGTTTCCATGTTCTTGTGCAGACAAAAAAAAGTGTCTTTGGGGTTATGTAATTTAAGCCTGGTCGCAAATTTCTAGTGCTTTTTTGGTTGGTCTTTTTAGAAAGTGATTTATTTCCCCCTGTCAGGACGCGACAGTCCATTTCCGTTTCCGCCTTCGTGTCGGTGGCGGAGCGCGGTCGCGGCGGGAGGGAG
>VYXD01002499.1:364473-428026 GCA_013397195.1 Hylia prasina
CGGAAAACTGCATCAGCAGAGGGGTGCCCATGGGGTGCCCCTAGGCGGGGGCAGGGCTGCGGCCGGGGGCTGTCCCTGCTGCGGGCAGTGTCCCTTCCCGGACCTGCCGGGAGGCACCGGGGCACGCGCGGCTCCCGGGGCGGACACGTGGCTGCCCAGCCCAGGGGCGGGGCCCGCGCCAGGCCACGCCCACGCNGGACGGCGCCGGGAGGGAGCAGCGGTGCCGCGGCCGCCCCGGGACCGCACCGCGGCCATGGAGATGCTGTACCGCCTGCCCTTCGCCGTGCTCGAGTGCCCCAACATCAAGCTGAAGCGGCCGAGCTGGGTGCACATGCCCTCGGCCATGACCGTGTACGCGCTGGTGGTCGTGTCCTACTTCCTCATCACCGGAGGTGAGGGCGGGGTGAGCCGAGGCTCACGGAGCAGCTCTCCCTCGGTCCCTGTCCCGGCTGGCAGAGCCGCTGCTCGCCCCGTGTCCGGGTCCGATCGGCCCGTAAAAGCCGAGCCTCGGGCATCCCCGGGCGTGCCCGCGGGGTCAGGGCAGTTCTCGCTGCTGCGAGTTAAACTCGGTGCTTGCTTTCCTCCCCGCAGGAATTATCTATGACGTGATCGTGGAACCTCCGAGCGTGGGGTCGATGACAGACGAACACGGGCATCAGAGGCCGGTGGCTTTCTTGGCATACAGGTAAGGAGGGCCCTGTGCCCACTAGCGACGTGCTGCAAATGCCTAAGCTCAAGGGAATAAACCCCGTTTTGCCGAGCTGTGCATCTTTTTCTTTGCTTTGCTTTCTCTTCAAGGCAGGAGTTGTTTTATATCACTTCTTGGTTCGCCAATACTTAAAAAACCCAGCATTTAAACCAGTGGAAATAAAAAAAACTTAGTCGTAAAACTTTTAAAAATGAAAGGTCTGATGAAAAGAAATTGTTTTGGGCTGGCAGTACTTCTTTTTCTTGCTATTCAAGTTGACCTTTATAGTGAATGGAGATACATTTGATCATTTTTTGTTGCAGAATGTGTAATGTTTGGGAAACTTTCGGTTCTTACCTTTTAAACTCTAGTGTACTTGGGATTCTGGTGGGGAACATTGTTACAAATGTGTAACAACAGGGACTTCGTGGTGCCCTTGGCTTCTATTACTGAAAATGAGCTGGAAACCCCTAGTAATAAACTGGTCTAAAGATAGTTAAATCTACTTTTGTAACTGGGGGTGGGGGCAGTCTACGTGTGTGGAAGCAAATTATGATTTTTGTTAAATACCAAAAAAGTTTGTTGAATCTGTGAAGTCTGTGACGTGGTTGATGTGATAGATTTTGACTTGAGAAGTTGTGTGTGGACTAGCGCTGTCATTTGTCAGTGTAAACAAGATGAGAGAAGACAAACTTGTTTGTTTCCAGGATCTGAGACACTAATGATAATCTTTATTTCTGTGTGGGCATCCACCATAGTTTCATCAATGCCAGTTTTATGAGGTTGCTAATTAGGAGGATAGGAAAATTGCTCAGTGACTGTGGGAAGCAGGAGACTCGTGATCCAGGTGCAATATTCTTTCTGCATCTCAGCTTCCTCACTGTCCAGTTCTTTGCATTTGTAAGAAGGAATTCCAGCTGTCTGGGCTGACAGAGCCCCATGGGGCACCCTCAGGCTGGTCCCTGCAATGGCTCCGTGCAGGCTCAGCAAGCAGGCAGCAAAACATCCTGCAGGCTGTGTGATAGAACCAGCAGATGTGCTCCATGTGCTGCCATGGTGCTTTGAGTGGAATTTGTCCTGAGAGGAGGATTCAGGCAGTCCCGCCTCAAATTGGGATGGAAATAAGGAGGTCATGGTGCCATGCCTTGGGCCCATCTGTATAACCAGGGACCTCCTTGGACTAAGTGGTTTTGCAAACCAATGAGCCTGGTTGGTAGCTGTTAGTATGCAGAAATATGTACAAATCCTCTTGTGTGCATGTGTTGGACTGGGCACCTTGCAAACAGTTCTGGAGATAAATTGTGTATAAAGTCTTGATGTAATTGTTTAACAACAGTTTCTTGCTTTAGTTAGAAGTCAGCCATCAAAGTTAATCATCCTGTGTGTTTGTACAGATAAAGCATGTTGAGTAGATGGGGCTTGAAATGTAAATAATCTCTTTAATATTTTTCTAACTCTTTTCACTTTTTTTTTTTTGTCTCCTTTAGAGTAAATGGACAGTATATTATGGAAGGCCTTGCATCCAGCTTCCTCTTCACAATGGGTGGTCTTGGATTCATAATTCTGGATCGATCCAATGCACCAAATATCCCCAAGCTGAATAGATTTCTTTTGCTCTTTATTGGATTTGTTAGTGTGCTTTTGAGCTTCTTCATGGCCAGAGTTTTCATGAGGATGAAATTACCGTAAGTGATTTAATTATCTTTCAGCCTTTATTCTCTTCTGGGGCTCATGTGTGCCGTGTTAAATTTAAGAGTAACAGAAAATGCCAGGGTTCCCTGGCAGCAGGTATCTGGATAGGGACCTATCCTATATTTCATTGCTTCCTTGATGCTGTATGGGTTTTTTGCTTCACTTAGTACATGTGTGTCTGTACAACAGTTCTCACTCTGAAATTCATGAAAAGAACCAGGCTTCAGAGAAGTGGAGGAGAAAGAGAGAACAGTTTGTGTGAAGTGCCGGAGAAGTTCAGCTTGTATTGAATATCCTAGCACTTGTAGTTTGTGTAAAGGGCACAAATAAAGAGCATTTCTTAGGGTGTAACATGGGCCTTAAAAATTCCAAACAACTACCAAATTTGGATTGAGAATAGTCTAATACATTTTCAGTGTTCATTGAAGAAAATCAGCTGAGGAAGGAGTATGTAATTAAGATAGCCAAATAGCCTTGATCAGCAGAGGCTTTTGCAGTCTTTAAGTTTTGGGTTAAGATTGTATGTCTCTTGATTTTTAAGGAGTGCTGCCTCCGTTTGCTAACTTTTTCTCTAAATTATTTTTTTTTCTGTAGGGGCTACTTGATGGGTTAGTACCTCTTGTGCTGTGTGAAAGTTCGAGCTGAGTTTACTCCACGAAGTGTTTTAAGAACAGCAAGAAACAAGTTCCATAGTCGCCATCAACAGCAAAGAGACCTGGCCACGAGACACAACTAGAGAAAGTGCTTTCTCTGCAAACAAACTCACTACCAGTGGCTGATCTGTAGTTTTCAGGCAATGTTTTATCATTTCTGATGTAGAGCTTTTGAAAAAGAGGAAGTTACATAGCTGAGTATTTCTTTTATATTCCATCTGAGTCTGAAGTAGAGAACCTACCTTTAGCTCTACCTGAAATGAGTATTTGCCATTGACGGTTCTTTGTTGCTGGTCTGTCTCCTCTTCCCTGTGTGGTGGGACAATTATGTATGTGAATCAGAGAAGAAACACTCAAAACATTGATTTCCAAGTTGTAATCAGAAAATTAGTAACTTTGGATGCTTTACAGCCAGAATACAATGTTTCTGAAATTATTGTGAAGGCATCTTTGGCCTTGATATTAATGATATTAATGCTCTATTTGAGCAAATACAGACATGCACTGGGAAGGGCAAACTGTATGAATGTGCATTTTTTTAAAGAAAAAGTGTACAAAAGGAGCCAAATAAAACTTATTTTCTAAAAAAATTATTTTAATTTTGTGCAACTTGTAAAGCTTTTTCTTGTTTGCATGGACTGTTCTACATTCAGACATGAGGTGCCATACCATGACCACATAATTTCAGCTTTGTTTTTTGCTGTTGGATAATGATTTTATTTTCTTTTTTAGTATCAGGGACAAGAAGCCTCATTTTCCATGAATTTGTACTGTATGCAAACAACATGCTGTTATCAGTAGCCAAGAAAACTTACTTCTGAAGCTGCTGCTTTTTTGTGTGAGGCAAAGTTCCAGTTTAATTTGTATTAATTTTAAAAGATTGAATGTTGCTGAAATGTTTCATTCATGTATTGCATTTTGTGGGAAGGAAAGATCCCTCTGAATCACCATAAATGTCTTTTTTTGCAATCTGTATGTGTTTGAAGCACTATTTTAATCAGTATAATAATATAAAGTAGAAAAGTTATTTATTCCTGTAATTGTGAAATAAGCATTACTGTTCACATACTTCACAGATTTCTGAGGTAGTTGTTAATCATCCCTCAGGATATGTCACTTCCACTGCCTCATTCTTATGTACAGTGTGACACTTTTGCATCTGTTCATCTTACATGTTTGTCATTAAGATTTCAGGTAGTTTAAGCTGGTTTATGAGGCTCATAACTGAAAAAATTTTGATGCAGTTGTCATCTTTTGGTCACTCTGGTTTTGGTGAGACACATACTTACCTTCAGGGGGGAGTATTGCTATTATGTTAGTAAGTACCTGGATCTTAAGTCATCTTTTTAAACACTCTGAGAGGCAAGTCAAACCAGAAAGTCAGTTCACCGACTATCATCAAGACTCTTCTGGCTCAGTGCTTGTTGTAGTGCAGTTGGGCTTCAGCCTCCCAAGTTTGCAGCTGCTTCTAAACGTGCAGGCACTTGAACAGTGATTTGAGAGGCACACTTCAGTGCCTGTGCTCTGTGAAGTGCCTTTCACTGTAATTGCGTGCCAGCTGATGTAACTTGAAGCAGTAATTGAAGCAGATGTAATTGCAAGGTAGAAGATTGTTTTGGGAAGAGTAAAACCAGGTGACTCCTGCAACAAATAAGGCTGAAGGAACATCAGGGTTTTTTTTAGTCACAGACCCCCAGCTAGGTCTGGTGTGATAATCTGCCAAAGTCTGTGGCACAGAGAGAACCAGGAAAGCAAACGCAGAGCAGAAGATGGACTGTCCAGAAATGAGGCACATGGTAGGTTGGAAGGTGGCAGAATGCACAATTGGAGACTGGTTAATTTGGAATGTGGTTTGGAGGCTTTGTCAACCGAGGTCAAATTTCTACTGAGTCAAATAAACTGCAAAAAAGAAGTATTGCAGTGTGTTAGAGGAATCCCCTTTGCAGTAAGGAAACGCTGGTATTTTCTGTAATTGTCTGCTGTCCTTTATAGGTAACAGCAGGTGGCCTCTAAAGCAGGGGCTTGGAATAGTAATAGGAATGTTTCAGTGATGGAAAGAAAACTTCCTGTAACTAGTGACAATATCCGCCGGTGTTTTATGTTCATATCTTCAAGGTTCAACTGAACTAGATCGTGGGTGAGAGGTTAAAAACAAAGTGAAGGTAAAGCAGGGCTTGCAGGAACACATCTTTCCTGATAAAAACCAGAAATCTGGCCTACTTCCAAGTGCAACAGAGGGAGTCAGGCTGAAGAGTGGAGGTCTTGATTTTCTGGCTGTCTTGATGGAGAAAATACTGAATACATGGCTTCAGTATAAGCTCTGAGAGATGATGCCTAGTCAGTATAATCAGGAAGACATATATAACTTGTGTAGCTTTTGAAAGTTAGTATATACATATATGAACCCTTAAATGATCTTACACTTAATTGAGTTAAGCTGAAAAGTACCTCTAGATGAAAAAGAACAGACATTCTGACTTGGTTTTTTTCCTTCAATGCTTTTTCCAGACTCCTGCATACTGGGGAACAGCAACAGAATCATAGAATCATTTAGGTTGGAAAAGACCTATAAGATCATCAAATCCAGCTATCAACCCAGCACTGCCAAGCCCACCACCAAACCATGGTCCTGAGTGCCACATCTCCATGTCTTTTAAATACCTCCAGACACAGAGGTTATGGTAACTGATGGGAAGTGGCTCCGAGAGCAATTCTACCAATTGCCTCTACTGAGGATCCTTGGATAGATCCCATGCAGCCCCTTAGATTTGTGTGTGCCCAAGTGCTATAGCAGGTCACTGACCATTTTCCCTTGGGTTTGGTGGCTTCATTCTGCCCCTCATGCCTCTCTTCCAGCTCAGAGGGCTGGGTACCCACAGAATAACTTCTCTTGTTATTAGAGACTGAGGTGAAGAAGGTATGAAGGCGCCTCAGTCTTCTCATCCTTTGTCACTATGGTTCACTCCAGATTCAGTAAAGGATGGAGGTTCTCCTTAGACTCTGTTTTGTTGCTAATGTATGTTTAGCTGTAATTTTTAGTTGGCTTTTGTAGCAGTAGCCAGCTTAAGTTCTATGCGAGCTTTAACCCTTCTAATTTTCTCCCTGCATGTCCTCTTGACATTTTTATACTCCTCCTGAGTTGCCACTGTGTCTTGCTAAGGTCATAAACTCCACTTTTTGTTTTGATCTTCAGCCAAAGCTCTCTGTTCAGTCTGCTTCCTGCTTGTCTTGTCTTTAGGCATGTTGGGATTGCCTGCTTCTGCATCCTTAAGATGTCCTTCTTGAGGAATGTCAGGCTTTCCTGGACTCCTCTGTGGCCATAAGCAGGCCCAAGTCTGCCCTCTGGGAGTCCAACGTAGCAGTTCCACTGACCCCACTCCTTACTTCTCCAAGAACTGACACATGTTTGGAAGGTTTGTGTCACTGAAACAATTTGTGGAGGAAGGAGGATGATTCAACCATTTTGAAGAAATATGCATGAATGTACATTCTTAATATATTAATTAGGAAGCACTATGTGTTTGACTTCTTAGGAGTTGCAGGTTTATAACCTAAGACAAGTCGAAATTTCTTCTGCTGCCTTCAGTACAGGGAGCCAATGTGCCTATGGGAAAGACAGCAATTACCATTTATTTTCCTGACACGTGGAAATCCTGCATGCAATGGAAACTGTTTTCCTACAGTATGGCAACATCTGTGATAGTGTACTTGGTATTGCACATTTGTGAATGTGATTATTGTATTTTTCCTACAATGCTATGATTTTCCCAAAAAGGGTTGCAGCAATAACGGGCCTATTTTCAGAATTTCTAATTGCTGCTTCTCAACACTGCAATTTCTTTAGAACAATTTTCTTCCAAAACATGGTAAAAGAGGATTGAAACAATTAGAAGAAATTAATTGGAACAGTTGTAGAAATCTCAGAAGAATGTTTTGTAATACTTTACAATCACATTAAGGTCTTTCAGCTATATTAATGTTTGGAGAACTGTAGAGAGATCTGGATTTTTGTGACAACAAAAAACACGACTAATGCATAGAACTCATTTCAAAGGGGAAGTAGCAAGTAGGAACATGGGAGTTTCTAGGTGATTTGGTTTCTTTGGTAAAAGCTAATTGTGCTGGTGCTCTTTTTGTTCGACATGGGTACCTGTCAGCCAAGAACTGGACTGAGACCATGAGCTCATTTTAGAGCAACATCTGTGGCACTGTACTGGGAGTCAAGCGTGTCTGACTTCTACCATGCTTTAATTAGAGATGCAGATGCAGGGCACTGCACTCTGCTGTCCAGTATCTTGAGTCCATCAGGCAATTTGCTGAGCTCCTGTTTGATGATGTCAGTCTAGTTACTAATGTTCTTCAGGCATAAGATGGAGTTACACATCATCACGTAGCTATCCCATATGGGTTCTATAAATGTCAAAGCTCTTAGACTGTTCTACCTGCAGGCTGGAAGAAATAGTATTTATCTCTGAGTAAATCAGATCAGTATGGTATCATCTGCTGCCTAATGCTTGTGGAAGACTGACATTTGTAACTTCCTTCTCTTTTTGGTATCAGTTTTCACTACAGAGATCAGTGTGGATGGGGGGACTGGTATCCCTTTGTTGTTGGTGGAAATGTTTTTAGCTGGAAACAGGGAAAGAAAAAGTTTGACAGAACCCAGACTGGTTGTGTTATTCTAAAATAACTGTGAAAGTTAAACTTTTTCTCCACCTTATTAGACAGCTTTAATAATTTCAGAACTTTTAGGTATTTCTGACAGATCCTGGATGACAGAAAATACGTTTACTGCATTCAGCTTGCCCGTGTATCATCTGTCTTTAAATGCAGATGGAGACTGTGAGGAATGGGGAATAATAAAAATAAGCATAACTGCAGTTGGATCAAGAGGTTTGGGGGTGTGGGGGAAGCATTTTAAGCACCTGGAAGAAAATGGCTAAAAGATGAGTAGCCAACTTGGATTTTTAAAGAATAAGCCATATGAAGAAAAAGGAATATATGAGAGTTATGGGCCCCATGGATAGGAGAAAGTCAGATGTTTGGGCTGTAGATTTTTGTACTGTCTTGCATGTTTTGGAAACTTGGCTTAGCTAATACAGCTATAAGCTGAATTCCAAAGTACTTTGAGAAACATAATCAGAGAGTGTTTACTGGTTAGTTGACGTCCTTATATCAAAGTGGACAGATATCTTACTTTTTAGGTCTGTCCTGTGGCTAGTTTTGTTCAGCACCCACTGACCTGTATTGAGTGGGGTGATCTGACTAAATAAGCAGAAATTGTAAAACTCAAAGACTGCCTGGGAGGGCAGAATTAGGATGCATAGTGATCCTAACAAATCAATGAGTGGTCTAAAAAAAGTAGGCCAGTTTATTCTTTCTGGGTACAAGTCCAAAGTATCAATGCTACTTCAGGAAAATAGCTGACAAGATGTGGGATGCCTCGGAGTAAGTCCTTGGGTTCTGCTGCACCACAAGCTGAAGAAGAGAGCAGATTGCCTTTTGTGCAGCAATACAGCATCACATGGAGGTACTGGCAAAACTTTTAACTTCCAAGTACAGGAGGCATAAAATTAAGCATGAAAAGGAATGAAGCAATTTTGTTTCTGCATCAGTAGCAAGTAGAGCTTCAATAGCAGCAAGGAGGAGTTGGGATAATACTAGAAGAATCTTTATAAGGGTAAAATAGTTTAGTACTGAACTAGATAGTCTGTGCCAGTGATGGAATTTCTGCTTTGTGCAGCTTTAAGAACAGGTTTGGCAAATGCCTGTTAAAATTTACAGGTACCTTTGGCTTGTTTCGGGATGAGTGACTGGTTTCTTGAGGTGCCTTCCAGCGACTGCCCATCTTTATTATTCTATAGTTGAGAGCAAAACTTTTGACCTTCCAAACACCAAGGCTCTGTGTCTTTAAAAATAGTTGTTGAAGGGTCTTTGTAAATAGCTAAATCCGTCCTTTAAAAATATCTCTGCAGGGCAGCTGTAAGACAGAATCCTGCTGGCCTTGGTTCAGTCTGAAAATTGGTGATATGAGCTGGACATGACAACACAAAGTAGCTCCATTAACTGCCTACTGCCAGAACAGAAAAAGGAATTAGCTGTTGGGGTACAGAAAATAGAAGTGTATGGAGGAATGTTTAAGGCCTTTTTCTTTTCAGATTTTCATCTTAGTCCTTCACTTAAAATGTGTTATAATTAGACAGCTGTCAGTATAGCTGTTGTATTAGAACAGGGTGATGAGTGGGAGGAAGGAACCTGTGATATTTCTAGGAAGTATTTTGCTGATGGAGCTTTTTTTGTGGTTTTCCCCTCTTTGAGCTGGAGCAGCAGTAAGACACTGATACGTTTCTCAATTACATGGACTTCTCCAGACACCTCCTTTCAGCAACTGTGCTTCACTGACCTGTGGAATTTAACTTCTTTTGTGTTTTCCCCAAGAGTGTCTACCTTTCTCTTCTACAGCTGGTTGTTAGCTCTGAACGCTGTGTTTCATCTCTTTTTGCTTGTCTGATGCTGGTCTGAGCTTATTTGAGGTATTTATCCTATTGTCTTTCAGCAGCTGCCATTCCTTGTTTCTTTGCTGTCATTCCAAACTTCTGAGTTTCAGGATACCACTGTTGGTTTTGATTGCTGTCTTTCTAACTGCTGTGGTATTTCTGCTTCAAGGGGTATTATTTATCAATCTCCTCAGCTCTTCCACTTCCTTATTCCTCCTCACTGGTTCTTGCTCTTTTATCACACTGAAATCCATCACTTAGCCCCACCAGCCACCTGGCTGTCTAGGAGCCTTGTTCCTCTTAGTATTCCTATCTCTGTTCCTTCTATTCTGACTACAGGTCCTTCAATTTTCCCTGCTGGCCATTGTTTGAGCTACTTTACCCTGAACTGACTCCACACTTCATTAGCTCCTGCTATCTGTGGCAAAGCTTCTCTCCTGCTTTCAGCCTCTCTCATCCTCTGGTTGTTTCTTTGTCTGTTCCAGTTTTCTCTTAGCTGTCTCCTATCTTTGTCTTTATTGTTCTACACTCTACACCATCTGTTGTGCTGCTGCCTGCATGACTCATCCTGAAAACAATAAAAATCCTACTGCATTCCCAATCATTACACTAGGGAGCCAATGAAGGCACGCCAAAATCTACATCAACAGCAGTCGAGTCAGGGTCCTCATGGAATTCAGGTACATAATTTTTGTTTAAATCAATATAAGTTAACTGCCAAATACATCTGAGAATCCTGCCAAAGCTTCGTCACAGCTTTAAGAAAAGGAGGCAATTGTTTCCTGAGGCTGGATTTAAAAACACCTCTTCAGGGATGACCTGTGGGTTCTTAAGTTTCTTAGCAAGTACCATGAAAAAAAAAATTTCTGCACATACAGTTACTGAGTGTTTTATGAGCATAGACAACATATGGTCTGTACACAATAGAACAAACTAAGAAAAATCTGTCACAAATATCAAGATTCATATACATAGTAGACAAAGCAATAAATGTGAAAGATCATAAAACCAGGGAAATGGAACATTCCATCAGGTTTTCTTTAAAGGTACACAAGGCACGTAATGCTTAAAACCACTGCTAAATAACAAATTTATTAACAAACTATATTTAAATCATAGTTTGGTTTCATAGCCTAAGGAGGAATAATTTCAGATGCATGTGGAAGTTTTTTCCCCTAATGTTTTAAAAGGCAGCAGACACAATTACTTGATGTATTTTTTGGTCTCATCTAATGCCTAGGTAAACCCAGACTACACTTCACTGAAATCAATGGAGACAGACCTGTGCAAAAAGGGAAATAATGCCCGTAGTATTTTGGATGTGTCTAAGAGTTGTGTATAACCACAGCTTGTTTACTAGACTGTGAGTGAACAAGCCTAATTTTACCTGCTTTGCATGGGCAGTACAAGGTACTGCCTTTGTGCACCTACATTTGGAAAATAAATCACTTTTACCTAAACACCGCCAATAATATCTGAAGCTGACTAAGGAAATTCCTTCCACCATTAGTACTTCCAACATCGTCATTAGATACTACTCAATCTTATTCAAACTTGACACCTTTAAATTTTACCTTTCTGCAGTTCCAGTCCCCTGTTAAGCTGTTGCTTCCCCACTGGATGGCAGTCCCTGCAACGTTTTTCGTTCCGGGAAGGAAAGTCCACCTTTAAAGTAGCGAACTGAAATCTCAAACTGCTTTGTAGATGAATATGTACAAGAAATGTTACAGCTGTGAGTGTATTTGTATTCTTTTTTCTTGTTGCTACAGTGTAAGTGTGTGGAGGATTTTTCTGTACCCGTCTTCCACTCAATTTTCCAATTGAAATTTCAGGGCTTAAAACCACGCAAGAGGGTAACACTTCTGTGGATCAATCCAGACAAAAATTTCAAAGCATTTTACACAGACTAGGTCAATTAAAAAGTCAATATGTGTGTGTGTGTGTGTGTGTACATGTGGACTTTATACAGAGCTCATAAAAGGGAAAAAAATCTGGAGTTTTACAAAGTTGTATGAATTACAAAGAACTACAGTGCTTACCTAGAACGATAAAAAAAATAAGGCTTCAGTGTTTTGATTGAACATCCACTGTATATCTGATGGTGCGGATGGAATTCAATGGGTAAAAGGAACAGATTATTTAAAATACAGTAGGTAGGTATGCATATCAGAACCACACAGTACTGAAATTATGATTGATGTTTTTAAATTGGAAGTCGAAACATAGATTACAGAGGTAGAGAAAACCATGTGGACTTTGCCAGTATTTCTGTGTATATGGTGTTAGAAAAATTCCTGCCAAAACCTGGGGCTCTCTGTGCTGGCATCTGTCTGGAAGCAAAAGGTGAAAAGGTGTTGGTACAGCCCCCATAAAATACTTTAATCTCTAGCATGCATTTCCCTGAAGTGGAAAGGTTTTCACCCTAATATATTTTAAGGCAATAGGAGTCTACTGTTTCACTTGGATAGAAATTTATATAACACCTTGTTACAAATAAGTCCTCTAGAGGTCTTTTCAAAAGTGAAAGGGAGATAAATGAAAATAGGAAGAAGAATGTTTGCTTATCAGTGCCAGTAGAAAAGACCTATTTTAACACCCTTTACAGATGCCTATGTCTGAGAATTTCAAAGCACTGCTGTCACACAGGTGGCTGATTTTGTGCACCTTTTAGAGATGTCATGTTGAGGTAGTAAAGTGATTAGCTTAAAGTTATGTAACAGCTTAATCACCATGCTAGGAATAAAATTAAGATCCAGTTGTCAGTTCTGCATTGAACTAACAGCACTGGGGACTGTCAGCAGCAAGCATTCACCGAAGTTTTTTATGTTTTTTTATTATTATTATTCTAGATAATTTCAGGGTAACAATGGCTTTTAAAATGTTTTTGTCAAAGGGCACTTTCTGTAAGAAAAAAAAAAAAAAATCCAGCAACGTTTTATTGAGCTTAAGCACAGTACGTGCTGCTTAGTGGTTTGTTGGCAAGCTCTGTCTCTTCTGTTTCCTGAAATGTAGACTGCAAGATCATTCCTTCACCCCCCTTCACAACTCATATATTATTGAAATGGTTACTCCCACCTCTCTCCAATTAGTTCATTGTGCCAAACTTTCTCCCTTGATAAATTTTGAAAGGAGCTCTGTCAGATTTTCACTTCTGTTCACCTTTTTGCTTGTGCCCCATGTACTTCTGCTGAAATATCAGGTTACTGTTCTCCATCCACACCTTGCTTTAAAACTGTCTCTGATCCTCTGGTACCTTCAAAATTAGAGGGCTGAGAGTCCAGCTCCGGTGCTGAGACCAGCCCGATGGTGCCCCTCCATCTCCCTCTGTTGCCCATCTGTTTACAAATTGCCCAAGGGCAGTTTCTAAGCTCCTTGGGACGAGGGCAGCCTCTGTTTCTGCCACACCTTGTCCAAGTTAAGAACTCCTCAGCATTTTAGTTACACCCATAGTAGATTTTGCATTAATTAAATTTTATCACGCAAAACCCTATCAATCAAATTCCTGACCAGCTGTACTGTTTATTTCTGTCTGACTGAGGTTTCAGATTACTTTCTTTCTAAAGCTGTCTTTGAACCTTTTCCACAGTTTTCCACATCCGGCTTTCCTTTCCTTTTCCTCCATTCTTCTCCCCAGTTTTCTGCTTGCAGGGAAATGCTGGTGCCCTCATTAGTACGGCCCATTTCTTTGCATTTCTGAGGCCTTTATTCAAACCCCGGGCCAGCAACTTTCTCCCTGTTTATTCTGAGCTTTTCTGTGCCTGGGAGCATGCCCTGACACACCCTCCACTCCTGCCCAATCCTTTCCCATGCTGACGCAATTTGTTTTTTTGGTCCGCTGCCTGTCCTGAGATAACCTCATTCACTGTCCCCACGTAGTCACATCCTCTCTCTTAGGAAGAGAGTTCTCTCCTCAGCTGGACAGGTCTTGCTGCAACAACGTGCAGACGGTGGGTAGATAATCTGTGAGACAAAGCATGTCACTTTTTGTTGTGCTTCAAGCCGACGCCAAGGGCAGAAGCAAGTTCTGCACAGAGTGGGGCAAACAGCTGCATGGCAATGAAGCTACAGCAGCTCCAGTGCAGCTGGACACGTGTGTGTTCTTTCTGAGTGACTGTCCCATCAGAAATGGGGAGGAGAAGGAAAAACTGTAGGAATTTAATGATTTGTACTTAACTGCAGGGGAGGCAGGATATTCAGTTATTGTGGGTTTTTTCACTTCATAGCCTGAGGAAAATATCCTTAAATAAAAAACGTCCCACAGGGTTAGAAAGACCAGTCATCCATCGAGGACAAACTTGGAGTACAGTCCAAAGCTTTGTTCCTGACTGAGATAGAAACTTCTTTATGGTGTGGATACACACAGTTCCAGGGTTTTGGTTTGGACAATCATGGCCCAGCTGTGACTGGCATCCAGAAATACATCACAGGGGCACCATGTTTGGAGATGTCATTTAAGGCTTTTCTCTTGCATGGATAATTGTCAGTGGACTTCCCCAGTGCACACAGTGGAACCACATTTGTGCTCTGAATTTTAGGTGGTGATCTTTGAGTTGCTGTGTTGCCCTAATGAATTCAGAACAAATTATAGCTGCCTGAAATGTCTCCTGTATTCTCTTGTGTTCATTTATCAAATGGACTTGCACATAGATGAAGTGCCAGTGGACAAAATGAGGTTGCTGTAACTTGTACCTGCTTTGCCATAACATGACTTTAAAAGATTTTATTAAAGACTTTTTGGAACTGACACTCCCTTGCCCTGTACATATTTATCTGTTTTGTATTGGGGACATTGATGGGACTTATTCTAGGCAGCTTTGTGATATGTCTGCACTGCAGGAAACATCCTTGGTTCCTACATGCTGGGTTCCCACACGAGTTTTATGCCTCATGCTAATTGCCCTCCACACAACCTCTGACAGTAGTGGCCTTGGACAAGTCTCATTTCACATCTGTATTTTCTTACTGATTATCAAGTATTCTTTTTGAGGTTACCATTATTAAAAATACATGGTCATTGCTTGTTCTGTGGCAATGCTTAGAGGAGCAAGCTCCCACTGGATTCACTGCTTTGGTTGTGCAAACCCAGGGATGGCACTGCTGAGTTCATAGGAGGCAAGCTTTTATATCTCTGTGGGTAGGGAAGCAAGAGGAGTCTGGTGATCAGAGAGCTCTGCCTCTAGAGGTACTACCTGCTCCATCCCTCCAATCTGAAGGACTTGCCTACACCATGGAATTGAAACACTTTAGTACATGCCAGAAGGTTGTTTCTGACACATTTCAGGAAGCACTTTCACCATACATTTGACATGTTTGCTTATATCCTTGAAAAATATCTGCTAAGCTTTAATTCTTACCTGGTTTTGCATTTTGGGAGGATTTCTCATTTGCTGATTTTCAGATGGAACCTCATTGCTCCACATTTTGCTTGGATACGTTGTCCTCTAGGGGCATGTGGAAAAATTCCCTGGTGGGAATTGCTTCTGGGTGGACTGTGGGTATTTATGTCCGTGCAAGCTGGATGTTTTGCAGCCTGTGAACACAGATTTCTTTTAAAGCCAAACAGTCTGAGAAGCATAATTGCATTATATTATTTGATGATTTCTGGCTTTTCTTATTAATGCAGTACTTTTTTTGATGATGAAAAGAATGACATGGGAACTGTACTATCTTGGTCAAAGATCTGTCATATGATTTCAGTTCACCATAGAGTGACTACCACAATAGCAGAGGATGTAGGCTGCTTTGAATAACTTCTGTGTATATCTCATATGTCTAAGTGGCTGCTGGTATTGTAAGTGTAATGGGTCGATGTAGCCCCAACAGGATTAGAGATGTGCAGGAAGGCAGACTATACCTGACCTTATTACTGACATGTTTAGTCAGCCAATTCTGACACTAAAACATATTTTTTTTCCTGAGTCAAAAAGAGGGCGTCCAGTACAGGGCAAAAACGGAACTATGCATCTTCCTGAGCAGCAGAGTCTGCTGACTGGCTGAATCAGTCTTATCTGCTGTAACTAAGAGAGAAGAGAGGAGAATGATAAAACCTCAGGGGAAGGGCAGGAGGAGACACAGACCTCCTGCTCCTTGAAAAGGAAGTTCTTTGCAGCAAGGGAACTCCATAACTGGAGGTGATGCTTGAAGAGAAGTGCACCTTGCATTGCTGGGGAAGATGCAAAAGACGCTGAGGAGGTTTTAGGCAGCTGAGCTGGAGTCCTGTGCTCGTGTTTCAG
This sequence comes from Hylia prasina, assembly GCA_013397195.1. Classification (NCBI taxonomy): domain Eukaryota; kingdom Metazoa; phylum Chordata; class Aves; order Passeriformes; family Sylviidae; genus Hylia; species Hylia prasina. Next base: position 380,237 of record VYXD01002499.1, read on the forward strand.
ATGCACTGAGCAGCAAGGGTAGGTATGTCTCAGGGGGTGCAGAGCTACAAGGTGGATGCTGACATGAATTATTCACATGCCACAGGATAAGGCCATGCAGGGATGCTTGCAGGAGTGCTGGGAGCAGCACAACTGTGTCAGCTTGGTGCCATAGAGATATAAAATCTTGTTTAGTATTTAGGTGCAAATGTTCACTGTACTGTGCTGCTTCAAGATCTGAGAATGAGTCACTTGGTGATACCTAGATTTTAGTTGTGCTGTGTAGCATAGCCTGTCTATTTCATTTGATCTGTGATTAAGGCAACTGAGGTTGAGAATTTCCTTTTGACAAATCAACTGTACGGGAGTAGGAAGGTGGAGTTTAGCAAGAACATCTATGGACTGTGGTGGAGTCCTGGAAAGTTGTGCCTTAGGGAAAGAGGGGGCAAGTTGAAGGGGAAAGAAAGACCATCATTGCTGGAGTCTGGAGAATAGTTTCAGACTAGATGTAGCATCCCTGAATGAAAAGTCCTCCCAACCAGAGCAGTAGGAAAGAACATTTAGGTCTAATATCAAAATATGTCAGCTGTTCACAGAATGATCTCTGCCAGCAATGTAATAATTTTCTTGTAGTTTTTTTATGAGCATCATTTAATTGTTGTTATCTCCTTGCCCTTTTAAGCTTTACAAGAGAACTTAGATCCTCCCATTGATACCAATAAAAATCAACAATACATCAGTGAAATCCTGACCAAATAGAAATTTTCCCTGCAACATCATGCATTTCCAGATTTATCCAGGAAATTCATTCTTTCCTTCTTTTATTGCATAAAAATGTGTGTTCAGTTGCTTGCAGTTAGCAGCATGACAGTAATAAGCCATTAAAAGAAGGGTAGTGACTTTGGAGATGAGCTCAGGAAACCCTTGCTGCTCATCAGGGACTGGGGGCAGTGATTGTGAAGGAAGCTGATGAGAGCTCTGGCAGAACAGGTGTGGAGAGGAAATGTGGAGTTAGACAGGGAGGGATAAATGGGAGGGAGGGAGGAAAGGCAGCTGTATCCTGGGATTTGTAGGTGGTGACAAGAAAACTGTATTTGCTGTGACAGTAGATAGTGAGCAAGCGGGACATCTGTCATCTTTACTTTTCAGCCCTATGGAAAATACTGTTAGAGCTTCAAAGTCATACTGCCTTTTCAAAATGAAATGATCAAATACCACATTTCAGGGAGGATCATTGTCTGCCTTAATCCCATGCATGATCTTTGCCTTTTGGCCCTGGTTTGTTAATTCACACAGCTGTTTTGTGCACACTTATCAGACATGAAAGAGCCAGGCCAGCATTTCTCATCGTTATCAAGGATGATACTTTGAGCTCTAAAGCAGCCACATATGTGGGTAAAAGACTTGCAATTTGTACTATTTATTAGCTACTGTTTTCCAGAGCATGAAAATCAGTGAAGCTTTATAACCCTATTGTAAATAGGAAAAGACAGACTTTCAACTGAGGAAAACACCAATTGCAGTGAAATATGCGTTATGAAACCATGAGCATGTTTCTTTATCACAGGAAACTGTTGGGAAATGCATTAACTGTTAACCACCAGTTAATTGGCAGGTCAGGCAGACAAACCAAATGTAAAGGTCTATTACGTCTTACAGCAATCCTAGGAATGACAGCTCAGCTGGGAAGCTGGCACAATTCAACAACACCTTGTCACTGTGCTTCCCCTGCTGCCATCTATTCTGTAGTGATTTGGGAAAGATCATCATTTGGCCACTGGAAATACTAGAATGATCAGCAGTTACTCTCAGGAATACCTAATCATAGCCAATGAGTTTTCTCTATGAATAAACTCTTCGATGTGTATCCATACAAAAAAACCCATTTGCTATAAAGTATGACTGTGAAATGCATAGAAAATAGCTGTTAGTTGTATTTCAAATGACCACTGACAGATTATGGCTTTATTAAAAAGAAGTTTGAATCCTTGGAGAAGGGATGAATTAAAAATGAGGGTAATGATTAAATGTAAAGAATTTTGCTTGGGAAAACTATTGGCAATTCATTAAAATACCTGCAAGACAAAATAAGTTGGTTTAGATTTTTAGTAAGTTGTGTGTAATAGTTTTCAAATTTAGCATTGTCTTGAGTATAATTAAATGTGTTTTGGAGGTGGAGGGAAAGCAGATTATAGAGATATGTGCTAGAATGAATCTGAGTCTTGTCCACTGAGCTTTCCAGAACTGTCAAAATCTGGGGGTGATGTATAAGAACTAAAAAAGTGGTGAGATAGAAGTATTTCTAGTCATACCAGAAAAAGCTCTGCTCTTGGCAAATAGTAAAAATAGCAAAGTTTCAGAAAATGTTCGAACCAGACTAAGAGTGTGCTGGGTTGGGTTTTTTTGTTTGTTTCGTTGGTTTTTTAATTGTGATTCTGCAGTTTTCTGAATCCTCAGTGAGTTGTTCAAATCATAAGAGCAGAAAACTAAACCACGAAGAAAAAGTGATTAATTTTCTGCCAGCTAAGCTTCCCGGCTTGGTTCTCCATTGCATCTCCAGGGTGCCCCTGCTGGCCGAGGGGAAGGGTGGGAAGACACAACCAGGGGTCTGAGCAGGAGGAATCATTGTTTTGAGCAGCAGCTAACCATTCAGTAAGGCACAGTTTTACAGCGTGGCAAAGCCAAAATTAACTCAAATACTATACAAAGAGGAGGCTCAAAATAATGGAGTTTATCTAGTTGATAGGAACATTCCTGATCTTTTTCTGAGAATTGTGCTCACCTCTGTGAGCTGTAGCATATTAAAAAAGAACATAGCATTTTTTATTTCAGATTAGGATAGTTGTGGAAAATTGAAACGGAAAATAAAACATTTTTTAAGTGAAATGAAGGGGATATGGAAACATGAATTCAGATGCAGATCAGAAATCAGGAGAAAGGGTACAGATCTCTTTTACTTTCATATAGACTGAAAGATTTTAAATCAATAAAAAAGCCAGAGGTTTACTAAAAAATAGCAGCAATTGTCCAGTTTCCGCCAACAATTTTATTCTGTGAACCAGGCCACCAAGCACTGCTGGTCAGTGCTTTAGTTCCAGATCCATCTTTTAGTTGGTACACAGGGAAAACTCCCAGGGAGTTTTGGTGGTGACCCTCCACATAGGAATGACAAAATAACTCAGACGTCCTCCCGTTTATCCTATTATTCCTTCTTTGGGCATCTTTTTGGGGTCAGGTGTGTATGTGGAGTGATGAACAGTGGCATAGTAATTAAGAAATTGCCCTTTTCTTGTTAAATACACGTGGTGATTCCACAAGTGGCTTGATCTGTCTTTACTAGGTAAAATAAGAAGTTCACTAAGTATTTTGCCTGAATAAAGGCTGGACAAAGATGCCCAGAGAGTGAATTCAGTCCCCACACCACCTGTGGATCAGTCCCCCAAAGGCTAAATGATAATTCCCTTCACAGCCCCATGCGTACCCAGGGTAATTTCAGAAACATCTAACACCATCCTAGCCTAACAGGAACCCAAATTTGCTGCTCTGTGAGTCAGAGGTAAGCCATGGTCCTTTCCTGTTTCTGTTGGGAAGTTCAGCAGGCGTGTCATGAAAGGTTATCAGTGTAACCCAATCGACATCCTCGCGGGATAAACCCAGGCAATTCCAAGCAGAGGAACAAAAGGTCAGGGTGCTGCAAACCCAACACTGCCACCAGCATCTTGAGTTACAAGGTTATGGTACAGAGGAAGGAGGGGATGAAGCGTAGCCTAGTAAACAGTCAGCTCTCAAAAATAGAAAGTGACATGGATTCTAGGAGTAGAAATACAAAACTACTGTACAGTGCCTGTTCACCTGTCATTATCACTTACATGTGCTGAGAGGTAGGGCAGCTGGCTCCGGATTTCTCCCCCCGCTGAAGAGATATTTTTAAATAAGTTTAATGCAGTAAATTTAATTTACCTTGGCATCAGGAGAGACTCTGGAACTTTCGTGATCATTTTGGAAATGCTTCACTTTAGACAGCAGTATTTCATGGTTTCTCATGCTGAATCAGTATTGTTCCAGCAGTTTACATTCAGGTAAAATTGTTTATAAAAATGACCAAGCTCTTGTTCTGCTACAGTCTTAATTCATTTGAACAACCTTTTGGTTAAACTGCTGTACATTTCCTTTTCATTTGCTGTATGCCAGAGAGCAGGGCCTTTGAGGGTCTTTAATCTGTATTCTCTGTTTTTCAGGAAACCTCTAAGTGGAACATGATTCATGGAAATTGAAACATCCTTGGTGCCATCTTTGAGTCACGGGTATCTCCTCTTCAACATTATCTGCAAAATTCTGTGTAAGGCAACAACTAATTAATGCTGTCTGATACAAGCATAGAGGAGAGACTGTAATTGGGATATTTACACTGCCCTTGCAAATTGTACTGGAAATAAATGATGCAGACATAGATACTTAACACAGCAGTAATAATGTTAGTTAGAAAGTCTTACTTTATATTTGAAAAGAAAATAGAAGACACCAGAATAAGGAAATTGACCAAAAGACCCTATCAAATGTTATTCTGTGTAAGGCAGAGCACTATTAGTGTCCAGCTATGCTTCTGAGTCAGCTTGCTGAATTAGCTGGAGTGCCAGACCCTGCTTTGCCTCTCAGTGCATGTCAACATTGGAACAAGCCATAAAAAGGCAGGTTCTGTTTCACAAATACCACCGAGTCTTTCAAAACTTCTGAAATCTTCTGAAACTTGTAATCAGGTATGACTTTGTTGAAACCTCTGCTTGCAGAGTGAAAAGGTCAGTCAGTCTCTCTATTTAAGTCTTTCTCTTTTATGTACACTGGACTTGCAAAATCTAGTAAAAAACTTTGAAACTGATAATTTGAACAAATGTGTTTGGTTTGACAAAGCAGTTTCTGCAGCAAAATCTATTCTTTAAACAGACTTGTCATGGTTCCAACATAATAATAAGGGGGCTGGCATTCTCATTTAGAGACTCCTGCACAGAACAGGATTTTTTGTAGTGACTCCTTCTCACCACATCTCAGTCTGACATGCCTCTGTGGGCCTGGAACTGGTTGCATGGTTTTGGAACTGTTTTGTATTGGCAGGTCATTCCTGCATAAGGGCTGTTAATGTACCTCTGCCCTGTACTTTACAGAACTATTATTTAACTCTTTTCAGACAACACAGGGGCTTTACTCTCCTGGTAATTACGTTCCTAGTGTCCTGGTGCTGCCAGTGTTTCCATGTATCTGGGAAAATTCCTGGGTATTTTTGTGGGAGACTTGCTATGATTCTGAATAAAGACTGAATGTAGCTACCCTGTCTTAAAATCAGGCAAATTGTTTTAGATTACATGAACCAAATTAGACTAATTCTCCTAAAAGTGCTTTGAAGTTTGATTATCTCTTTATAATTTACATCTTATCTAACGCAGTGCAAGCAGTACTGAATTGGGCTTCCTGCTGACATGCAGAAATGCGATGCAAGTTATATAATCCAGGAAACCATGGCATTTGTCTAAAATCACAATTTCTACTGTTATTTTGGGATCCAAAACCGGATTGGGTTTTGCCAGTGTACTGCAGACACTGACATTTACCAGTGATTGCTCTTTGTATTTTAGTAGCAGTTGTAGGAACTGTAAGTCTGGATTAGGATTTTGATGTTCCAGGTACTACACAACTAAACACAAAAATGACAGTTCCCCAGGAATTTTCCATGAAACCTAATAAAGCAATGCAACAGTGGGATGCAGCCACTTAATATTATCCTGATACACCCTAAGGAAAGTCATAGGAGTAAAGGACCAGAAAACACAGCTAGGGTTACTTGATTTGATTTATTAATACATTCAATCCTACTTCACTCTGAAACGCTCTAGCTAAACTGGAGCATTTATTTGAAAGAGATAGAATATAAATAGAATTAAGTTGAAGAAACAATAGAGAAAGGAATTGGAATTACCATGGGTCACAGTAATACAGCTTTGAGTAGACAGACAGACATATAGATGGATAGATGGATGATGCTGGTATTATTTGGAAACTGGGATTGGAAAAATGAGCTGCATGTCAGCAGAAGGTAATTCTGTACCTCAGGACCCACCACAAAAATGCTGCATTCAGATATTTGTTTCAAAACAAGAAAGGAGAAAGAAGGAGAGATCAGAAACAAAATTTTCAGCAGGACAGCTCTGGAGTAAGTCTGACAAAACAGAGTCAAGCAGCAAGACCAGAAACTGGTACAAATCATAACTGATAGAAATCCACATATATGGTAATTTATATATTTATAGCTCTGCTCCACAATAATGTCCACATTTTTGACATTGCTTACTAAGTTCCTCAATCATCAAAGACACAAAAAAGGATACCCTTTAAATTCAGGTAAAGAGTATTTATTGATTTTTTTTTTTTGCCTTTTTTGTTACTATTGACTAAGCTACCCAGTAGTGTTAATAGTAACTAGCTACAAACAAATGATTACTCATGGTTGATGTAATTTGTCCTACCGGGTCGCTCAAGGTTCAGTAAGAAATTAAACATCAAGCAAAAGAACTTGCAACAGCTAAATGCAGCAAAACAGCTAAATGGTAGCTTATGGGCATAGTGTTTGAGTCATGCTCTCCCCACCCCTGCAGGGTGTATCTGCTGGCCCCTGCTCCCTCTGCCCTCTGGTTAGCCTGAATCACACACAGTCCAGGAAAAGAGACAGCTTTTGTGACTACAGATTCCATGAAATTCTTTCATGAGTGGGATCAAAAGCTTGCTGCTGCTGAAGGGCACAGGCCTCACTGAATTTTTGCAGTACCAAGATGGCTCAAGAACTTATGAGCTGGGGAAGGGGAAAAAAGCAATGTCAGTCATTTTAGACTGCTTGTTTCAGGTGTTACTAGCTGTCTAATATATGCTCCAAAAAACCTGATTACTGCATAATTTTGGGGCATACAAATGGTATGTAGGGTTTCTTGCACATCATTTTATGTTTGTTTCCCCTATGCCTGTGGGCTTTGCAGTATGAAAACAGAAATCACATACCCAGAGCTTAGGCGATATCCTCTCTGTGTTCCAGTCCAACATTGTTCCTGTCACACAATCAAAGCACAGTCACTAATTCTGTAAGCCTACAAGGATGTTATATCACCTCCTGTGAAAGCCTGTGGTGAAGGTGACTCAACCAACACAGTAAGCAGGTTATCCTGTTGCATAATTTGCTTTATAGTAAAATTAGACATGGTCTCAATCAGCAAAGTTTGCTTTGAAATCCACATTTTCTGAGACTCGGGTTCACTTAAGTAATTTTTAAAAAACAATTGTTTCCGTACTAACTTGTAAATTTCCATGTAAAGTTAAACCAACAATTGCAGAAGGACTTAAGGTTTACAATCTTAAAAGCAGCAGACATAATAGTAAAAGATGTAAGGGTGAAAATGACCCAGTAGTTTTGTACTAAAATATAAAAAGTCCTAATCTTTTGCCGCCTGCTCCTGTGACCCAGAATGGCTCACATCAATGTTAGCCTCCAAGAGCAGGATGAGTACATCCAATCTGTCACTTGGGAATGGTCTACTTGCACCAACTCCCTAATTTTATCCAGTAAAGTTTGTAAAAAAGCTGTGGGCCATCAACACACCATGAGAGCTTAATAGGACAGACAGCTGAGTTGTTTTATCCAGAAATGTTTGCAGGCACTGCTAACAATAGACAGAGTCAAAAGTTACCTGACTTTTATTTCCAGCTGACAAGAACCAGGTTGTTCCTACACTGTTGATAGTGAATGTGATTGTTTACATTGAGGAAGGTTCTTCTCCTTACCAACCTAATCAAAGCAGAAACAACCTTCCAGGAGGGAACTTGGGGTATACCAGAGCAAGGAGCAGAAGATCCTGAAACAATATCCTGGGACCATGGTGGGGAAGAACCTGTGCCCTGGCCAACTCCAGGCCTGGTGGCCCCATGGCTGCCTGCAAGGCTGTGGTGTTTTGGAGAGAGCAGTGGCTTCAATTAAACAATTTCTGCTTTTTTTAGAGCAGAGCCAGTTGTGTTTTTCCAGGTGACCCCTGTCATCCTGACAGCCTCTCTGGCCTGAGGGCTTCATAGGCAGTTAGACGTTTCTCCTGCTGGCTCCTTGGTTTCTTTCAGTGTGACTGTGAAGAGCTTCCAGCACACAGCAGGTATGAATTTGCCTGACAAGCCACGTGCTCCAGAGCATGTGAGGCATTGTGATAATTTGTCAGTGGGGTGATGCAAGGAGGGCTGGGTGCCTGGGAGGGCAGAGAAATATTTGATCACGTTGAACAGCACTGGGAGGGAGTAAAGTCACGGAGTGCAGCAGACACCTAACTCTACAGCAGATTCTGTGTGGGCTTGACAAGGGGTGTGGGGGATTTAGGAAGTGAGGCTTAGCCTAATGCTGTGGCTCTCAAAGGTGTTTTTTGCTTTCCAAGTTGGCCGTAGGTATGTGCAATAGCAGTTCTAAGTTTAACAGATGGAGCAATCCATACTGGAGAAGTTCCTTAGCCAGATTTTAAAATGTACGGGTTTAGATGTGCTCTTTGAAAGTGTGTTTCACCGGAAAGTGTTGCTTTGATCCTGTCCACAGAACCAGATGATTTTTTTCTGAAAAAAAGGTTACTGAAGTGGCTTCACATAAAGCTTTTGAACACATCCTGAAAGTAGATGAAAAATAAATATTCTAGTACATTTATGATTTTTTTAAAAAATATGGTGAGTATTGGAGATCTCAGCTCATAATTTTTGATAATTTTTGTCTAGCAAAGAATGAATCAAGTAGATTTTACAGAATAGTTCTCTTGTATTACATTGACAGTGAGGAAAACAGAGGGAAAAAATGAATTCTTTAAAGGTCTTGAGCACCAAAGGAAATTAATGCTAGGAATGAAGTAGATTCAGCATGGTGCTTGCTTGCAAGCCAAACTTATCACTCCTCCAACCATTTTTTAAAATTGTGTTGATACTTCATTTTTATGTTAGATTGGTGCAAGATAGCATAACCTGAGAGCGTGAGCTGCTGCAAACAGGTGGACTGTGGGCTTGTACTTCAGGCTGTCTGTGCACTTTGAGTGTAAAACACTACATGTTTCATAGAGTTGTTTGAATGCATGGGACAGGGGATGCAGGATTGTGAATGAAGATACTGATCCTGTTGTGACTTTCTCAACTTCACTGAAGCCAGAAATGCCACAGTAATTTATACCATCTGGGAATATGATACATCCTGATAAATTTGAGACTTGCTCAATAGAGCTGATGAGCAAGCAGAAGCCTGATGCATCCTTTCATGTGGAAAGCTCTGTGTGGTTCAAATATTGACATGCATGTTTCAGGATGGACATGCACACTCTTCTCTCTGTCTCTCTTATTCTGCAAGATTGCTCCAGACCTTTGAAATTCTTAGATTCCTGAGGAACAGTGCTTCCCAACATTTTAAAAATGAACAGTCCATGGAGGCAAGGAATTAATGCAGGACAGCTATGAAGAGATTTCTCTGCAGAAGTCATAAGCAATGTAGATAGTTTCTCATAATCCGAAACACCTCATCTCTTTTAGATTGATCCTACTATATATTAGAAATTAGTGAATATTACAAATCTGTGAAACACCAGTGAAGACCTCCCATTGTTATTCCATGTCCCTGAGTTCAGTCTGTATCATGCTCTGGCTGGATATTTTCATGTGAAATAAAGGATAGCACATACAGGTTATTTGAAATTCCTGACAGTGGCTCCCAAGCCATGTAGGGTTTCAAGTCCTAACACATCTAGGTCAGTAATGTAACTCCTGTCACACACTCAGGTTTTATGTGTCTTAAAATGCACTGTGTGCTGCTGGCTGTTTTGCATCTAGTACTGTTGCTAAAGTGTAGAAACACTTCCAGAGATGCTGTATCTCTTCCTCACTTTATTGTCTTACACTAAAAATCATCGTCCTTGCTATGTTCAAAGCAATGAACATGCTTTGGGTATCATCTGCAGCAGCATTCTTCATCAGCACAACCTGAGCATCACCTAAGTCCTGGTGTGGTGATTTATACTTGCAGTTTTCCCAGAGTACTGGTTGCCTTTTTTGGACATCTGTAACAGACTGGTATCTAAATTTCTGGCCTCAGTGCACATCATCCAGGGGCAGATACTGGCTCTGTTCACTTCCAAAGCATTCTGGAGCCATGATTCCACACAGAAGAGATGAAAACGCTTGATGACTGAATTTCTGTCAAATTCACCAAAGCGCATCACATGGAGTTTATAGACTCTATGCTACCTGCACCAGGACAGTATAAGCCTCACCCAGCATAATATTTGTCAAAATAAACTTCCACTCTCTCTGTCCCCAAAATTTATGAGCTGTGTGTGAACTGAATCAGCTCAGCATAGCTTGTGGCCATGGTGGTTTTGATCTGGTGGTAGCCAGCCGAAAATTGTCACATCAAACCCTGGCCCCAGGTGTATGCTTTGTGGTCAAGAGCACAGTACTGAGAAATGGGCTTCCTGCCTGGCTAACCCAGGGCTAGGATGCAGACATCCATTTTGTTCAGAGCATCAACTTTTAGGACTGTCAGAACTAGAGGTAAGAAAAAGAAATACATGTTGCCTTGAATGATCTGAAATCATCTACTGACGCTACTTTGAATTTTTACTGTGTTTCCTTTTTATATATATTTTTTGTTCAAACTTTCCCAATAGAAAGAGTGGCTGCATACACAGAGGAGTATTTCCTTTTTGACTTTATGAGCTCCATTGGAGAAGGTTGATCATCCCATTCTATGAGAGTTAAAAGTTCTTGTGTAAGCAGTTCTGGCCTGCTAGATGGTGCTGGAAATGAGCTATTTCTAATCTCTCTTGCAGGCAAAAGGAGTAAACACTGACTAAAGAGCCACTGTGTTATCATTGCTGTGTTCAGAGTCTCTAGAAGACTATGGCAACCAAAATCTTGAGCAAAATGGTGGATATCTCTAAATATAATGTCGTTGGATGCTGTGGTCATTCATTGTGTAGCTGCAGTGTCCAAGCTGGTCCTCTCCCTTCTCCTTTCAGAGTTACTGGGACAGAGTCTGCTATGCAAAATACAGAAGGGTCTTGGGTACTGTTGTCCTGAAGTTCTGAACCTAAAGGTACTGATACCCTAGGAGCATTAGTTATCGTATCTGCTGTAGAATTCAAAAGTGTCAGCAGGAATTAATCAATAAGAGGTAGTCCAGAAGAACTCGCTTATTTTTTATTATTCCCTTTATCCTCACTGCAGAGCTAAATTAAATGTATGCCAAAAAGCCTACTGAAAAGGGAAGAACAGTGAGAAAAAAATCCAACTCAAGTATGTCTGAAAAAAGAGATCTCAGTTCTGATATGTGTCAGATCCCAAATTCTTCCTTTCAGAGTGAGTGAATTAATCTAAAATGGAATGAGGCAGACTGATTCCAGAACAGGTTTTCACACATGAGTTATTCTGCAATAGTTATTGCAATACATTTACTCTGTCCTGGTCAGAATTAACTTACAAGCACAGACAAGTCATTCCATTATATGAACTGCAAAAATATTTAATAAAGATAATTAGTTGTAAAATCTGCAGTGGCATTTGTAGTTCATTTTGGTTTTGCTTTTCACAACATTTTGTGAGCTGGCACTAACTCCCCCATTTTTTTAAAATAATGGGGAACCTTGTCAATTCTTCTGTGATAGTGTATGCCCAAGAAATTCTAACAGAACTTTTGATCTGAAAATTGTTAAGGAATCAGCAGCTTCGGGACCATTTGAGACTTAAATAATGACATCTCTGTTAACTGCACTCATAGCATTATAGATGTAAATTATCCCAGAACAGCCTAGTGGGTCACATGAATGCCCATGATTTTCATAAAGGGAACACAAAGAGAATGGTCAAAGGCATGAACTTTCACATCCCTGTTTGCCCAAACCCTGGCCATCACCAGCTTCATTACCACATATTTGTCCTTCAGTGTTCACTAGCACTGATCTCTAAAGCAACAGGAGAATGACGTTCCTGGTCCATTTTGTGTCAAGTTTCAAATCAATGTTGACTTTGCTGTTGACATTTCAATGGCAAGCACACCTCCCTATTCAAAGGATGAATTTTGGCACTGTCTACTTGAGTTAATCCTTTCAGAAGTGCTTCAACATCAACGGTAGTATTTGGCTCTGCATGCATGATTTCTGGGCAACTACTCAAAACTTACTAAGCAATAATCTTTTTGTTTAATCATTTACTGCAAACATGTTACATAAAATAGTCTGATAACAGAATCACAAGACTATTTTTTCCACTACTATTGTACAAATTATGAGACTTAAAAAATTTTGGAAGACAGGCAGAACAAAATTAGATTTCCTGCTGCTGTGAGAAACAAGAGTTTGGAACTAGGTCTTGTTAAGTACCTAATTCACCTCTTCTCATGGTCTACTGATCATCTTTTGGAAAACTCAGGTGCTGAAGGGTTGCTGCATGGTTTTTTTTATTCAGTAACAGTAGGGGTGAGGCAGACACGATGCACCATTAGGAGTTGCATAGGCTTTTATTGAGGAAACACTTGTGTGCTATCAAAAAAATTAAACCAGTTCAAGAAAGCCATCATTGCATCCTCACTGGGAGAGATTCTTGGGTGTGAGATGAGGCAATGCTGCTGCTCTAAGTATGACATGCTCCTCAGCATGTCCATACTAGGAGCTGCATTGTATCAATCTCCACGCAGACATTTGCATGGCATGGAAATACACTGGCACTGCTGCAGGCTCCATTGGCTGGCAGAGATCTCTCCCATCTGTCCTTCTGTTGTGCACTTAGAAGGTGCTGAAAGTCATATGACTCTTCTGCTTCCTTGTTGTTATTTCTTGTTTGCCTCTTGCTTAAGACAACCTGTTGCCCATGGGCTGAAATGTGTCACCTCTTTCTGTGATGTGCTCCTTATGCCTACGGTTCAGATGCCACGAACCTTCTGCCTTGAGCAGCCTGCTGCAAGTCATGATCAGCCAAAAGCCATGTCTGCTCTGCAAGGAGAGGTTGCAAACGAAGTACCAGTCATGTAGAGAAGGCAAAAAACACAGGGGCAGAAAATGCAGGTGTGACTGACAAATGTTATTGCAGAAGTGAGCGCTGTATTTGGGCAAGCCTTGGAGCTGTTTATTGTGTAAGTACAAAGCACTTAATTGAATAGAAACCAGTCTGGAAAAACAGGAAAGAAAGAACGGACTGTCTGGAGGTAATTCACCATTCAGTAAGCACAGGGAATTGTTAGCTGCCATCTTTTTGACTTTCAGCTCTCTAGCAATTGGCCTAGAAGCCTGCCTTGAAACAAGGCAGGAGAGAGGGTGTTCTGTGAATTGCCTTAGAGAATGGAGATGAGGAAAGTTAGCTGTGCTTGTTTCTTTCCAGACACCTTTTTTTTTTTTTAGGAGGTGGTGGGAAGGTGAGAGGAAAACCAAGCAGAAAGGTGATTTTCATCTAGGCAATTTTGAAGATCCTAGGTCTTCTGGTAAATATTCCTGTAGGTGCAGTAGTTTTACATGTCGAAAAAGAATTTTGTTTGCAAACAGCGAAATAATCCATGTGGAGCGCTGGTCTCAGACACTTAGGCAGCATTCTGTCACCTGTAGCATTGCTGCAGGTGTAGAGAATTACAGCCCCACACTAACCCCAGAGCAGAGCCACTCTACCTTAGGAAAGCTCAAGACCATGAAGTCTGATGCCTAAGACACTGTGTTGCCAGGTTTTAGGAGGGAAGATAAACTCTGCTGAAAGAACTGCATGTAAGGTTGCAAAGTGGTTGTAACTTCCAGCAATTTTCCTGTGTGAAGAAGCCTTGCTATTTTTGTTTACAGGCACAGTCTAGGCATTTAACATTTCAGGAATCTCTTATACATTTTTTGGCTGCAAGGTTTTCTACTAAAATCCATTTCTGACAGTATTATATCTATAGGTAAACCAAGTTAATCCATATAACACTTTTTGGTATAAAAATTTCTCAGTTTGAAAAATGGCATGCAATCAAGACCTGGGCTCCTCAGTGAGGGCTTTATTGTTGTTGTTGTTAATGTAGTCTAATTTGTCAACCCCACTTTAAAGTCTCTGTTTTTCAGGATTTGTAGTTAGATGGTATCTCCTTCTTTTCCAGCACTGGCCTACAGATATCTTAGTGGCTTTTCCTTTTCTTTGCCATCTGTGGAAACCATATTTCCCATGACAGCAGTATAATAATCTTAAACAGTTCACCTGCCAGTATTTGTCTCTACTGAAGCCCCCTCCTTTCAACAAATTAATTTTTTTCATCTCAAAAATACATTCAATGGACCTTCCTTCTGTTTCATATTACATTTATTGAGTGTAAAGAGGTTGTCTGACAGATAAATTGCTTTGGAACACGTCTGTATACATGTTCTGTATGTCTTTGTGCATTTACATATATATATATATACACACACATACACAAAAATCAACTCAGATGCATAACATACATGCACACATATTATTTCTAGAAGAAATGCTAGCATAAACAGCTGCTGTTTATTCTTCTGGACTGTTCTTCTGGAATGCAAAATAGCAAGTTTATACAGAAGGCAGTACTCTTAGTAGCCAGAAAATTTTTGAGAGACGAGAAGGAATAAAATCTTTGGCAATTTTATGATACTGGGAGCAATATAAAGTGAGGAAAAAATACACCTGGAGATGGGTACCCAGCAGCAAGCACCTGAAGGATATGTTGCTTTGACTGTACTATGGGAGGAGGGAATATTTCCAATATGAAGTGCTCTCTTAGCTTGCTTTCCATTGTGTCCCATCCCCCTGCTCTCAAATCCAAACTGGGAAAAGATTTACAGTGTAGGGTTGGTGTGGTAAAAAGAGAACAGGACTCTCATTGGGATGAAGCAAATAAGAAAACAGGCATGAAGGAAAAGTGTTCTGAACTTTATATGAAGATGTGCATTTCTGGACAAAGAGTTTCCTACAGTGCTCGCAGGTAACAGTCCAACCTCTCCCATGAATTGGGAATTAGTTTAAGGCACTTTAGACAAAAGAAAGAAAATGCAGTCCTTACCTGTAGGTATTATATTTACATATCAATGTCAGAAAAAAACTTTCTTACATCAAATCTAGCTTACACTGGAAGTAATTTTTTTCCACTGGCATTTGGAAAAAAACCCAATGTCCTCATTTAACTGTGAGTTAAGAAAGCAGCATTTATTTATGATATATAAGCTCTGTGTCTTGCCTAACAGCAAATAGAAGAAAGCTAACTTAATTGGGAGCTGGTTACAAGCACTGTGAGCAGAAACCTTTGTTCTCCAGAGCCAGCCACTGGAGCGTGTTAGCAGCACATTTTCTAGATGAACTCCTTTCATGCCTTATTTTGTGACTAGAATGAAGAAACTAAGGAATGGATACCAAAGGCCTTCTATTTGTTTGAAGAAGTGTCTTGTGGCAACTAAAAATATATTTACAGACCTTTAAGCTTCCTGGGCAATGCTAGCCAGACTGCTTTTGTTATTGTGGTACTGTGGTTGTGTCTCTTCATTTCTTCCTGATATTTCACATAATCAGTCTCTGATTATGTCCTGCCCTTCATAGGGGTTTATTCCCCGACAAAACCACAGGCAAGTAAGGAATAAAATGAGATAACTGCGAATAAGTAAACTGAGCTAACTCTTCTTCAGGTCTTGCAGTTCTGTATCATCGCTATTATTCCTGATGAGGTGATAAACCTTTACAAACCAGAATAAGGTTATTACAGCTGCTCTCATATGTGGAGATAAATAGAGGCATAAAGATGTTAAGTCACTATCTGAGCCATGTAATGCATCAATAGTAGGATGAAGCCAGGAATCTTTTCCAGGTTTTCATGTGACCCCAGGACTTTCTGCCTTGTCCATTATTAAAGACTTTTAGCAATCTTAAGTGCTATGCAAAACCATTTTTTTTTCATGTTCTTCCCCTTCCCCTTCCTTTAATTTTGTCTTTAATTCCATATTGTTGTAAATGTATGTGACTGTGATATTGGAGCAGTGTTTATCTAAGACACATGAATGGCTGTGAGCAGAGGTGGGGAGACTGAAGACTGTTTTGCTCATTGACCTTGAGCTGCAAAGCTCTGTGAAGGCTTTAAACTTCTGGTGCTTTGTGTCTGGGGTTTTCATTTTGGCCCAAATGTTTTTCCTTTTGAAATACTGGCATGAAGAGTCCTACTCTACAGTCCCTCTCCTGGACTTTGCCAGATACCCTGCATCTCTGGAAGCTGAAGCCTATGGGGATGACACAACACAGTCCAGGCATACAAGTCAGTGGGAAATGCAAAGGCATAACTTGCCTTTTCTGATTCAACTTTTCTGCTGAACCACAGGCACACAGAAAATCAAATGTTCCAGGCAGGAAAATACAAATGTGTGCAGATAGCAGAGACAGGGAAATCCCGTTGCAGTCATTTGGCCTTGTGTTCATTCCCTTGCATAATCCTTCTGGCAGAGCTTGACTGGCAGCAGCACAGGCCAGGTCCAGGCTGAAAAGAGACACTACTGGAACACCTGCTCAAGTCATCACTGAGAAACCTGGAAAATTAAACCAACCTTTCTGCTGCTATGAGCTAATTTGCCCTGCTTGCAAGTATAAGTCACTTGGTTTTTTCCCAAGTTTATTTTATTAAATGAAGACAAAGCCCACGGAGGCAGGTCAAAGATGCAGCTACAATAGGCTTCAATGTGTATATCCAGTATGTAACTGTACATCCCAGTGCCTTACTTGCTCTTCTCTAATACATTACCAATTGCCTCTTCTTTAACACATTCTGGTTTTTTCAGCTTAGCTTAGAGCAGCTGCAGCACTGGGGGCTTACTCTCCAAGAAATAAATACCAGTACAAATTCATTTTGAAAGAGGCATTCACTTAGTTATATTTTTAGGATGGGTGTTTTGGACTTTTTTTAGGTGTTATTTTTTGCACGTTGGTGCTGAAACTATTGCTCCAGTCAGATAGTTAACTCAATTTTTTAGCATATTAAAAATGAATTTTTGTATCTGTTTTACTTTTTTTTTAACAAAAATGCCTTGTGCATTGCAATGACACATGTAAAACAAGCTTTTAGGCTTGTCCCTCAGTCCCCTTCATCTTCCTCCCTTATTTTATAAGATACAATCAGAGCTTGCTGCTTCTGGATGTGTGTATGTGGACTTTGTTGGACTTTGGTGCGTTGGGGCTGTCATTTCACAGCCACCAAGCTTAACAGTTGTGAGGATTATAAATGTATTATCTGCAAAGAGGCTGTTGTATGTCTAAGAAACAATTAATCTGAAAAGACAAATATATAATTTTTATACATATTTACATATTTGCATAATTAAATACGAAATACATAATTTTGCATAATTCTGCTATTCATCGCAGTCCCATTGTGATATTTTATAGAGGTGAGACTGAGGCTTTTCTCCCTGGATGAGGACATGGCATACCCTGTTTCCCTGGCAGTTCTGCAGTGTTGTGCTGACGTGGCAGTTTTGGATGCTGATTCTTCTCTCCAGAGCAGTGCTAAGGCACAACCTCCTGACTCCACAGAGTCTCAGTCCTGCTTTCTTTTATGCATCAGAATTAACTGGCAGTGGATGCAGACTCTCAGTGACACATTTTCATTGGTATTGGCAGCAAGCACTGTCCTTCATTTCTCCCTTGCTCTAACTGGTCTGTTTGTTTAAAAGTATAAACGTGCAATATAAAAGTGATGAAAACACTGGCAAACTATGAGAATTCAATAAACTTATATTGATTGAGATTCCAGTAGGATGATGAGCTAGAGTGAAGATACAAGTAACTACCTCCAGCATGATGCCCACTTGGGATGGATTCCTGCCTTTTCCTCACTCCTCTGTATCTTACTCCTGCACAAGCCTGTTCCTTAGCCTTCCAGAAAACTTGGGGGGAAAAGGTGTGGTTTTATATTTATTCCGCAAGGTGAGTGAGTGGAACTGGCTTATGCAGGTGTCTGATGATTGGAAGGGCTAGGGTGGAGGTTGAAACACGTGGCCAAAACCAGGAGCTGCACAACCAGGACAGGAGAGGTAGAAAGAAGAGAAAGGGAGATGGACTTGTAAAGGGGAAAAAAAGGCCTTACTTGTTTAGTGGAGGGAATATATTTGGTCTGTTCAGCTGACTGGAAATGTGGCCCCTGTGTTTAACCTTGATTATTTCTGCTTCCACTCTCTCATCCTTTAGTCAGGCTCTTCTAATTGGTAAGGCCTTCACAGTAGGAAATGTGCATAGTCGTGCAGGTGGACTCTGAGATCCTGTGGGAACACTGTGGGAACACTGATTGTAAGTCTAGCAGGTCCAACTCAAACCTTGGTAGCTGTTGGATTGTTTCCTGCATTTAAATGATTGTGGCTCTTTTTAGTGTGCATCATAGGAGTGCTATCCTCTCTTGTTTAAAGAAAAGAGAACAATTTGTTTTTCTAGGTAACCTGCACTTTGCAAAATGAGCAGAACCAACAGGTAGAGAACTTCCTGACTTGTGAAGCAGAAGCTGGGTGAAAAACACAAGTGAATGGGAGCAATGGTTGTTCCAAACATTTTGAGCATGTGCAGAACACATACAGGGAGAAGCAGAGAGGCACAGGCCTCTTGTGTTTATGGGGTGTCAATCTTCAAACCATCCCACCTTAGATTTAGGCTAATCAGATTTTTTAAGTCTAGTTCTTTGACATATGTTTGAAAATTAAATATTAAGGACCTAATACAACAGCTGGTGTCATAGTACAGACTGGTACTGGGGTCTGTACCTTTGGACTTAAGCCTTCTAATAAATCACACAATTATTTGCTTTCTTGCTGGTGCACACAGAGGATGAGGTGAAATGTAAATAGTGGCACTCCACACAGGGAGTGATTTAAACTGTGCCTTTAGACATACCACATTATGTTCACATAGTTCTATGTGTAGTTTCATTTTGGAAAAGACCTGTGGTGTCCTTCCTGGTACAGTTAGCAGGGAGTGAACTGTGGCACCCGAGACAACATTTGGCTTGAAGGGTAAGAGCTACCAACACCAGAATACCTTGGGGAAATAACCTAGTCAGTTCTGCCTTGGCATGGGGACAACCTCCAGCCAAAACTGAAGTTACTTCCCTCAGCAAATAGGTGTTACTAAGAATAAAATTCAAACAAACAAACAAACAAACCCTCTCTTTGTTGAGGACATCATAATTACAAACAAGAGATTTATTTTAATGGAAGAATTACTCGAGGATCATGAAACAGAAAATAAGCCAGCTTGAGGATGTTGGAAAGCATTACACCAGAAACATCAATATAAATGTAGCAAATTGTGGAAAACATGGAATTAGATAAAGTGCTCAATTTTCAGTCATAACAGTAGGATCATTAGCAGCAAGTAGGAAAGAGCAGAATTTAGGGTATTAAAACTGAAGAGGAAATAAATACATTTTGTATTTTTTTTCTGAAGTACAAACTATTTGGAAAGCCCTCAGTGTCCTCCATAGCATGGAGCTGTGCATGTATTAAGAAAGAGAAGCAGGGCTTGTATGCTGTCATTGAAATTTAACACTGGCAATGAGGAAAGTCAGCATAAAGTATCTGCAGCACAGATAGGCACTGGCTGCATGCAGTGGTCCTCTCCTTTTGGTAACCTATCCAGTGTTAGTATTTATGTGTTAGGATCCCATGGAACTGGTGTGCAACTCTTCATCACCACTGACAAAAAGAACCAGCACAGCTTTGACAGGATCAGGCAGTAATTCCCATGACTCTCAAAACAACTCAAATCCATGGGAATGGAAGCTGGGCTGTCCCTGGGAACCTCATTTTGAGACACCTTCAGGTTAAATTCAATCAGCGTGTCTGAAATGATACACACTTTACTTGCCTATTTTATAGACTGATAGGACTCAATCTATAAACTTTAGGGAAAACTTTTAAAATTTTACTCTATATAAATATTTATAAAAGTTGCTTTATTCATAGAAAATTATATTCTTTATTTTCCTTGAATTCATAGTGAGTGTGTCCTGCATAGACATCTTGTCTCTACGCATAGAGATGTAGACTCTTAGTAGAGCATTGCTGACATTAGCAAAGGTACTCCAATTTACATCAGCTGGGAATATGGTCCATAGGACCTAAGTTACACTAGAAGATAATAATGATTTCTTTCTCAAGCATTGTTTAGTGAATTCAGCCATTAAAACATGGGAAGCAATTAACATCTCAATATTACATATTGAAATTTAAAATATTGTAGAAATAGCACGTTAAGCATATATTTTTAAACTTAATAGGATTGGCATTTGCTTTATGGCAGTTAAGCAAATCAGATTCTGCATAATATGGATAAATCTGCAGATTTCACCAAGTCTGTGTACCTATGTCACACCTGCCATCAGCACCAAGGTATTTTTGCATCACTTGTCCATTCTGTCACATCTAGATTTCAAGCCACATGGCACAGTTCTCATGTATCTGAAAAGGTATTTTAAACCTACTGAAGCTAATAGGAATTCAGCCAGTTTATGAAAGGCATGATTAGGCTTCAAACAGATCCTAGGATTCAAACAATTGCACTCTTCGTCTCGAAAGCAGGATGGACACAAATTCAAACTGAATGAAGAAACTGTCCCTCTTCATGTTCTTATTCTTTTACTTGGCACTGAGCGTTTTTTTGAATAAATCCCATTTTCTTGTCGGCAGGCAGCTCCATTCATGTGGCTGATGCTTTCACTTGCACCTTCTGGTTGAGAACTCTTTTCAGTTGCCTGAAACAGAAAGGAGATGTCAGTGGAAGCACATGTGTGTCTTCCACCAGGCAGCCACTGGACCTGGTTCCCATTAGCTAGTTCTAAGGTCTTTGCTTAGCTTTTACACTCCTAGGCAGCTGAGCCATTGCATTCCCACCCCCACAGCACCAGTGGAAAACCCACCAAGGGACAGTTCAGCAAGCTTTCCTGTGGAGAGGAAGACATGTTTTTAAGGGTGTGAGAAATCATATGTGATTTATCCAAAGCTGGGGCTGCCACCCAAGAAGTCCTAATTTGGATGTGTGTCAGTCATTCATAGTCAAAGAGCTACGGTGGAAACAGAATCCCTGGAACTCTCTGAAAAGCTGGACACCTTCCAGGGTGCAGGCTTGCTTAGAAAGCCAAATATCTTTCAGTAGCATGCAATACCAAGAACTAATAGTTGCTGACTGCTGTGCTCAAGACTTTGTGCAGCACAAAGTCTGGTTGGTCTTGTTTGCACACAGGCAGATAAGGTGAGGGGCTTGTCTATCTAACATGTTGTTGGTCTGGATTACTCAGCTCTTTTTGGATTTACCCCAGTGAGACAGGGCAAATCCTCTCAGGTTTCCAGTAGCGAGTTACTCTCTGGCTCAGTGGCACAGAGCCACTCACACTACCAAAATGAAGCCATGCTCTACCAAAGTAATTTATACTTGCTTTGCCAAACACCTATCTGAAAAAAGAGTTAAAAAAATTTTAAAACATACTTTTCTTTTACACTGAATGTTTGTAGATGCATTATTTTCTGTCTTCATTCCAGTGGCCTCTTCCACTTCTGAAAAAAAAAGTAATAAAATAATTAAATTAAAAAGAAGGGAGGGTAAGTAAGCATACTGTCAATTTAGTAGCTGGCTGAAGTAAAAAATCAGCTATTTCTCTGGGAATTTATCACACAGAAGAATAACTGAAGAGTGATGAATATTTCCTAGAACCTTTTTTGAGGCAATGTGATTAATCTATCAGGACTGTCTAGCTTGGAGGTATTTAGAGAAAGAATAAAATTAGCAACTTGATTGTAGCATGGGGTATCAGAAAGACCTTTCAGAATGGAAATCTGCCGTTGTCCAGTAGGTTCATGGAAGTCTAACTTTAGTTGCTATATTCTCAGAAGATATAATTTAATATCTTAATAATTTAATAAGGAAGCATTTAATGTATAACAGGCTCCAAGAGCCCTCAGGCTAACAGTATAACTGATGTTATTTTCCCCTGGGTTGGTCCTCAGGTAAAAAAAATAATAGAGCCTGAAAACCTTCAGGCTAAATTTGAATGAGACAATCATGTTCCAGTATGCTAGTTAAAAAACAAACAAAAAGAAAAAAAGAAAAGGTAGAGCCCATTATGGAAAGTTACACCAGTGTGTCTGCAGTGACTTTCAGGCCGGTGCTGAATTAATATATTCACTCCTTAACAAACAGCATATGTGACAGAAATGATTAATAACATTGAGTCCGTAAGAGAAAAGCTCAAGAGCAGGATTTGGCCTAAAAGTTTGGATGAAGCACATATGGAGCTTTGTATTTATTTATAATAATTGGCATTAAGAACAGCAGTTTGATGAATGGTAAGTAATACAGTTGATTACTTTCCCTTGCATGTAATGGCCTCGGCTGTGAAGGTGTTTCATTGGGAAATGAACAAAGAAGAGTATTTCTTAGAGCCCCAAAGCACACATACCTGTAAGAAGCGCATCAAGTGTCTCCACTGCGTGTTTGGCATCTTCCATTGTGAAACACATTGGTGGTTTAAATTTTAAAATATTTCTGTAGGGTCCATCTGCACTAAGAAGGATTTGACGCTCCTTGAGTCTGTGGAAAGAGGAAACACCTGTGTTAGACACAGGCATAAAACTATGTTGTGTCCTGTCACTTCCTTCAAGCTGAGACAGATTTTGAAATTTTCCTTTTTTAGTACTATGTCACCAAAAACTACACAAATTGAAAATAAAATTAATGACCTACTGCTGGAAAATATTAGGAGGGTTTGATCACTGCACACAGTCTTTAAGAACCACTTACTTGTAAATAAGATGAAGGGCTTCAGCCGTGGCTGGTGTTCGCTTTTGCTTGTCTTTCACCAGATCCACTCCAACAAACAATCCAACACCCCTGAGCAGAAAGGAAAAATACAGACAAGTGAAATCCAGTGTCAGTAATCCAAACCTTCTGCTGCAAATTTATACCTAACAACTGTAATTCCCTCCCCTGGAGCACAAATGGGGAAAGGGGCATGAGAGAGGAGATTTTGTCTTTGGTTGCCTTTTGGCAACTTCACACAATCAAATGGGACAACAGATATTTCTGGATAAATAAATTTACCAGGCTCATTAAAGCTATGTGGCCAGAAATAGAATGACAGAATAATTTTCTTTCAAGCTTATCCTGAATATCGCAAGCCAGGGAGACAAACAATGGAAAAAAAAGAAGTACAAAAGCCCCACAACCCAACCCTTCCCCCAAAAAACCTGAAGGCAATTATCAATGGTAGTAACATGGGATGAGGAAAATCCAAATCAAGGAAATGCATCAGAGATTTTAACAAGGTCTGCAGGATTACAACAGTGTGCTGACATCTTGCTTATTGCATGTTATGGCTCTTTCCATAAGTTTTTTAGTGGCAATTCTTGTAAGTAATTTAGCAGATGGATGGACAACTTTTTTTTTTTAAAAAAATTGCCTTACAATACCAGTTTTGGGCAGCCCATTTTAAAAGAGACTTGCAGCAAAATCATGGCATGTTTCTGTGTTCCACTCACACCAAGTTTGTTGCTTTTTCTAGCACAGTTACTTTCTTCTCTGACATGGCTGTATGCACCCACCTGATATCTCCCACTAAGGGATGTTTCTCCTTTTGCTCAGCCAGCAACTCCAGGAGATAATTTCCTACACGTGTGGCGTTCCCTTGGAGATCTTCTTTCTCTATTACATCCAGCACAGCCAAACCAATGGCACAAGACACTGGATTGCCTCCAAACTGATAGCAAAGACAAAACAAAACATGTCATCAAAATCAAAAGCTAGCAAAACAAAACATTCATCTGTGGCTATCCATGTTGTTTTCACTTGTCCTCTCCTGCTTGGCATGTCATGAGAAAAGCTTGAAGAGGTGGGGATTTTGTGCCATTCAGGCTTCAGAACACTGTCCCTTACATTTGGGAAAGGGAAGGGCTCCCTCTTCCTCTGCTTCAGGTTGCAGTAATTTGAAGATTTGAGGATTGAAGAATTCAGCTGGTTGTACATGCAGGCAAAATGCTCCTGGGAAAAGCAGTGGGTGATAGATTTGATATATTTTGATCCAGAGAGTATAAACTCCATTTAAAAGAGGGGAATTCATGGTAGCTGGAAAGGAGGCTGAGTCATAGGAGCAGAAAGTGGGCTCAGTAAATGAGAAGACTGAACTTCTGCGGCATGCACACAGATGAAATGTTTCCTGGTAAAGGGTCACTGCTTTGTTAGGTGTCAGTTGCAGACCAAGGTCTGCCAGGTCATGAGCTCCACTGGCACAGACCCTATCCCAGAAAATGGAATTTTACATGATCAACATTTCAGAGTGGGGAGAGGGAAAGATACATAAGGAAGAATTTATCTGTATGGATGTGAGCTGAGATGCATGAGCTGCCAGAGAGCTTGTGCTAGTCCATATGATGATGTAACACTTGAATAGGGAGCATATTTCAAAGCCTCTCCACTTGCTTTTAGATACTAGACTGTGGTGGACTTAAGCTCTTAGTAATGTGATGTAGTGATGGCTGCAGATGTTATCTGGATCACCTGGAGAATTTCTAACTGCTAAGTGCAGACCAAAAGGGGGAAAAAAAAAAAAAAAAAAGGAAAAGCTTCACCTATAAACTTACTGTGTTGAAATACTCCAGTCCAGAAGCACCAAAACCTTCAGCAATTTCCCTTGTTGTGACCACACAAGACATAGGGTGTCCATTGCCAATGGGCTTTCCCATGGTGACAATGTCAGGCACAAAGTCTTCACCTTGCAGCTGGAATGCCCAAAAATGCTTCCCCACTCTGCCAAAGCCAACCTGGACCTCATCAGCTATGAATACTCCACCCGCTGCACGCACATACCTGAAAACAAACACAACACCTTGAAAGTCTAGTGCTGCAGAACACGGGGAGGCAATCAAGGACAAGGCAGTCTGCATCACAGAAATTCTGCAGTGTGAGACCAGGTTAGGAGAAAAAGAAAGAATACAGTTACAGCTATTTTATAGCGATGAAATTTTTAGTATGCTACATGTTATGAAAAAAATTTGACATTTCAATGTCAAATAGCAGTACTGTAATGTACTGTAGGATTATAACTGGTTTAACTTCATCTTCCATTAAACTCACGGTTGAGGATTAAAGATAGGAAAAGAATGGCAATTATCTAGCTAAAAAATCAGCTGATATTCCATAAAAATAATTGAACTGAAATCAAACTCTTCAATAAGTAGAAATGAACCACAGATAGCGAAGAATATGAATAGCCGAGGTTAATAACTGAATTTATTAAATAAGTCTATAGTGAAAAAAGTTATTTCTTAGTTTAATTTCCCCGTTACACCCTTGTGAAGTGCTGTACGTACTCTGCTACTTTCTGGAAATAGCCCACAGGTGGAATTACTTGGCCTCCACAGCTCTGCATGGATTCAGCTATGAAGGCAGCAATCTACAAGAGACAAACTCGTGTGAGAGCTGTGTTCATCTACTTGGCCTTGGCAGAGACATCTAACAGTCTAGAAACAAGTGTTTAAATGTGGGCCTTAATTTAATCTCACAATGGGCCAGACAACTGAGAGCTCTTGAAAACAACTATGGCTATTAATTTTGTAATGGGAGTGCCCAAATTTGCAGTAGCCAGGGCCACCTTTGCAGCCTGGTAGGAATGCAAGTATCTCCACTAAGCCCTCGTGTTGAACTGGATGACACCTCCTGGTGTCAGCAGATGTTGGACTGGGCTCCTGGGAGCTAAATTTATTTACAATTTTATTTACAGGAGACACACAACAGTGTGTACCATCTTCCCTAAGTTAATAAAGCTTGCAGGTATGTGTGGGTTTTTGTTTAATCCTGAGCACCAGGTACAGGTGGGTGGAAGCTGACCTGTAAGATGACCTGTGGCTAGCCTTTGGGCACCCCTGCCTAATGCAAATAACTACACAAATAACATGTCAGCAGGAGGCACTTGACAAAAGAAGAGAAAAATTCTACAGCTGAAATAATTCCAGTTGCTAGGAATGAAAAAGAAAGTTATTTCAAGTCAGGAAGGGTAAGAGCAGCAGATCAGACACACTGGAACATCAAAATTCATTTCTCGTCAACAGAAGAGGTCTATGCAGCAGAGATACAGTATTACCCCAAGGTCTCAGCATAAGTTTGCTATTTAAGGGATTGCATCCCCACACCACTTGTGAACCCCTCCCTGAGTATCAAGAGGTCTCTGTGCTGGTGCAGTCTTCCTGGAAACAAGGCCGAGCAGTAACGTGTAAAGAGCCGTACGCTGTCTTTGAGCATACGGCCAAAGAGTACGAAGCTTCCCACTGCATGTGAGGCTTAGCCTTTAGCACAACTTGTCCTGCCACAGGTCTATGTCACCAAAACCTAAGAAATGTGCAAAAGAAAGGAAACAAGGGAAGAAAAAACAAAACTATCCGTTAGTAGAGAGTAAAAAAAAAGTCGATGAAGAAACTAAAAGAGAGGTGATGTAAGTCTCTTGGACTAGAAGGGAACATGTTCCAGTCTCTGCTAAAGTCTTTGGGGACTTCAGCAGGTTTTGGATCAAGCCCTACAAGTCTCAACACACTAATGCCATCATATAAAAGATTAACACACGTTTTAGGTACACCTGTTCAGAAATTTTCTGTTTTTATCAAGGCCATACTGTGTATGAGCAAAAATTTCACCTTTTTATATGACTTCAATGTTATCTTAACCGAACAGGCTCAGAAATGTAGTATCAGGGTTTTATCCACTAGATTTTCTCCATGTTCTGGATTTTTTTATATATCCTTGCTAGAATTTGTGATGTAGTTTCTCAGCTGACTTCAAACTTTTCCCTACGATATTAACAACCACCCAATTCAATGCATAAAATAGGAAATTTAACAGCTTTGATTGCCTCTGCTTATATACAACTGTATTACTGATCCTTTCATTGATGCCTAGAAAAATTATCGTAAGAGCATCAGATAGAAAAATCGCCCATTTTGAACAGAACCCATCATAGAAAAATGGAGGGAGAGGGAAGCACGTGAAATTGGGAAAGAAAGTCAAAGTCCTTGGTTGCCTGTTACACATCCCCATGCCATAATAAATAGATGCAGCCTCAGCATTTCTAGAGCACAAAACACACACCTTGCGTCCATTCTTCTGTGTTTCTTCAATAATCTTTTTCACCTCTTCAGCATAAGCACTTGCTGGATCTGGGTGGTCTTCCCTGTATTTCCCTCTGTAGATATCTGGAGAAGGAGCCTGAAAAGACCAATTTATTTACTTGTTTTTATGAAGGCATTCCTTCTATGAAACATTTACTTTATTTTCTATTGCTCCACTTTATTGGCTTTCCACGCAAATAGGTAATAAGAGTTAGTACAGCCTGAATGTTTGCTTTGAATTGCAAAAATGCTTACTGGAGCTTAAACTCAATCTGGGCCTGTCATGAGTTCACTATTACTGAATGCAGCTGTTGTAAGAACCATCATCTACTTCATCCACCTTTTAAGACTGTCCTTCCTCTCCCTCAAGACACAATAATGAGTTCCCATCCACCACCTCATTTCAGATTCCCACAGAAGATCCATTTCTGCAGCTGGAGAGTAGGGTTCCAGTCTGTCACTTCCCTCCCAGTGTTTTAGTCATGGTACAAATCTGTGTGACATTCAAGCCTCTACAAATGGTTCAGTAGGAAAGGTTCAGTAACTAAGAGAAAGTAAGTGGCATAAAAAGGTGGATACTACTTTGGCAGTGTGGTTAATGCAAGGAGGTCTAGGTGGAAAAAGCCTGCTTGGTGTACATTTCTGGACTGAGAAAAAAATTGTCTTTTTAAGATACACACGTTCATGCGAAAAATCACACTCCCTTAGACATTCATGAGTCCTATACCCAAATCTGTGTAAACTTAAGCAATCTGTCTTTCCAGTTTTTGGAACTAGACTCAAAGTCCTGCATATCTTTAACCAAACCAAGGCAATGGATATTGGCTGATTTCATCAAACTGTGTAACTGTACAATGCACTAAGAAAACCTGTAGCAAAATGAAGGAAATCAGTCCCACAGCTGAATACCTAAAAAATCCAAAAGGAAACAACTTTGCTGTATTTATTCCACTGAAATCAGCCAAGCATATGTACATTAGCATCAGCAAAACAGAATGAAAATATATTTACACCAGAAGAGGGTAATTCAATATGTTGGATAACAGGCATAAAAATTACAAAAAACCCCCAAAACCAAACAAAAACAGACAGACAAACAAACAAACAAAAAAACAAACAAAAAATAAACCAAAAACCATACTTACCACATGCACATACTCCTTCTTGCTGTCCTTTCCCAGCTGATTAAATTTATAGGGACTGATGTCAATCAGAGATGTAACATGGCCATGGTAAGCACTGTGTGAGTGTTAAATATCCAAGTCACCAAATGTGTAGAAGAGCCAAATTTACAACTGTGCCTATACATAATCCAGAATAGCAATTTTATCTGCAACACAGTAGCATCATTTGTGGAGGGATCTTGACTTGATTTACTCAGTCTTTGTCTCAAAAACAATATGAAATTGCTGCTGGCTGTAATTCACTAGCAAGACTGGAAACAGGGTAAAATCAAGCGCTGACATGGGGACAGACCAAGATGATGCCTGGACTGCACAGACTTCAAGGCAGCTGTCCTAGCAGCCTTACCCAGAGCTGATGGGTGGGTCCAGCTTCTTCATTTCCAGCCCATGGGCCTCACTCTGGCCAGCCCAAGCTTTTCATGCTAGACCCCAACACCATTGTGAAAACCCTCAGGAGTGTCCATTGCATTGAGAAGTGGGGACCTTATGCTGCAGCAGCCCACCACAGATCTGCCCTGAAGGCACTGCAGGTGAGAGGGTTTGGCCACTGTCAGGAAAAGGATATTGTTTGAATATAAATGTTTTATACTGCAGAGTATGCTAAAGCTAGTTAGTACTGAGGCCAACTAATTTAGAAATGAGGAACCAGAGCCTTTTGAGCCTAAAGCATGTAGCATCTTTATTCAGGGAATATTAAACACTTTTGTTCAGCCACAAACTTGAAGTGATGCAAACCTCAAACCAAAGATGTGTCATGATTTCTTAGTAGAACGCACATAGGTTAGTGTGCTGGTAACAGGGATCTGAATATAGCTGAGTCAAACAAGCTTTGCTTCTGTGCTGTTCAGACAGAGACACATGTGCTCTGCATTTGTGTAGTGCTTGCATTTGCTCTGGCTGGACTTTCTAATCACAACCTGAGAAGAAAATCCAGCACTACAGCAATATCACCAAACCTACAGCTGCATCTAGGATAGGAAAACCCTGAAATGTGGTCGGCCACCTACCCTGTGGCTGGCAGCCCTCTCAACACCCCCCCTGATTTTGCAGCCACTTGGTTTTGTGTGCATACTTGTGTTCACTGAAGGAGAGCTGAACGTCATTGCACCACTGTTGCAGACTACAGGATCTTTCTTCTTGACTACTGAATATCTGTTTGTGGAAAATGGAACATGTCCAGCAATGGGTGACAAACAGAAAGGTCTTTTCTGGGGCAGCCCCATAGCCAGACCACTCACTGCTTTTGAAACCAACATTTAAGTCTCTGGCTTGAATTGCTTTGGGAGTCTGTGGGAAATGCCCTCTAACAGGTGACTGACCTTCTGAGGTGACCGAGAAGCTTATTTTTCAGAGATCTTCAAAACTTGTGTTTATCCAAATGTGAAAAAGGGATTTCCTGATCTGTTCTAATACAAAAGCAACAAAGCTTTTCTTTCAGCAGGCAGTGGAGTACAAACAGCAGGGATTGCTGGAAAGCTGCTTCTGAAGCAATGGCAGGAGTTGCTGGCTGCATTCACATAAGCTGCTCTGTGTACTTACTTTTCCAGGGTGATCACATCTTGGTGCCCACGGAACTGCCGAGCCAGTCGTAAAGCAAGATCATTTGCTTCAGACCTGCATAGTAACAGATACAGCAAAGCAGTGAAGGAGCACTTCTAATTAGAAGGGTATTCCAACAGAAGACAAGGCATGGGACTCATGGATATAATAAATCAACACAGCAGACTCTGTTACTCTACAGATTACAATGCTAAGGTTGAGACTATAAGTGCTATGTAAGGGGGCAAAGATGAAATAGCCCTTTGTATAAACAGCAAACAAAGAGATGCTTTATTTTCCTCCCCCAGTTTGCCTGTAGATATTTACCTCTCCTTGGTACAAAGGAGGCCAATTTGCAGCTGAGAACACAATGCAGCCACTAACACTCAAAAAGCAATGCCCCATCTCCTACACTCCACAACCCCGTTCTCCCCAGCACTTGCATCATCACAAATCTCTGGATACCCTGGAAGAAGACTCAAGCTTCCAGCCTGATCTGTCACAGCCCCTCTGCTCACATGTCCTTGCAGGTTGTCTGTTTTGGACATGTAAGTGATCACAGACTACAAAACTGCCTAAAGAAGACTAACTTGTTTCCAAGCTTTGTCAATTTGCAGATGGCATTCATGAGTCTGTACATAACATTCACCGATTTGCAGAATTAAATTCGTCTTCTTGTTTTTTCCCCCCCACTTTCTTTTTGCATAGCATTCAGCAGGCCAGTTTCCTGTTTTGGCTCTCTTGCTTTGAGCCATCACTCTAAATATGATGGCTGCAAATAGGAAGTAAGTTTTAATCCGTGCTGGATATATTTTTGTTGCATGTTACTAAGTCCTGCTTAGTAAAATTTAGACCAAGCTGTCCTGAGTGTCTGTCTCAAACAGAAGCAAAATACTCATATTAAAAAAAGACAATTCTGACCTACCCAGAGTTAACAAAATAGCAAACAGAGAGTTTCTCAGGGAGGGTGGCTGTGAGACGCTGTGCATACTGAACAAGGTTGTCATGCAGGAAGCGGGAGTTTGTATTGAGCAGTTCCATCTGTTTTGTTGCAGCCTTTATCACATATGGATGGCTGTGGCCCACTAAAGAAGAAAATAATTAGTTATTAGTAGCAAGCAGTCGATTACTGAACCACAGAAGGACATTCAGAGAAGCACTGTGAACATCATCACTTGGCAGAAATGTGTCCTGATCCCTACTGGAAATTAAGGGATGGAAGCAGTCTCACAAGTCAAACTGCTTACCATGTGCAACGTTGTTGATGCAGTCTAAATATTTTTCTCCTTTCTCGTCAAACATATATTGGCCCTGAGCACGGACTATCTTCAGAGGATCCTTGGCATAGAAAACTTTGCAGGAAGGCCTGAAACATAATAAACATAATACCATTTTAATTTTTTCATTTTTTTCCCCCCTCCCTTGAGTGTTGAGGGGGTTGATTTTTTTGTAGCTCTGGAGACAACTGCCTCCTTCTGCAAAAAAAGCTTGTGAGTCATTCAGGTGGTGGTCAAGCAGGAGCTCCTGCTCACAGTGAAAACCCATGCACTCCCCCCAGCACAGTGGGAACAGAAGCTGGTCTTTAACAAGGGTGTTTTTAAAGCTTGACTGTGCCTGCAATTGATTTCACAGGAGAAAAGTGTCTGCACATCATTCCAGGTCCTTATATGTCCTGCCATGTTCCTAGGCTGTAGCTCTGCTTGTTTACATGCCTTATGGACATCTATGGCCAAATAACTCTCTGGGACTAAAGTAAGCTGTTAAGCACTGTTTTATACTATAGCCAAAATAATCATTACGCAACAGATAACTGTAGCATATAGAGGTCACAGTCAAGAACAAAACACTAATGCCTTGCAGGCTTTATTTTCAGAGGTGCTGAGCAGGTCCTAAAACCCTCACACTCTCACCCTGTCTGCTTTGGATAAAATCTTTAAAAGCAGCATTTTATAAGCATCTAAATCACACTGACTTCCAGCAAAACTCAAGCTCCTTATAAAATTAACCAAAGTACTCTTTAAACACTTTTTTCTTTCTCCCCCCCTTGGAGAATGTGCCAGCTATGTAATTATGTTGAATGATATTACTCAGCAGAAGGAAAATCTTCTGAACCTTACGCAGTGTTTATATGACCTTGGATAAACATAGTTCTTTCCAGGTAAGTCTGAGAGTTATTGTTGGGTATACTGAGGTTATGAACTTGTAAAGTCACTTGTAAATGTGACTCCTGGATAGTGAAGCAGTTTGCTTTTTTCTCACAGCTTCTAGCCCTCTTTTCTGACATCTCCAGCTATTTCTCTGCTATACTTTGAAAGCAATGTCCATCATCATTGACCATATCTTGACTACGAGTTTTTTCTCTAACCTGTCAGTTCATTCTGCAAAAGTTTGTCTTTGTTCGCCCAGCACTGCTCAATCCTACAACCCTTGTACAGGCAGGACTTCCTTAATATTGAGCTGGCCCCTAAAAAGTGGTTGCTTTTGTCTATGAGCCCATGACTTTAGGGACTCTTTCCTGAGTTACAAATCTTTAGTAAGTTTTCTCTATATGCTACACATTTAAGATGTGATCATCCAAATAGATCTGTTTTTACAACCTGGACTCACTTTTCACTTGGCAACATCTACTGAAGAAAGGATTAAAGCTGCACATCCCGTAGGAACTAAGGGTGCCATACAGAGGGAACAGCCAGGACTGTTGCTCAGGTCACAACCTCTGACAGCCCTCCCGCACGTCCCTCAGTTAAATCCAGCTTAAGGAATAGCAACAGGTTCATTCAACAGACACGGCTGTTTTGCAGGTGCACGCACAAAAAAACACCCCAACCCTGCGCGGCGTCACTTTAGACGCACACCTGGGTACCACATTCCGGCTGCTTGCCTCGATCTGCCGGAAAAGTGAATGATGCGTTTGATGTGCAGTGTTTTAATGACGGCATCCCCCCGCCCGGCCAAGGGAATTCCGGGTGGCCCTGAGACCTGGCAAGCCAGAGGGATGACAGGTCCTGTGTGTGTCCTTGTCGCCCTCCCCGCTGGGTCTCGCCGCGGGGCCAGAGGGGCTGCAGAGCCTGGCAGCCCCCGGGCAGCACCGAGCGGGTCCGGACGGGCGCTGTCATCAGAGACAGATCTTCCTCCTCCTCCTCCTCCTGCTCCCCCCTGCCCCCGCCACCGCCCCTACCCGATGTGCTTCCTCCGAAGGGCGAGGGTCTCCGCCTTGCTGTAGAGCTCCTCCATCCCGCCGGCAGCCAGGCAGGCACGGCGCTGGAGAACACGGTCCGTCCGAGCTGCCCAAGGNCCCTAAGGGTGCAGACCAGCACAAACTCGCAAAACAACCGGCTTGGTGCGTGGGGGCGGGTGCTGGGCTCCCACGCGTGATCCTGCCATTCCTGCCAGTCGTCGGTCATCCTGGTGGCCACAGCGCCACTGCCACAGATATTCGGGGGCTTGGGGGAGGAGGAACACAAAGCGGATTATTTAATCAAAATCAGGCTCCTAGTTCAATGTCCCTCTCTCCTCTTATGTCCCCAAATCTGCTTGTAAGAGTAGGCTGAGATATTACTTGTATACGTCCATCAAAGCCCGTATCAGTATTTCTGCATTTCTTATAAAGTGAGTCAAATTATTAAAATCTACGGTTTGCCAGGTTTTGTACGTACATGTTCGTAGAAAAGATCCGTGGTGCTCAAATACATTGGTTCACTCTTACGTCTAGGCAACATCTAAATATACCCAGTCCTTGATCACTCTGTAACCACAGAAGCAATACAGAAGCGACTTGCTCCAATGTGGCTTTTCTTCATGGTTACACTTGATAACCATATCGCTGGACATCGAAGCCCACGAGTAAAAGAGGTGAGAATAAGACGGGGGAAGAAGGGCAGAACTCACATCAAGAGGCATCACATTTCAAAACAGCGGAGCTGCTGGTGGAACGCCTCAGATTTACCTTCTCCCTGCCAAGCACGCACCGTCTGCCCTAGAGGCTTCTCCTTGAGCTGCATGAGCAGACAGCAGGAACACTCGCCCACGGCCCTGCTACCCCATCTGTAGCTCGCCTGTGCCACCTGCAGCACTATGTTTGGAAGAGTTTTCAGAGAGCATATGTAAAGCCACACAATTTCCTGTGCTGATGATACTTCCTTTTTCTTGATCAGTATCCAGCAAGTCATCCCAAATTCTGCAGATTGAAGAAAGACACTTCCTGATTATTTTTTTTTTAAATATATCTATCTATCTATCTCTGCCAGCAAGCCACCTTTCTGCTTCTCTAGACAGCACTTCTCTCCATTCAGTCATTTTCTTGAGCTTCCTCAGTGTTAAATTTGAAGCTTTGACATCCTATACTCCTGCTCCTTTGGAAACCTTGCCTCACCAAGCAAGAGTAGCAGAAGTCATGGCAGCTCCACCTCTATATCCCAGCAGAGACAGCTGCTGCCTGTCTTCAGTGCCTTGTCCAGGCAGAAAGACTTAAAAAGACATGAAGGAGTTGCCAAAACTGTCAGCTAGGGCAGCACTGTACAGCCAATGATGCAATTCATTGATGGGTCCTCAAGAAGAGAACAGGCATTAGGTCTGGTAACATCCAAACAGAGCCAGGGCTAGAGCCTGTCAGGAATGCTCTCTGCAATGCTTTTCCATTCTGCCTGCATCCCTGAAAACTGGGCAATGATATTTAGCATAGTTCAGTAGATGCAGTCCAAGTTGTACTACACCTCACATACTGACTCGGCAGCAATCCCTTTGTACCAGCAATGTACAGAAAGGCTGGGGCCAGGCAGCATCCGAGCCTGTGAATGCCGAGGCATTTCAGGAGAGATGGTTTTCCCAACACCGGCCTGGTGCCTGCCCTCTGTCGGTGCCGAGCACTGCCTTGTCCCTCCCTCCAGGGCTGCTGCCGACGCTAACACTAGAAAAGCTCAGCTGTTTATGCTGATCTGCCTGGTCTTGCTCATGCAGAAACCCCGGACCACAAACACATTTAAGGGATATGCAAAATATTGTGCTGCTGCTTCTTTAGAAGCATGCACTGACAGACTTGTACGACAGAGTTGCATCAGGGCTTTTGTTTCAGGTTTAGCAAAAGCAAGTTTGCTCAGAGCTAGCTTAGTAACTGCTTGAAGCAATAGCAAACTTCACCAGGAAAGCTTGAAGGGGCAAGTTAAGTAGAAGGGGGAGGTTGTTTCTCTGTTCCTTCAAAGCCATGGAAAGGGGCTTAACAACCAAGGAAATATCCATCCCTCTTGGCTCATACTTCTTTCACACTCTTTTGATACTATGAGCAGAAGCAAGCCTGCCAAGTCTCATGTGTGGAGTCTCTCCCAAAATTAGCAGAGACCCTGACCCAGACACAGGCCTTTGCAGCACCACTTGCCCTCATAATGCCATGCAGTAAATACTGGCAGCTATCCCTCCATGATATATAGTAGGATTAAAACACTTTCAGGGTTTTTTTCAAAAATACTTTTGTTTTAGTAAAAAACCAAAAATGCATGATGTTTACTCCATCTCCTGCTCTGTTTGCTTTACGAACACTTTATTTTTTTCCACGCTTGTTTATGGGCTTTGTCCTGGCATGGTACTAGAAACCAGCAGCCTGGCATCCTGTATGAAGGATGAAAAGGAGTAAATAAGAGTTTCCAACAGTTACCGAAGTATCCAAGTAAGGTGCCTCTGGTTGCCTATTTAACTGTGAAGGAGTTCCTCTGAAAAACAATATATTGCTGGTACATCCTGAGAAGTAAACACAGTGCAGATGGATTTGCCGTGGAAATTTACAGAAATTTAAAGGTGGACAAACCATACCTGTCTGCACCTTTTCAGGGACAGGCAGCTGCTTGGCATTTGCTCTGGAAGGGGAATGGACTTGCCTGCGAGTTCCTGCAGCGACCAGACCAGCGGGGCCCCAAGTCAGTTAAGCACAGGGTTTGTTGTCAACATTTGTTTTTATCAGTTTTATCTCAACCAGAATCAATTACCTAACAACAATTTCAATATACCAAATAGAAGAGAGATCCTAAAAGCTGGCAAAAAGTTACCAGATACTTGTTAGCTCCAGGAGGGAGCAGCCAAAGGTGATGTCAGCAAGACCTTGTGACAGCTCCACTTAGGTGTGGGCACTTTGGAAACTCACTCAAGCTGTAACCTGCCCATAAAAAACCAATCAGGCTATTTATTGGCTATTGAACATTCTGTCTTGGTGGTGTAAGCACATGAAAAAAAACCCCACATGCTGGTTATGTGACAGGAGCTGTGCCCACCTTTGACCTGGGAGGTAAACTAAAGCAGCTAGCAGACAGTGATCTCTCTGAAGAGGTTTGTGTACAGTATACTCTCAATTCTACAGGTCATATATGTATACACACACATTTATATATGTTCAAGTAGACACATGAAGACATATAGATACATATATATGAATCTATATGTGTGTGTGTATATATATATACAGAAATATAGATACACACATATGAAGCAAACCACTCTTTTTTTTTTTTTTTNAGAAAACCCATCTTTTTTTTTTTTTTTTTTTTTTTTTTTTTTTTTTTTGCTGCATCTAGGAGATGGGAAAATAGAATGCCCTGTGAGTACTCTGCAAATTCTCAAGAGGCCAAAGGTAGAGAAGACAAATCAGTAGCCCGGGAAAGACAGAAAGACTGCCTGCGGCAACATGACTTATATGTTTTGGCATCCCCTTGTTTTCTTTTAATATTTATTTGGGTGCAGATGTTAATACTTGCTGGAACATGAAATGCTTTGCCAGCTCGGTTTTTTTTGGTTTTTTTTAACATTTGTCTGTCGTTATAATAATTGAGCCACAAGGTGAAGCTGTGTGGGATGAGGACATAAAAAGCCACTTCTGTTGCATTATTTTTTATTTTGGTAGGGATTAGCAGATTTAATAGGTCCACAAGGCAGAGTTGCATAATAGCCTTGAAGTATTTAATTAAAGCTCTGTTAAAAAAAAAAAAAAAGAGGCAGAAGTGACAGGCATTTCAAATGCAGCCCTGCATGTGCTTTGGCACATCACAAAATTCTGAAGGAGGCATGTGAATAGGAGGCAGTGCCAGAGGAAAGTCATGTCCCAGGAGTGCAGTAGGATGTGAAGGCTGTAGGATATTGGTTACCTGAGGTTTGGCTTGGAAGTGTCTAAAGGTCAAAAGGGAGCA
The DNA here is from genome assembly GCA_013397195.1 of Hylia prasina. NCBI lineage: Eukaryota > Metazoa > Chordata > Aves > Passeriformes > Sylviidae > Hylia > Hylia prasina. The sequence goes on from VYXD01002499.1 coordinate 417,278, forward strand.
TAGAAGTGAAAAAAAACCAGGGATGCTGTCAAAGCATGGAATGGGAAACCCACGGGGTGCTGGCTCTGGCAGCAGTTCAGAACACACTTGTTCGTGTTTTGGCAGGACATCTAGAACTGCATTTCTCTATGAAAGCAGAAGAAAGGAGAAAGATGGAAGCAAGAAAAGGGCACGAGTGGCCACAGCTGAAGCAAGGACATCACCTGGGTCAGGGCTGCCCAGCTGAGGTGACAGCAGCACTCACAGCCCTCAGAGCCATGCGCTCAGCCTGGCAGAGCGCAGCACGTTAAGCTGGAAGTACCTCAACCTGGAAAGGCAGCAAAGATATTTTTAGTCCCTCCTCGAGCCTAAGAGCATGAGGATTAGCAAGAGTTAATAGGAGAGGCCAAAACTCTCCACCTACAGTGACTTCACCTACAGTGACTGCATTTTTGAGGTGATGGAAGGGGAAACAATGTGAAATGTTCTGCCTGTCTGAAATATTTTGGGATTTTTAAAATCCAAACATTTAAATGCGTTGAAGAAATTACAGCTGCTCCCCCATGGTTTTTTAAACATTTTGTTCAGAGAGACTCCTGAAAATTTCTGTCTTCTTAAACCAGGGTGCTTAAAAATATACCATTTTGTAATAATTATTACGCTCCATCATTTCTGAACAAGCTGGATCTGTGGAAAAGAGACCCTCACATTTTCTAGCTTGCAGTGTTACTTGCGACATTGTCTGGCTCATCTTTGTTTCTCAGCAGTTCAGGTTTATTTTTCACCTTCATAAGGACAGAAAAGGGAGACTGGTGATTTTCAGCTTGCTTTCTTCAGGTCCCAGGGTGCCACTGAACTTGCCTAAGCAATAGTTTCAACTTCTGGCTAATACACAGATCCCTGCAACTTTCCCAGAGTGAGAACAGCTCCAAGCTTTGCAGCAAAGCTTCTTCCTTATGCAATCTGTGGATTCCCACAGCCTGTGCTGCCTGTTTAGAAAAGATAATGGAAGAGATACTGCTTTGAAGGGGAAAGACACATTAAGAAGAGAAAGAGGAAGGTGAGTTTTCTTACTGCACACTTCAGGAAAATGGAACACATGACAGAGGCTGATTTTGTGTGAACGTCTGACAACTTGCTCTGGATTTCAAACTCCAGGGTGGCACAAAGCAGCACACACGTTTTCCAACTGAGACAGACTACAACAGTTTTTTGCACCAACATTAAGAACTTTATGTCTATTCAAAATCAGCACCAATGGTTGGATTAATATTTTAATAATTACACACTTTTTACATTATGAAAATAAATCATAAATAGTGTAAAAATAATTCTGAAGATCAACTTCTCACAAGCAAGAAACAAAACCTGAAGTACAAAACTGAAAGAAAACAAAACAATATTCAACTGAAAAACAAGGAGAAATTTTAATAATAAAAACAAAAGCATGCTGTTTGATTGGGTTCAATTAAGTCAAGACCAGTGGCCACAAGAAAGTGGTAAAAAATAACAAATTAAAATGGGTGATTAAAACCTTGCAATTCTTTACACTACTCATCAAAAGAGGTCTTGTGACATATTTACAGTGCTAAGACACTCAAAATATTTCTAGTATTGATAATATGATGCTGACCCATGTATTTTTTCCCCCAAGCATTGAAATCCTTGCCAAATTACTTTGTATTTTTATCTCTTCTACTTCATTTATGAGACCATTTGCAATACAAAAATAACGGCACATATAGATGAACTTAAAAAAGTAAAAAATACAAATAAAAATATATAATATTTTCCAAAGGAAAAAGTCAGATACATACATCTTAGCAACATTTTTAAAGTTGTGTGATATTTTCCCAAACATGTACAATAATATAAGAATATCCACATATATGTTAACAATATGTAAAACATTCTTCCACCAACCCAACTCTCCATAATACTTCAGAGAAGTGTGCACGTACCAATGGGATCTGGGAAATTAATATAATTTTTTTTTTAAAATAGAAACAAGTAAAACACTAACGGTCCCAGGTTAAGTTAAGGCCCCCTGCTTTCAAAGAAAATTCAATTTCCAAGCAGCATTGATAACTGGATGCATTTAAAAACAAAATGAAACAAAAACAACATTCCAAATCCCTTTTAAAATACAAACTCCACTCGTTCTGTAGAGCATCTTTTTCAGAAATGATGGTGGCAGGCACTTGTTTCTCACTGCATTTAATGAATCCAACCACCACGTAAAATACTTCAATAACAGAGGGTGCAAGAAAACCTTCATTTGTACATTACAGCAACATTGACATCCATAAAAACAAATTGCAGGAAAAAAAAAAAATCAGTGTTGTTTTAATTCCAGTCACTGACATAGAATTTTTACAATGACTACAAATTAGACTTTCTTTTGACCACCATCTTTGCAGATGTGTTTTGTGTGAGTTTTTAGCGTGAAAATTTAGGAATCTCATTAGGTAAAATACAGAGATTTAAAAATATAATTTAAGATGGTCAAGCTGCAGAGATCAAGAACTTTGAAGGGAAGGGCCAACTTCTGCATGCCTTGAACCTCTTCATCACTTTCAATAAACTGTCTGATGATATCTCTGCAGTTCTTACTGAAGCAGTCCTGATTTAGGCAAAACCCCACTGCTGAAGGCAGTAGTATTCCCCTCATTACAAAGCATAACCCCATGGTCCTTCCTCCTGCATGTCTCAAATTGCTCTGCAAGGAGAGGATGCATCTCTGGTCCTTGCTGGGGATGGGCAGGCACAGCCAGGGGAGGAGCCTTGCAAGGCTGAGCCAGGTTTACAATCCCAGTTCTGGGGAGGTCAGTGGGACAACTCTCTCCACGCCCCATGGGGATCCAGGATCCCAGCCACGTGTCCTGGCACAGCCCCCAGCCTTACAAGCTGCCCATGAGGATCAAAGGTCTCCTGATGTCATTTGGGGTTGCTTTGTCTCTCTGGTGGCATGACCAAGTAAATGATGGTCACACACACCATCCACGGGTGCAATGCTCAGGGGAGCCAGTGCTAACCTTCCACACTGTACATCAATCTTGAGAGTTATTCCAACTCTATACTTTACACATGTGCAGATACATGGATTTGATCATTCTGAAACTCATTCATACTACTTACACCACAGACTAAAAGAACAGCTGGATGAAGAGCATCATTCTGCTTTGCTACGCTATCAGAATATGACATCACGACCAGCAATAAATAAAAATATAAATCAAAAAATACATTGTATCACTGCTCTGTGATTTAACATCTCATGCTTTACCTCAGGAAAAAATAAAAAGTTGTCCAAAGCATCCTGAAAGAAAGCTTTCCCATAGTTAATCTATGAATATGAAGACAAGGACCATGTATGTCAGACATATTCCATACAGTGCTTAACAGATTTGTGGCCTCTGTAGCAGGACATCTGCACAATGTGGTTTTAATGCACTGGAGTAACAGATAATTACAAAACTTTATATGAAACAAATACTGAAAACTCTTAAAGAAACAAGGATTAATCAGACCTGAAAAAGTCAGGGATATAGAAACTGTGTAGACAAATACCACTACACATTTCTACAACTGAAAAGACTGGGAGAGGAACTACTGTTCCTGTCACAAACTAAACAAAACAAATTATATCTATCTGGAGGAATGCCACTAAAAGATACAACACACTGGCAGTTCAAACTGTAGCTTTGCCAACAAAAGGAAAAAGATATACTAGCACCAGAAATAGTTGCTTCTTGAACAAAATAAACACATTGCAAGTCTTCACAGGGTGCTTTTCTTGATGAAATATTAAATAATTTTTTTTTTCCTTGTACTGACCATGCAACTTTTCTTGCAATGGTTGTTTCATTTCAATTCAATTTGATATGCAAATATTAATGCCAAATCTATGTATGTAGTTCAACCTTCCAAATTAAATTGTTTATCTACTGCTCACTCATGGTCATTTGAAAGGAATGAACGTTTCACAATATTGAACAACAGAAAGACTAAAAAAGCCATGTAGGATTATTTGGAAAAAAAAAAGCATTCCTACCTGCTGGAAATTTAATAAAGAAATTAATTTACAGGACAGAAAAGGAAGCAAATGAAGGTGCTTAAGTGTTTATTCAGTAGGGTCTCAATGTCAGGGAGTTAAAGAATTGAGTTTTGACTAACACTTAACAGTAGTGTCTATAATTGTTTCCTGAACTACAAAACCATGGACCAAAGCTCTGCTAGCTTCATTGGCGCATACACAAATGGATGCTAGGAGGGCAGTTAAAAAATATAGGAAGATAAATTTACAAAAAGAAAAAGAAAGTGCTTATGACAGCATTATTTATCTTGTTGCTATTCCTTAAATGAGTTGTGTTTCTCAATATGGAGTTGCTAAATCATCTAGCCAGATAAGAAACATCCTACTTGATTTGGCATGTAAATACTCAGAAGGATGTTTAAAAAATATTTAAACTATCTGAACTGATTGCCAGTATTTGCTATCATAAGAAGCATTCAGCTTCTAGTCTCCACATCTACCACATACTCAGCCAAATGTGCCAGGCCAGGACACTGACATGACTCTTTTCTCCCAGGCAAGCAGCTTGTTCCTCAGCCAGCTGGTTTTCTGACACAGTGCTGCCTAAACAAGCAGAATCCAAGTGGCAAGTCAGAGGCTGACATGGTGCTGCTCCTGTCCTGAAAGGCCCTCAGTGGTGCTGCTGCTCTAACACTCTGGTAACATTTTGTATTCTGTCTGTGGCACCTGAACGCTTTCACTGCTGTAATCATCACTATTCAAACGGGTTTATACTTGCATCTCTGAAAATCTAGGGAAAGCAAAACATATTTCCTTATATCTGTGAACACTTGTTTATTTCTTACCACTGGAAAGATGGAATTGAGCAGTAAATATACATATGTATTCAGTGTATAGTGTCAGATTTTTGTTTTTATTAGTAAGAGACTACTAATTGGAAGCCACTAAATTGACTTTTTGCTTTAAAAATCTGGGTTTTCCTCAGCGAAAAGCTGGGTTTGACTCCAATATACCAAAATGAAAATAGAGATTCATCAAAGAGAAATATTTCATTATAGTGGCATTTCCATTTATCTGAGATTATGAAGCAATACAAAAAGTGTGACCCCATCTTCACATCGTTTAGAAATGATGGAGCAAGGAAAAATGTGCGTTCCAAGAAGGGCATAAAGTGCCCTCATGAATGGAGACAAGCTGTCTTCTTCAACTAAAGTTTTGGTCTACACATGAAAGACAACTCTTCGAAAAATAACTAAAAACATTTGGGATGATCCTGCTATATACACTAGGAACAGAAGTGATATAAAAAGAAATTCCATCTGCCAAATATGGCATCACTTCTCATAAATTAATCTCTCAAACTAACTTCAGTGCACCATATGAAGACTCAAAGTTGTAAAAAATACCTCGTGGCAAAACTACAAATGTGCACAAATTACATATTTCTAGCAATGAAAAAAAGTGAAGAAGGAAAAGTTCCTCTATAAAGCCATCTGAACAGGGAGAAAAATCAACACATTTAACAATGGAGCGTGGTGACAAGCGTGCAGTGATAATCACACAGAACTGTTTCTCTCCAATGTTTTTTGAGCAATAATGTCCACTAAAATCACCGTAACAACATAAAAGGAACAAGATGAATACATCATTCTGTGAAACACAAAAATAAACTCTTTCTTTTCTAGACTTAAAGGCTTCAAAGACTCTGAAATAAAAACTGTTAATACTGAAACAAGATGAATATGTGGCTTGAAAGTATTTTCTTCAATGCCGTCATCACAAATCTCGAATAGATTATTGAAATGTATTCTTTACGGCAACAGTAACAGGAAAAGGAAACAAAACAAACCATTGCTTCCAAAATCCTGTAGAGAAGTTCAGCTAGTTATGTGTAATTTAAAGTGAATAACCTGAAAACCACACCATGATACATACATCTCTGGTCAGTTCCATTTTATCCTCCTCTGGAGGATGATCTGATTCATCCCCACCTCAAGAGTGTTTTCTCCTCAAGCAGTCCCAAAATACAGTATGCAGAGTGCATGTACTCTGTCCATCCTCGAGTGAGGTTGAGAAGCTTCTAGTCTCAGGCGGTGTCTGCCATCAAATGATCCCTGCAGCACCACTGTAACCTTTTCAAACAACCCACAGAGAAGTCTGGTTTCTTCTTCAACGTTCTGTCCCTCCTGATTAAGGACTCGACAGGGCCTACCGTGAATGTCTTCATGACCTTGAGCAGTGCAAGGCAAAACCGATGCTGATCAACAGGCAGGACCCTCCTTGATCAAAGGGGCCAAGTATCCTGCAAGACTGGAAGCCATCCACCTGCAGCTGGAATGCTATTCCCCAAAAATTCAAGGCCTCTTTCTACGCTCCTCTGGTTTATCTCTTTTTAGCAATGAGCCATGGTGTGACTCCCTTGAGATGACAAAAGGAAATGACTCAGAGGCTGGAATCAAAGGTGAACAGCCACTCATGATCACACAGCAAGCAGGTCTGGCACACAAATTCATGCTTTTAGTTCATACGAGCAGATGCGGTGTCATGAATCAGTGACGCGTTTAAGATGGACATGGAAGCCAAGTCAGTAAACTCCAACAGCAGCTGGTACAGTACATTTCATAGCATTTTGCTCTTATTTGGTCACAATTTCTTGTAAACTAGTTCATGGCACTCATTGTCCATGCATATCCACAAGCCAAAACGTAAGAATTTACAGAAATATTAATTTCTATTATTGATCATTGTTTTGAGATCTCTTTCTCTCATTAGAGGTTTATCCTGCAGGTTATTGTATCATCTAACTGCAGATGTAGGTGAAAAAAAGATGTATGTATGGACTATTGCAAACAAGTAGAAGCTGCTACATGTAAACATATCTCAGACTTGTAAAATCAAATTTTCAGTTCTCAACTATAAATAAAAAAAGTGGAGCACTATATACACAACTTCATGCTTGTAAGGTTAGGTTCATCACTGCAGAGACAAAAAGAGGTACAGATTAATCAAATTAGTAAGTTATTTCAGACATCTATTACAAATACATAGATAAGGCAGAGTTGCAAATATTGATCGTTATTTCCTCAGCACCATGTATTCTTCAGAGATAATGCACCTGGGATTTCACTTATGCTTCATGTTTTCTGATATATATGCCAGGATCCCTCCAACTATATTATTCTGAATGCTATGTTTTTAAATCAAGCACTGTCTAGGTTAAATCTTTACTAAAATAACGCCGCCAGTTAATAATGCCATAAAACACAAAACCCAGGGGGATTTATTGAAGAATAGAGAAGTAAGGCAAAGAAAAGGTCAGGATACACTGTCCTTCTCAGTATCCCAGAAAACCAATATAATAATAGATCGATAGAAATACTTGACAAAAATGTCACATCCATGAGCTTTTATAATGAACAGGAAGCGCTGATCTTCTGCAGAAACCAAAGGATGTGTGAGTCTTCTTGTGAAAAAAGAAAAGTCTTGGACTTTCCAGGAAACAAATGCCAACTATTTCTACAGTACCACCTCAATGAATTATTCTACATAAATTACAACATATCACATGAACTACTGTCATGGAGAGCTCTGATCTTGCTGGATATGTCTGTGTCTAGGAGGCTCTGAGGCATATCTTGATACTGCTCAGTATGATTGTGACAGGCACTTCTGTGTGCTAAGGACATACTGCTCCTGAAAAGAAAAAGCTCTGCCCATCCTACCTTTTGCCAACAGCCAGGCATTGGTAATCCATCGGGACCCTGTTTCAAGGGGTGCAAAAGGGGGAAAAAAAAAAGAAAAGCATAAGTAAGTTTGACAGGATAGTATTTCATCAACATCTGCTAGAACAGCTGAAGCAGTTTTGACTTTCTATCTAAAAAGTAGCTATCAGTTAATTTATTTCCTCTCTTATTCTCAAAGAGAAGGAAAAGCCAAAGGTGAGGTTTACACTGTAAATACATACATGCACTACTCTGCTATAAAGATTTTTCTCTAAATCATTGGAACTTCTTTATCAGTTTCTTATCACTCCTAGAGCTTAGGCTACATATTATTTTAAATATAATCTGTTTTATTCACAACATCTGAATAACATCTGAATGTACAAGATCAGTGAGAAAAGAAAATACTATCACTTTTATCTGGAGAGTACTATGCTTTATGGGCCCCTCATACAAAAGTCACCCTGTGATAGGACAGCAAGACTCTAATAGGAGTAGGATCTTTTCTTTCCACTTTCAATATCAGTTTTTGAATGAAGCAGTGAAATCTTAAGGCCTGAACACACCTTGAGTGCCACAGTGGAAAACATCAGCAGAGGGAGCAGGGCAGTACAGCACCACTGTTTTATTTCAGTGCTTGGACAATATGGTCATCTAATTTCTTGTCACGTTAGTGAGAGTCACTCATTTTCTCTTCTGTTGCTACCCTACCTTCTGGTATCTCCATGCATCCAGTAAGATCAGGGCCTGCTTTCAACCAGTCATACTGGTTTTCATGGATATAATTCCAATTTACATGCTGTCAGGGGTTAATTCAGGGAGTTATATGCTCAGAATTAGGAGCACATACAATGTAACTGGACTATGCATAAGCAGAAAAAAATCAGGCCTTTACATTTCTTAGAATTTAGAATACCAATACTTAATGTTAACCTATGTGTGAAGATAATGGTTAATACGGATTTTTGGATATACTTGCATGTGGTCTGATGTTTGCTGCCTAAACAAGAGACAGTGATGTATGCTAAACAGCTTATTCTAGCAATTGTCTATAAACAGAATATTTTTTATCCATCAGTGATTGTTAGTGAATCTTCAGATATAAATGATAGTACAGAGACAGAGAAACATTTTTAAATTACACAAGCATGCTTGATTATCCCCAACAAAATATGAGATATGGTTACCATTAATTGGAAGCAAACAACATGGACTATGGAATAATCTTAATGGACTGTATATTTACAATTAAAAAGCAACTGACTTAAAATTAGAAGTGCTATAGTCAAAATAAAACCTACTTAATTTAACATCCATTTCAGAGAACCGTGCTTAACCACCAAACAATAGCGGAGCATGCAGATCAAATTTTACTGTGAACAATTAAAAATAAAATCCTCCTTGTCTCTTTAGGAAATGTGTATGTACTATTCATTTGGGGTTTTCTTTCTTAAATGGAGACGAGTTCCAACTTACATTACCACTAAATAGAAATCACTGTTGCCAGATTGGTACAAGGGAGAGGGTCAAGAAGTAGCATTTTAGTATAGGTGGGAACTTGAATTCATGCTAGCATAGGGTGGGGAGTGTTGTGTGTATTCCAGGAAGGTAAGTTCCAAGGGTAGGACCATTAAATTGAAGACATTAAATAACAAAGACAGTGAGGGGGTTTGGGCTGCAGACTGTTATATTCTTACGAACATCAGGTAGGCTTTTATTTCCAGATGCATTTGACTACTCTGACAAACAGGCCAGACACCACAAACATTACTTGTGGATGGTCTGGAAGCCAAGCTCCAGCTTGGCTTACTGGAAACCTTGATTTTTAGAAACAGTATTTACATCCTTCTGTTTGTGACTCTCATTTTGGCCAAATTGTGAAAACATGCCCCTAAGATGGCATGGATTTGGAAGGAAGACCAGGGTGCAGAGTAGCTATGGGACAGGCCAGGGTGTGGAACTGGGCAGTGCAGACAGAAGTCATCAGACTTGATTAGAGGTGAACGTTGTGCTGGATTTCTACAACTTGGGTTTTCAGGGTGAGTAAGGCAATGGGTATTTTGCAAGGAAAGTAACAAACCAACAGTTCTCAGGGAAAATGTAGGAAGGACACAAGCTTATAAATTACCAGGTGATGTGGGAGCAAATTGCTGAGAGTTAGGCTTCAGGTGTCAACAAAAACGTGTGTTCTCTCATTGCAGTTATGATCACTTGAAGCAGCTGGTTTGTTCATGCACATGCATGTGTTACGTGAAAAATGTAAATCAGCTCAGGAAAACATTACATTGAGAATGGCTGGACTGCAAACAAAGGAACTGCATGCAGGGTTGGTAGGAAAGAGAAATACTGTACCAATTGGCAAGGGGCATCCAGCCCATCCAGGCCAGGCTGGCCTGGCTCCCCTTTTTCCCCCTTAATTCCACGGAATCCCTGTTTGTAAAGATTAACTTGCAATGTTACTGTCAAGGAAATGCCTTCAGTATTGACTTAAATGGAGTGAAGAGAAAAAAACACAGAGGCAAGAGGAACAAGCTGACTGCTTATGATTTAAACCTGTGGGGCACTGATTCTGGCACATTCCAAATTCGGTTTCTTTCCAATGTATTTTTCAGAAAAAAAATGAAAAAAAAAAACCAAAAACAACCCACCATCAAAATCTCACCAACTTAGCCCAGAGGTTTTAAGTCTGGTGCTTTAAACCAAATTAGGAGGTTTACAGACAAAGTCTGCTCCAGAATTTGCACACTTGAGATGAAGCTGTGTTAACAAAGGGTGACAGGTTATACAGTAGCTGGTGCTTGTTCCTCTCCCCTCATTTCTTATTCCATCAGTTTACAGCAGGATAACTGATCTTCCAATGCACAAGTGAGACGTACCAATGGGCAAGGTGCATCTAATCCAGGAGCACCCTGTTCTCCTTTCTCCCCTTTAGGCCCTTTTTTGCCTTTCTTTCCCTTTTCCCCCTGTGGATACAATGGTTTCGATAAAACAAGTTTCATTCTTTTGAGGGGG
>VYXD01002499.1:428056-562849 GCA_013397195.1 Hylia prasina
AAAAAAAAAAAAAAGAAAGATTTGGTTTAAAGTTTGAGTTTTTCTTTTTAAGCCAATGGAGAGCTGAAAGGACACTTACCACTGTGTTCTGGTTTGGATGGTGCATTATGTGGAAAAATAAATTATATCATCACAAGCAAGAACTGCAATCAGTCTTTATTAGTTTGTGTTGGTATTTCATATCAGTATTATGAATGTTTTGAAACCTAGAACAGGGCTTGAAATCATTCATTTCTTGAGACAGAGGCAAATCTGCAAATCCCCCCAATCTGCAGTCCAAAATAAAAGGTCTCCTATTTTGATAAGTGATAGCACTGAAGGGTACGTGCTCACTAAGCTGAACTTGTCAGCTTCCCAGAGGATTTGCCACTAGTCAGAAGTAACTTTGGGAGAGCAGAATCCATCAGCAGAGTCTTTTGATAAAGGACCTGTGGCACAGACACTTCACAGGGATGACTGACTCAATTCCATCAGGGTTCCAGCATCAAGGGTGAACCTGGCCAGGAGCATCCTTTGTTAAGTGACCCTCTGCACTCTGGTAACAGTTTGGAACAAATCCTGTTCTCTGTGGTGTCCATGGAAACCCATGGACATCACTGAGAGTGCACTGCTGTCGCTCCAAATACAACATGACCATTTCAAACCCTGTTACAGGAATCAAAACACTCAAACTGCTTGATGGAGAGGTGCTATGATGCTTCCAAAAATTTCATATTGTCCTGGTATCATAAAGTAATCAGAAGTGATAATTAGATTATTTATTTAAGCATTTCAACATTCAAATATTCTCTCTGTTGCAGGAAATGTTTCATCTATTTGTTCTACCAAAATTCAGTCCTTTGATTTCATACTGAGTTTTCTTTTTAAATGTGAGACTTCCAGTGCTTTAATACCCATGGAAATCAGTTGATTCCCCTCAACAAAGCTATCTGCAAATGACCTCACCTTCAAGCAGTATAAGAGGTTTAGAGAGTTCATTTTATAATTGATTTCACACCAGTTGACCACAATGGTAAATGAGTTTCAGGTTGCTCTCAATTTCACAAAAATCAAAAAGGGATCACTTAAAAAAAATTAACAAATTGGACTAGGATTGTAAAAAATGGGATAGGAAGGATGAGTAAATCGGGATATCAGAAAGAAATGGGAAAAATAGGAAAATTAGTATAACATTGGAGAACCAGCAAGTGAGGTTGTAGCTATTGGAAGGATTTAATTTGTGAGGAAAAGGGTAAAAAAGACAGAGGAATTGTAAGGAATGAGGGTAGAAGGAGAAGGAAGGAATGCCCCTTTGGAAAGACAGACGGATTTTGGTGAAGCATATTAAATAGACATTTAACTCGTTCCACACCAGTACAGAAAGACTTAATCCACTAACAATAGAGAAAAATAATTTTTACACATAAAAAAATTATATCAGTAATATTTTAAAAAGGAAGGAAAGCACGTTAGTCATTTGATAGAACAGCATATTTGACACATTCAAGTAAAACAAAATGTTCTGTGAGCAAAACATACTGCATCCAGGTCATGACAGAAGCAAAGTTACTTGTCTATCTTTTCTGTGTGCCAAAAGGTCTCAGGATAATATTTGGAAAAACAGCAACCCAAACATTACCAGTCCTTACCAAATCATAAGATTGTGATGTAAAAAAATCCTCACAAGACAAGAACCATAAATTGGCTTCATTTCCACCTTAAACCTACAAAGATGACAACGTAGCAGAGAAACCCAACAGCTTCAGGTCAAATTTTGTGCTATTTGTGCTCAACAGAGCACCAATATATTTGCAATGAGTGTATGCAAGCAGAAAGCATGGACCTACTCCAAAAAGGATTCTGAAAGTGAACAGTTTGGGTTCTAACTCCTTTTTAAATCTTTATTATTTTTACTTCTTTAACTTCTTGTTTTACAAGCCAGCAGGTAACTATTTTCAACTGTCAATTTTGCAGGCAGATCAATGATCTTATTCAAACCAATGCAGCAGATATCTGTGTACAAAACAGTCTGAATTTCCTGTGTACTTTACTACTTTTTCCACAGGCTGAGTTCTTTCTTCTTAATTTTTAATCTTTACTCCTTATACTGAACTACAGAAACCCACAGGAGTTATGGGGATTCTACATCTGATGAGGATTAAAAAAAAAAAAATCCTTTTTGTCCTTCCTCAGTGCCTAGATAAATAAAAAAAATTGTGGCACTTCTGCAACATCCCCATGGTTGGACCAATCTACAATCCTCACATGCACATATTTTCATCAATGCAGAGTGTAGGGGAAAAGGATAATGCCTTTTCATCCTCTGTTCAGACTTCTCTGTCAAAATTCATAACAACAATCACAACTGTACATCTGGGACCAGGGGCCACTTCCCTCCCTTCTCCACAACACAATCTCTAACTTTTGTTAAAGCTTACTTGTTTTTGAAAGGAATTTTTTTTTTCTATTCATACAACTTGAAAATACAAACCTTTTTAGTGATGAGTGATCCTGGACTACAATTTTATATGAGTAATTACAGCTAGAACACTTTTAAAGATAATTTTACACCCATTTTAAGAAGACATAATGCAAACACTGACTTGCTTTCACTGTAGCAGAACTACTGATGGGGTAAAATACAGATCAGCAGTCTAGGTCTCATCTCAAACTTAAGAAGTTAAGTTTTATTCCCTGCATGTCTATGAAAAAAGTGTCACTGGTTCTCTTTAGGATGTTCATAATGATAAGTACTTTTGCAATGCAATTTAAGTTTCTTAACTAGAAACTCACTCATCTCAATTTGCGTGATGTCAGACCAATAGCCAATAGAAATATTTAAAAACCAAGAAAACATAAGCGAGATGGTCAAGTTGTTCATCTGTTATTTCAAAAATTGTTTATCTGTTGAAATGGGTGCTGTTACACCAATTTGGTCACAGATAATTAGTAATTTACATAAGGAAAACACCAGAACACAGAAGACTTGTTATAATGACAACTTGGATTAATTCCATTTTGAGAGTCAGCTTTCTATTTGGAAAAGGAAATATTGATGCAGCTAAAGTAATTTTGGTGAAATAAGTTTGCTTGCATGATATAAATATTCCCTAATTTATGGGGAAAATGTGTTTAAACTGTGCAATGAAGTGTCTTCCACAGAGGTCTCAGCTATATCTTCTGTGACTTTTCACTGGGAACGGCATTCCTTTGCCTCCCTAGTTTTCCTTAAATACTCTGGGAATTTTTAAGGCAGGTATTTGATCTCCATTTTTGCCCTACAGACTTCCTGTCAATCCTCTTTCTGAAAGTCCACAAAACAGTGTGTTTTTTTGTAACGTATCAGACTTGCAAACTACTTTATCCCATGCATTCTCCTCAGGAAATGGGGTTTGCCTTTCATGGATTTTTAGGGGAATGCAGGACCAGATTTCCCAGGAGATGTGTCCTGCAGCCCAAGAGAACAAGTCTCCACAGGCAGCCTAAATCACAACTGAACTCCAAAAAGGGTGCAGCCATGCCACACATCATCCCCACATACAATTCCCTCACTCCCTTGCAACTGGGAGTCCCATATTTGACTTATCTTGTCAGTCCCTGGGAATCACAGACTAATATCCAAAAGCAGCACACTGGACTCTAGAACACTAAAGCATTTTACATCCCGAGTGCTGAATCTCATCTGTTCCATTTTCACATTTTATTTGCTAAGCAAACTTTTTACCAGCTTTCCATCTTTTCTTCCAGGAATTTTTTGGAGCTCTGGCGGCTGAAATTTGTCTGCCTATCTGCTCCAGCTGGACGTGGCAACACAGACTCAGAAAATCTGGCTGAAAGGGAGTTCTGGAGGTTGCCTAAGACTTCCATTGTGGGCAGGATGATTCCTGACCCTAGGACAGGTCAGACCAGACCAGGTTCTGCTGTGCTCCTTGGGCAGTGGTTCAGCCCCCTCTCTGGACTCACTGTCCCAGTGCTGTGCTGTGCTCCTAGTGAACAATTGCTCTGAGCCTCTCAGGAGCAGCTTGAGGTCCTGCATTGCCCCATTTGCCATTACCCAGAACAGTTCTGCTCTACCATCTTTTTATGCCCCCTTTCAAGTAGCCTCTCCATTGTCAGACTAAACCAGTCCACCTCCTCCAACCTCTGCTACCAGTTGTGTTTGCCCCAGACCCCGGCCAGCTGGGTAACCTTCTTCTTATTCTCCAATTTTTTCCAACTGTGAGGCTCAAAAGACCACCTGCAGTATTCAAGAAACCTCACTGGAATTGATTAGAGAGGCATCATTACTTATTTTTATCTTCTGGGCACAACTCTTTGAACGCATCCCAGAGTGAGAACACACTGTTAAGCTCATTCAATTTGGCACTTCCTGCAACTCCCGTTCAGCACAAAGAGCATTTTGACCATCTCCTCTCTGAGCTGGCAGTTACCAGTTACACCTCACAGCTGATAGCTGCTTCCAAGGAGAAAAGCTGTTCAGTGCTGGCAGACAGACCTGGGCTCTGACAGCAAGCAAGGGCTCACCATTGTGGTTACTCTGCCAGGTCAAACACTGCCTTTACAAAATTCATAGAGCACCTGCTTAAACAACTGTTGTTCTGCAGAATCAGTACCTTACCAGTGATCTCTGAGCTCAAAAGAAAGAGCAATATACTAAGGGACAAAAGGGAAGGATGAATTTCATAATACCCTTTTCAAGGCATTCTTGGGAAGTGTTGTATTTCATAACACCCTTTTCAGTGCACTCTTGGGAAGTGTTTTGCCTAACCATATTAAGAAATGGAGATGAACTCTAACACCTATGGTGACTTTTTGTTTAGGACACCATAATGAAAAATTAAGCTAGCCTAACCCTGCATATGTCAGCTTGACAAAAACATTTATCTGACCTAGAAAAATCATCTGCTGCATGTATGGACTTTTACATTAAGTGGTTTGGTGTGAGTTCTAATTCAGCTATTTTAGCAGCTGGGATGTGGATAGAAATGGAAGATATTTGCTCATGAAGTTTCTCTATACACATTAAGTCTTGCAATGCTTTTTACTAAACAGATTTCCAAGTCACTGTGTCTCAACACTGAAAACGAAGTCAGGCTGTTTCTACTAACTTCTCTGTCTAGTTGTTTTACCAGAATGGTGGAGTATATGATTCAGTTCCCACAAGCATCACAAAGTCCTTAACTGCAAATGAAACATTGCCAGAAATAAAAATACAAACAATTCCTGTGTTAGCCACTGGACAGGTGGCATGTACAGGCATGCTACACCAGGATCAACCATTAGTCTGCAAATACTGCCAGGGAACAGAGTTGGGCTCTTCAGAGTAAAATCACTACCACAACGACTAATGTCTGTATTAAATATTTCAGGACTTTCAACAAGTGCAAGATGGATTGGAGAAAATGAGCCTAAAAAAAAGGCTGTGTTTTGGGATGTGTTGGTATTTCTGGTCCTGTACATACATTTTTTGTGGTTTTTCACGATTTTGCTTTAGCATGTATCTGTGACTTGCCTTTTGGCACACAGTAAAAACAAAGAAGTTTTAAAAGGACAATTTATAGCATAAAGACAGCAGAACTTATTAGCTGAGGAATCAAGCAACAGTTAATAGCACTGTGGTCACCTTTTCTCCCTTTTCTCCTATATCACCCTTTTCTCCTCGAGGACCAGGGAAACCCTATAAAAACAAAATGGACAAAGACAGGTTGACTTTTATTAACATGCAGATTAAGTTTTCAAATACTCTTGGAAAACCCAAAAGGATGATTTCACTACATACTCTGCACCTATATATGTGCTATGTGTGGACACATGAACAGACACATGAGCATGGGAGACAAGTAGGTCACAGTTTGGTAGAGACATTTTGGCAGCTACAGAAAGAAATCATACCATTCAAACTAGCAATCATCCATGCTACACAGCATTATGTGCATTCTGAAAAAGACTCCTCCAAGTTAGGGATTGCAGTGTAGGACTACAGAGAAAGACTTCCAGTAAGTCTTTTTAGCGTGCCAAGGAAAGAGCCTCTGTTTTGAAACATATCCCTTATAGGCCACAGAATTATTCTCTTTAATTAGAATAAATCTGGTGAACCAAGTGCTAAGTGACTCCTTGTTCTTCTACGAATGAGTCACCTGAATGTGTTCTTAGCAAGCATTTTTTCAGCCTACTGACATCCAGAGGGCCAAGTGCTTGCACTACTGAGCACTGCTATCTGGTGGTGTCTGTCGATAAGGGCTGCACGTTGCACAGTCTCTGTCCTCTCCACCACAGAGGAAGAGCAAAGGCAGCACTCAGCACTCTCTCTGCAGGCACTGCATGCACACTGAAGGGCAGCAAAGGTGTGCTCCCTGAGGGGTTTCTTGGCAAACTCTTACCGACCCCTGGGAGCGCCCTGGTCACGCACACTACTTACATCAAGGCCAGGCTCGCCGTCTTTGCCCTGCCAAAGAACCACAGGAACTGCATTAGCTTCCCTCAGACAAGGACACTGCTGCCCCATGTTTAACACTTCCAGGAACTGATAACCTGGCTGCCAAAATTTTGATTTGACTGTAAAATTTTGTTTGCAGGCGGATTCCAGGAGCAAGCTAAAAATACAGGAAAAGCCTGTAAAATTTTATTTTTAGTTCGCAAAACAGAAATAGGATTCTCTTTTTTAATTTAACTCACAAAAGTGACCCTCACATAAAAATGTGTGGTAAGCTAATTTAACAATCCATGGAGCCTGAAAACTGTCTCCAGCCACTGAGTCCTGATCTAATTAAACGGATCCAATTAAACAACCGGTCTGTATTCCAGCTTAAATTAATCAATCAAACAGATTAGACTGGAGAGGGTATGGAAACACTAAAAGTCTCCTGGAAAGGCTGGCTGTGCCTGGCCAAGCACATTTACATGACTTTCCTTGCGTCAAAGCACAGAACAGACATGTGTATATGTACACACCTGACCCAGTCATTAGCAGTGTAAACAGGGAAAGTCAACTGATCTTACTGGGGGATACCCTTGTCAGGCCAAAGGAAGTTCTCCCTCATATTTTAGAATATGTAACAAGTAACATAATTAAAATTATTGATTTAAAACAAGTAATTTCCACCCATGAATGAGCAACAAGGAAATTCTCACACTGCTTCTGAGTAGATGGCACAGAAATGAAAGCAAATTGGATCTCTGGAGTATTAAACAAAGCAAAAACATAATGGTGAAGAAACCACGCAGTATGGAAATCCAAGCAGCTTACTGACATTAAGAAATTCACAGCTTTCCACAGTTCCTCCTGAACTCCTGGCACTCTCACACGGTCCCCAGGCAGCTGATGGCCAAAGGCTGCTGAACCAGGAGCACCTGCATTCTGCATCTTCTCTCTCCTGCTGGTTCATGTCAGGTCTGGTTTTTTCATGTGTGTGGGTAGAAACCCAAGAGCGTGACACAGACCACTGACCTTGCACTGTCAGGGTTTATTATCAATCTCTGCCTTTTCCAACTAATTCTACTGCTAGGTGAAAATCAGCCATAAAGCACACGAAGTTTAATCAGGGAGGGATAAAAAGTGCAGTGGGTACAAACTGTGCAACTTACAGGTAAGCCATAAGGTCCTCTGGGTCCAGGGTCACCTACAGTTCCCTTCTCACCCTAAGAAAAGATTACAGAACAAGCAAACAAAAACATTGGCTATCTTGGAAATTATCTCTACCAAGTGCTTTAGGTTAAAGTTTATGCATTCCTAAGTATTTTGAGTGGAAAATATCCAAGCTCATTTATTTTTATTAAATGTTTAAGGGGGAAAGAGAAGGTGTGTATTACTTTCTAGGCAAAATGACTTTTTAGGCATATGATATCACATTCATTTTTAAATACATTAGTAACTGAAAATATGTTTCAATTGAACACACACCATTGTCAAGTTTAAGCTTTTAACAGCTTAATGTTGCTCTCAGTAAAAATCCAAAGTTGTAATGAAAACTGAGGATATACAGCATCAAGCTGTATATATACATAGCAGCTGAGATGCTGCACAGTGACAGGCAAAAATAATGTGTCAGTCATTTAAAATCTGTGATTTAAATGACAGACAATGCTAAGTAGGCAATGCTATTAACACTGACATTGTGAAGATTATCCTATGCACTGTGCCGTGTTGCTAAATCCTCTACTGGATTCTAGATAAGTGATGCAAATACCCTGGTTTATTAAAATCAAAACAACCGTAATAATATGCAAGACAAACAAGTACAGAGATTACTACAGAAGTCTGATCTCATTCTGCACTAAAATCCATGGAAAAATTACCAGTTTCCAGAGGGGTGCTGCCAAATTTATCTTGCAAGCTTAGTACAGGGTAAACTTTTCCAAATTCCAAATTCCAAAATGGAATTTCTGTGTTCAAAAAATTCCTATGTTTCAAAAAATTGCAAATGGAATTTCAAGGCGACAAATTTCAGGCTGACAGTAATGATCACCTTTGCTGTCTGATTGCTTTTTATCAAGATTGATACCAAGTTAAGCTTCCCAAGCCAGCCAGGACTAGCTGCAAGCACAAGTCCCTGTCAGCTTGGTAGGGAGTCAGGGTTGGGAAGAAGGAGTGGAAAGCAGTCTTGTTTCAGACTGTGGTGCTCTGTCTTCTGAATTAAATCCATCATAAAAGCACTTCTTTCCAGAGAGCACTAAACTGCTCCAAGTGTTGATGAAACCTGACCACCTCTAGTTTTCAAAGCTCCTACTCTGGATTTGTTATGCAAGGTGATTTGGATCCCTTTGTCACCCCCTTTGCTGAACACGCCCTAACACAGGGCTTGGTGCAAGGCTCTTGGTGTGCAGAACTTCTGTTTCATCCTGGCATTTGCTGCACTTATGCTCCTGAGATAATTCCCTGTACAACATCCTCTGGGTTATTTACTACTTATTATTAATTTATTAATGACTCTGTCATTAAAAGCACAAGACAGAGATGTAGATGTGGACCTAGTTAATAGTGGTGATCACTGGCAAAGCCAAGTACTTGGCACAGCCCTGAAAATGGGCTGCTATCTAAATTTCATTGACTGAATTCTACAAAAAGGCAGGCACCAGAACAAATGGGAGCTTAACCTGAGATTGAATAATCCCAGCAATAAGGAGTTTGTCAAAGTAACTGACATTTGGTCTGTTTAAAATACAGTATAATTTTCTTAGGTGGACACTTGTTTTAGTCTAGAGGTAAAGAGATGTGCAAGGTTAGGCCATTCTGGATTCTGTTACTCCCCTGCTAATTTCTGAGCAGCATTTAGGCTGGATAGGAGGTATTGGGAAGTAACAGCTGATTTTCAAAACAATAAATCCCTTGCATCTTTAAAGTTTTCTGCTATGAAGAAACAAATGTGCTGCCCCACGTAGGTAAGAGTGACAAAACTCTTTGATCAGTACTTGAAATATATCAAGACTAGTTAAGCATCTTTTTTTTTTCTTTAATCTTCAACAGCAAGATGACTGTACAAAGTCCTCTCAAGATAGGCTTATAACACTGCTAAACATATGGTAGACATAAAGATACTGAATGTATCAGTCTAGGCAATAATCTCATCTGTTATGTAAGAATATATTTGGAGAACTGTATCTCAGAATTTTTTGCCTCCAATACACAGCACATGCTGAAACATGTTTGGAATATCAGATGAGGTCCTGAATGTTCATAGATTATATGAGATTGATAGGCTGTCATGAGTATGCTGCCCTCAACCACCACAGTTTCCTTTATGGTAGCAGATATTGGCAAACTTCAGGATTTTCAATTTTTTTTTAATTTTTTTTTTTTTTTTTGGTGAGCCAATCCATCAGTGTCCAATAAATAGAAACCATAATCTATGTTTTTCCTCCTATTTCACTTCGGTCTCCTGAATCATGGACAAGTATGAGTTAAAATTTGCATGAATAAAGCTGAATAATCTGTGTCTCCGTTAGGATAGATAGGGAGATTTCGCAACACTGTCATGGTGAGAAACATTTTAACCAAATTAAAGAGAATGCACTTCACCTACTAGTACTAACTGTGTGTAATGATAACAGTGTTGCACAGGCTACACGTCTGAAAGCCAAAATCAAGCTGAAAACCAGGTCCTTGTCATCAAATAAAGAAAGAGAAGGAAATGTGTATTTCCAGCTCTCAGATTCCTTTAGCTGGATAAAGCTGGATATACATTATGCCTGTCATCACCCTTCAGGCTCACATGTCCCCTTTCATCAGCAGTAGCTGAAGATGTCTATCTGTTTTCCAGAGTTCTCTACTTTCTCTTAAGACAGTATGCAAGTGAAAATAACAGGTACACAGTCAGATTCAGAGGCCTGTTATGACCTACTCCTCCATTTAATAAAGATGGTCTCAGTAAAATCTTTCTAAGCACCTGGCAAAATGGCATTCCAATAGCTGAAAATTAGTAAGAACTATTAGACACCAGCCTCGTAAATTTTATTAATTCACATTATTAATTACTCTTTCAGTTTTTACTAAAAATGCATAAAACCACATTATAGTGCCGTGCATGATTTTCTTAGTCTACCTTGTTACCATCTAAACAGACTTTGTATAAAGATGATCTGATGTTTCCTATTTTAATAAATAGTTAATTGAAAATCAACAACCCACTCTAATTTGCACAACAGCTACCTCAGTGCACTAATTCAGCATCACCTCAAATGCAGCCAGTGCACCATTGAATCCATGATTAATCTGTAAAATGACCTATGACCTTCCAGATTTATACTGGCCCAAGGTTTTTCTTATCAATTGCAGACAAAATGGGGCCCTATTCAGTGACAGTGAACACTGGCCCTATGCGCTGCTTTTAATTAAAAAATAAAGTCTGAAATCTGCAGACAAAAATGTTTTCCTATTGCTTTCACACAAACAAGCTCAACAGTTGCAAAGGCAAGTTGTAAAACAGCATCAAAAAGACATGTTTTGTTACTTAAATAATGAGATATCGACACTGGGCGCCTGTTACATAACTCTGCCACAAACAACTCCTCCTCCCAAACTGCACTGAATAATTAAACGAACAATTACAGCAATAATCCTGCTGGCTGCCTGCTTGGGAAAAAACCTTCCATGTCTTGTGAACTTCCTCCCATTCATTCAGCTCCACAGAAAATGGTGGGTGTGTAGGAATTTTCTGCACACCTTGGTCTCCGTATTTTTGTGAAGTTCTCCTTCTGTGTTCACTCAATTACTGATGTACATCACAGCAATTCCTATCCCCTTTGTAGCTGCTGCTTTTCAGCAGCTAAAGTAGGGCTTACTCCAGATCCAGCTGTATGACTTCTTAAGACCTTGCACACCCTCACAAGAAAAAAATATTAGTAGCTCTCTTCCACAGATGAGAAGAATAGTTTACATTATATTTTATTGTCAAAGACATTTCAACTGGCAGTATACATTCATATGCTTCAACATAAAAGCTCATAATTCAAGAATAAAATGTGTGGTATTTTTATATGCTTCTACTGAGTATCTCATCTAAATTATTTACTTAAGATTAGAGGATGTTCAACTATCTTTTCACAGAGTTGACAGGAAATATATATTTGTCCTAATTGAAGGAAAAAAGAATTGAATCAGTAATCCCCTAGAAAAACAGAAAAAATACTCAAGTCCTTCAGGCACTTAACTAGCCTGAGTGGTAACTGCAGCCTACTGTGGCCTTAATTTGGACTACGCTGCATGTCTTGTATTCATTCCTCAATACACAGCTCTGCAAAAATGAATCTTACCTTCCTCAGATGAAGCTAACTGGACCTCTGCCATGTGTCTGTGTCCTTAATACAGCTAGTCTGAAGTTGTTTTGTTAAAGTGAGGAAGTAAAAAAGACAAAGTTCTGACCTGGTGACCCTTGGAGGTTTTAGTTAGGATATCATCTTCTGGTTTGTTGTACCAGTTGATGGCTGTGTTGTTAAAGGTGACAGGCTCATAGTTAAAGATCAGAGTTCCTATCCTATCTCCACTGGAGAAAATTTACTGTGAGTATTTCAAATTAAATAGCCGGGCTCCTATCTTCTAAGCTTAAAAAAAGAAAAAAAGTTTACAGAGGCTGGAGATTTATTTCCTGGATAAAAAGAGGAGAGAAATACTCTTCTTTTTTTGCCATTGCATTCTTATATAGTCAGATCACACTATCTTCTTTTCTACCAGTTTTTTCTCTCAATTTACACAACTTAATGAAACCAATGAAAATCATGTTCTGTTTGTGGCACTGTGAACTAGAAAGTCCAGTCAATTTATTACTGATTAGTCATTTCAAAATACCAGCTCCCCTGAAGATAATGAGTTACAATGTCAGCATCAAACAGATAAATGTGTCTGTAACTAGAGCCCATTTACAGTTCTGGGCTGCTCCTCTACAGGTGAGATACTGTTCTGTAACATCTGGGCACAGCATGAGTCCCCATATGACATTTTTCCACTGTGGCAGTCACTTTGTAAGAAGCACGTGGAACATATACTTACTCTCTCTCCTTTGGGACCTGCAGGGCCATGGGGACCAACTGGGCCATCTAAACCCTACAAAAAGGAACAAAGAGGGTAAGAGAGAGGGTTTGTTCTTACAACTCTTTAGTTTTAATAGCTGTCTTGTACACAAGAACTAACATGGAATCAGTCTTCATTGGTAGAAAATTTGGACTTAATTGTGATGCAACCTATTTGGCTTTCAAAACTCCACCTATAACTTCTCCTGTTACAAGAGTCTGTCTTCTATTTGGTGTTCACTACATCCATGGAAGCAATCAGATCTACAAAGATCTTAAACTGATTGGAAGAAGATGGAAGGGTCAAAAAAAAAAAGATTTTTGATTATTGTTTTATTTTTAAAATTGATTATGCTTTAAATTGAAATGTCCACCTGTAAGATGGACTTACCTATTGCAGCGATCAATGAGAATCTTACTTCCAAGATATAACTCCTTCACTGCATAGATTTCTTTATCATTAAAGAAAGCAAAAGATTTAACATCTATGATGTTTAATGTAACGTCTGCAGATGAACCCCAGCACATCTGCATCTCCTTCACTGATTCCATATTAGCACTGAACAGCTATGTTCTCCTGTAAGCTAAATCCCTAACCCTACTCAGGAAAACTAGCAACCCAACCAAGGCAGCTGTCGAACTAAAAACCAAAACTAAGCTGCCTTTTTAAGGTTCAGAGCTCCTTCTGCAGAGAATCACATTCTCTTTCCCATGCATATTGCCCTGAGAATCTCCTTGAAGCCCCCTGCTACGCAGCACGGAAAATGCCTGCAGCATCTGGCCTTCCTTCCTGCGTGCAGTGAGGGAGCTTGGCTGGCACAGGCCCTGGGAAAGCACAGGGACTCAGTCACAAAGGGGGACACAGAAAGACAAGGGACTCACCCGGGCTCCTGGCTTCCCGTCGAAGCCAGATGCTCCCTGTGTGGTTAGGTGGAAGCATGGATTGATGGGCACGACACGAATGACAAGAACGTGAGATTAGTAAGTGGTGCTGATGAATAAACACAATTCAAACGTACAGTACATGCTGTGAGACAGGGTTCTGGAGTGGGTATCACATTACTGCAGCATGTTAGTTAAAAATTCACATAAAACACCAAGAGCCTTATTCTGTTCTCACTTCAGTGTAACACCACCACTGACCCACCCCTGCCCTCACATCAAGTATATTAGAGCAGAATATTGTCAGGCTATAGGAGGGCTACAAACACCAGCTGTTAGGGTGTTTTTGAGCCTGAAGACACAAATATTTACTTTGTAATTTACTTGCATGCTTTCTAATTTGTAAATAGCAACAATACTGAATAGTATACACAAAGGAAGAAAAATGTGTGCTAACTGCGATAGGAAATATTTAAGTGCAAGAATACTGCATTATGCAGCCAACAAAATGTGGAGCCTGACCACAATGGCCTCATTCATTTCCAAGAGCCCGGGAGACAATCCCGTTTCCTGTTTTCCCGCTGTACTCCCAGTTCGGGGCTCAGTCCCGGCCCCGGCCCCGCCGGGCGATGAGCCGCAGCATCCTTGGGGACCGGGGGACCTCTGCTGGATTCTGCGCGAGTAACACACAGAGCAGCGCCCGGGACGGGCCCCACAGGCGACGGCACCAGCCGGGAGACAGGGAATAATCCGGGGAACGACACGCCCCTCCTCAAAAAGCAAACCAAATCAACCCCCAAACGAGCCCAGCTAAAATCTCCAGCCAGCTCAATATAACGCAGCCATTTTTCGGAACGTCAAACGCTTGGACTTTGCTCCTGAAAATGACATTTAGAAGTAGCAAGCAGGAGCAAGACAAGATCTGTGCACATTTGGAAAACCTAGGTTTTCCTAGGTTAGTGCACTTTGTTCTGGAGTCTCTTCTACCTTGTACCCATTTTCAGGGCATCTGCTCAGGCCTCCAAAGCTCACTCTCTACAGAGATGTAACTGTCAGTGTGAAAATGAGCTTTCATTTTTCTCAAAATAAATTAAAATTCTCAGCGATGATGACCTTGTCCAGAGGTCCTGCACATAATTCATATAAATATTAATCAGAGAGGTTTGTGTTGCTTTGGGTAAACGAAGTAATTTTTCTCCCTTTTACTGTTAACAATGTAATCCCCGGGAGCAACCCTCACACAGTAACAACAGCAAAGAGGAAAAACTTTTTCTGAGAAAAAAAATAAAGCTGCCTTTTCAGCATGCTTTCAAACACATAAAGTATTTTCTGTTTTATCAATCTAAATTTTAAGAACTCTGATGTTTCCATACTTCTAAGGTTCTTTACTTGTAAGATAAAATTCATGCCACTGAGAATGCAAATTTTCTAAAGAGCAAGGCAAAAATAAGAATCCAGGGGAGAAAAAAAAAAACCAAACCAACAAAACGCAACTGAATTCCCATAACCAATTTTTAGCTTTCCTCAATTAGACCTCTCCATTTGAACTGCAGGAGTGCAGTAAGAGGAAGAATAACTGAGGAGATGGGGGAAAGGAAGGACTCCTTTTTTAATGGAAACACTGTACAACACTTGAATAACAGCATGACTAATGTAATGGAGGTGATGACATCCTCGTGACACTGAACACTTTCAACTGACACACAACAAAAAAAAAACAACAAAAAAACCAAACCCTGACAGCACTGGGTGCTACAGGACATTACTTGGGATGATAGCACAGATTTGGGACAAAACAAAACAAGGCTGATGCTCTGCTTGGTATAATATTCTGTGTATGCTATTGAGTAAATTGGAGTTGTTTGCAAGGAGTAGAAAGAGACGTTTGTGATTTGCACTGAAATGGAACAGTTGGGGTTTTTTTACTTACTGGAAGACCAAGGGGCCCTCTGTCACCCTTTTGACCTGGTTCACCCTTCAATCCTTTAAGACCATTTAACCCTGGTTCACCCTAAATGTAAAAGTATAAATGCCAAATTTTTGGTGCTATAATGGGTGTTTAAGCTGGGATAGAAGAAGCCAGTCTCAGAAGTAGCTGCAAATTCCAGTTTGAAACGAATTCAACCTTCTCAGCTTACTAGAAATTTACATACTGATTGGGCAAAGTACTTGGGAGATGTCTGCTTGAGATTTAAATTCTGTGTAAAAAAAAACCTGTAAAAAGGAAACTTAGGGATAACAGATTTTTTTAATCTTTTCCTAATAATTATCACTATAGTTAGATGGTTTGAATTAAGCATGAGTTTCAGAGGGTTTTTTGGAAATTTTTCAAATCCCATAAACCACCCTATGCAGATAATTCAAACTGAAAGAAAATATTCATAAAAGTAAGCCTCAAAACTGTAGGTTTCTAGAGTGGGATCTCCTGAAAAGCACATTTGGTAAGGAAGCAATACTTTTCCTTACAGTCAACTGGAATTTGCAGCAAAATCTTACATAAAGATATTTTAAACCTTTAAGCATACATCATAAACAGTAACAAGTTAAAAGAAACAGTATAGGTTACACAATGCCAAGCCATTTGGGAGGTCCACAGTTTCTGTGTTCATACGGAGAAATTTTAACAATGTAAGAAATGGCACTTGTTGTGATTGTTAAATTATGCATAGGCTATTACATTAAACATCACTGAGATGATAATACTGGGCTCAGAGCTGCCAATAAATCATTCTCTCATAATGAAAAACTGCATCAGCATGAGGGCTGCTCAGTCAAAGAGAGTACTGACCACACCTGCCTCTTTTGGGAAACAGAAATACGTGGGTATTTTATCCAGGCTGCTCCCCGTGGCCTCATTGCCAGATTTCCCTTTGATGTATTATGTTACCTTATATCATATTCATATTAAAAAAAAAAATCTCAGTAGAACCCAGTCTGCACCTTTAAGTAACTCCAGACATCATCTGCATACTTTGCACCCTAAGTAGCCATTTCTGCATTCTTATTCTCTTTGACTTAATGTGACTTTCAGAGCAAGTAGCACTGGAAACGCTGAAGTTTTGGAAACAGACCTGAGAAATCCCACAAAAGCCTTAGTCTCAGGCCAAAAGCCTGAGGTAAAGCAGGGCTGGTGCTAAAATGGAACATACTTGATTTCAAAAAATGATTTATGACTTAGGTTTCTTGAGCCAAGGTAACACAGTCTCATAAGGGGTCAAACCTGATTTTCTGTCTTGCCCCTTTAAAAACCCAAAATAAAACCCTGAATCTAAACAAAACCACCTTTTCCTCCTGTTCCTTACTTTTTGAGAAAGGTGTGATTAGGGAGCCATACTGGTTTAAATGATCATGCCCAACAAGACCACTGGCCTTAATGAATACAGTAAAATATTCCAACTCTGCCAAAATTCACTTCCACTCTCCTGAGCTGTTGTCATGGGCTAAGAGAGTCCCTAAAGAATATCTACGCTATGGAAAACTGAATTGCAGACCTGTCCGATCATGAATCCAGTTTGGGAAAACAGAAAAATGCACACACCAGTTTGTGATGGTGAAGTGGCAAAACATGTGAAGGAACTGGTCAGCAAAACACCTGTCACCTAACAAAGGCCATAGAGACTGGAAGAAGCAGGAGATACAAGAGAGCACAAATGAAGAAGAGTGTATCTGACTTAATTTCCCAAGCCTGTAACATGCTTTTGTATTGCAAAGTAATGCCAAGTGCAATGGTAGCTTGCCCATAAACAGGAAGCCAAATAATTTAGTGCCACATCCTGAATATTCATACGAAAAATGGACTCAGCTGATGCTGAGGAGAAATACTACTCAGGAACAATCACAGAAAATTTATAAAGTTTTTAAGCTGCTAACATTAAAATCTGCTTTAAAGGTTTAAGAATATCAGAAATGTTTACTAAATGAGGCATGACAAAACATAGCTGCATGCATTCAAGAGCAAATCACGACACTTTGCAGACATAAAGAGCTCGTCTATTCAAGACAGGTATTAATTTACCTTTGGGCCAGGCAGTCCATGAGGTCCCTGAAAATAAAAGAAACATTTTTCATTATGAAAATATACCACAACTTATTGAGTTTTTGCTTTATAGGGATACAAATTACCCCTGTATTTCTTTACTCCCAAAAGAAATGCAGCTGTCAATAAATAAAGCAACAGTGAACACCTGATTCTGCGGAGGAACCAGACCAAGAGCATGTTAACAATAACAGGAATGTGCAATTTGTTTCTCCACCTCCTATGAATTTTAAGACATGCAAAAAGAGTTCCAAATTAGGTCTCTCTTTAATGGCCACATATTCTGGTAACGCTTTCAGTAAGTAGGCAATAAAGTGGCAGGAGGGCTTATAACATTTCTAGCCCCTCTGTTCCTTCCAAGCTTACCATAGGGCCTGGAGGACCATGTGGTCCTGGTGGTCCAGGTGGTCCTATCATCTACAGATAAAAAACAATGGTATTAAATCATGCAGAGCAAAGAACTCCCACAAAAATACCAGAAATCACGCTGACCCTTGTTGGCAAGCACTTAGAAAAATAGCTATGTAACAGTGAACACTGACAGCACACCTAGACAGGGCTTTAGGAATGGGAATTATTTTGATTTGAAAGACAGGGTACCCAAAATACAGATCTGCCTGCACCATTTGGCAGTGTGCCTGTCTCCAGATTCTTATTCCTAGGGTCTATGATACACTTTAAGACACTATGAGGGAAAAACAATAAATCCCTGTAAAACAAACAGAACTGAGAAGGGATGCTTGAACTTTTAATATTTTATGGTATGTGCTCTTTAGTTCTCCCTTGTACTACTTAATCTACAGAGCCAGAAGGTGATGATGTGTTATTTCATTCCTCCTCAACACTGATGAATGGGAAAGATACTAAATTCAAGCTGTGCTTTGGCATTATTTCAAAATTGCCCTGTCTCTCCTTTTGTTCCTTTTAGCCCACTTCTACCAAAAATTCTCTGAGGTCATTAAATTAGGTAATCGGGTTGCTCAGCATTTAGTGCATGCATATTCTGCACGGATTTTCCATGTTCCTAACAAATCCATGGAAAGAACTGCATGATGATAAATCCCCTCTCTTGCTGGATTTAATCCCAATGGGTTGCTGCCATAACCTGTGGAGTGGCAGCAGGGATGCCAGACTCATGCACTGCTGTAGTAGCTGTCGGTGGAGGCAAGAGCAGCTACAAGAAACTACTTTGGAACATAAGAGAGATTCCACCACCTGTGAAATCTCCTGAAAACTCTAAGTCTTCCTTCAAGTGAAAATAAGGAGAACAGGATGAATTAATTAGTGAAATTAATTTCTAACAAACTAATCATCTTCTCATAGAAAGAAACTCAGAGATGTGGGGTCCCTCTTGAGTCCTGCGATGGCACAAGGCAGCCTCTCTGACTTCTCAGAGCTATGACTTTTGTCACGAACTTCTGCCCTGAGGTCTCTCACCTTACTGTGCTCTGATAATGAAAGTCACCCACACCATAAAGGTACCATGCAGGAGTTTGTTTGGGGTTTTTGGGTTTGTTTGGTTTTGCTTGTTTTTAATGCCTTTACAATGCTTTGGAAAAAAAAACCAAACCAGGAGAATGTCTGGTTTCATACAACTAGCTCACTACCCTGGGTCACATATCTGAAGTCAGTCTAGTCTGGTTCTCACTGGACTATCTGAGATTCCCAGAGCAAAAGGTGTTGAGAGACATTATGGTTTGTTTGGTTTTTTTCTGTCTTCCCATTTATCTTTTGATTCATTACAGAGGCAGAAGGCTTTGACTGAAGTGAGCAGGAATTATTCATAGTCATAGAACAGAACAGGAATTATATCTTTAAAGTTTCTTAAACTGTATTTAGCTCTATGACCAGAGGTCTGTTCATTCTCAGGAAAGATCAGTTATGAATATCAAGCATGGCTCAGAATCAGGAGCTGGAGGACCACTGCTGGACTCCTGTGTTCATTGCAATGCCACACTGAGACTTACTGAAGGACCTTGGGCACCAGGCAAACCAACGTCTCCTTTTTCGCCTTTCATGCCATTGGCTCCCTAAAAATCATTGCAAAACAGCATTTATAAACAGCTTTACTCTTACTGGCAACCAATCTAGATAGATAATGTTTATTGGCAAATAATTATCATTTTAAAAAATAATAACACAGCACACATATAAAGGAAATACTTAAAAAAAATCTGGCACTACTTTAAAAATAATTTTTAATTAATGTAAACATATGCTTTTATAGTGATAGCTATCAACTGTGGCACAATATTTACGACAACTCCTTAAAAGGGCACTCCATTCATGATATATTGTATTCTGGATACAATTTTGAATTTGTTTCTGTTTTTGTTTAGAAATTTAATGTATATATATCTATATATACAAAATAGGAAGAATGCATCCCATGCATTTTTTTCATGCATTTTTTTCAACATTCATGCATTTTTTTTCTCCCTCCTCAATCTTAGTCACCTGAAATTTCCATTCAAAACACAGCTCCTTTCTCTTTGCCCACGTTGTGCTATATATTACAAGACTGGTACAACTTTGGTCAGCCTGCCAAATCATCTCTTTCTTCCTGACACAGTATTTTTTTTTCACTGTAAGTGGAATGAAAAGCTCTGACAGTCTTATCCCTCTTCCTAGATTAGCTTCAGAACAATCTCAGAGTTTTCTCCCCAGTGCTTTCTGTCCCATTTGCAATTTATCAACACTCTTGGAAATTCTTGATAACAGAAGAGAGAAAAAATAGAAATATTTTTGCTAAAACTAATTAATTAATTTTTTCATACTCACTGGTAGGCCAGGCAGTCCAATTCCCCCTTTTTCTCCAGGCATTCCAGGATCACCTGTGTCTCCTTTTGAGCCCTTAGGACCCTAAAATACGGAATTATTCAGCAAGTTACGAAAAAACTTTGGGACACCAACAGAATTCTAGCTTTGATCTTAATAAGCAAAAGTCATGTGCTGCATATACCTTTGCTGTTAAAATGCAGAAATGCAGACATTATTAGATCACAGACTATGCAGCAACACTATAATGATCTTTATTAAACATTATCATCATATTATTCAGATTATGAACTCTAAGTTACAACTTGGGATCAGGAAAATCATCTCTTGAAACAACCTGTGGCTGCTCACATGTTCTTCAGTACATGATTCAAACAAAGTGTACCTGCTCTCCATCAACTCCTGGAGTTCCTGGGGATCCTGGTTCACCCTGCAAGAGATAAGACAAAACTGGATTATGTCAATAGTTCAGATACTAGAGAAAAGAGCCATAGAAATCCCCCTAATTAACAACAATAAAGCTAGAGAATATTCTGTCAAAAAATCCAGCATATAAATAATACCTGTATTAAACAGCCCAGCTGATGATGACATTACACAAACTTTGGGCTGTATAAAGGCCAGACAAGTGCACAAAAAGTAAGGAAATAGAAGACAAAATCCCAGGGGTGAAAAGATCCCAATCCAATGGAAACTTTGCCTGCTACCAGAATAAATACAGAATTATGCCTCCTGATTTATGTAAGGTAGAGAGAAACTTGATGGGTTTTTTTCCCTATTATAAATCACCCAGTGAAGGAGTTCACGTTCATCACACTGCATGTGCTGGGCAGCATTCTCTAAGGGAGCAAGTTATGGTGATGGATGGAGTCAGTGACAGTTGTTTAGAAACAAACTCCTGTGATGTTGAATTCTGCTTTACATTGTAAATTCTGAATGAAAACGCTCACCTATATGGATGAACACAACCTCCTCCACACTCCAACTTCTCTGTTTTACAACATACTCCGTGTTGCAGAATTGCTGGGTAGATGATAATGCAAAAAGCAATTTCTGCACGCTTAACTCTATAATCAATTGTCACAGAGAATGAACCTTGTTTCTGACGATTTCTCAAAACAATTGTACACGTGTACTGTGATGCATTTCCACATGAAATACTGCATAAAGTCTGAAGTTGAAATGTCTAGTACTGTTATTGAAGATGCACATATTTGCTCTTAGAATAGCATAGAGAAACTGGGAGAAGATGCAGTATCTAGTACTTCAGAAATAGGAGAAACATCTCAACTAGTTTAAAAGTATTTAGGGAGAGTCCACTAACTCCAACACTTCTTTTTTAAATATCGGCAAATTTATTATTTAAATTTTACAGAAGGGTGCAGCATATGGTATTCATTGTGTCTGTGTGGGCTGCTCAGTGACCCTCTTGCACTACACACAGGCACCAGCCACCTGGTATTGGCAGGCTTGGGTTTCCAGCCAGGCTCCTGCCCACGTGTGTACCTTGTAATTTTTACTGACATCAGACAATACTGCACTTACTTGGGTGGGTGATATAAAAGCTGCATTCACATGCACTCACACAGTGGCCAGTGGTCTTGCACACAGTTTTGCCTACCTCATTCCCACTCAGCCAGAAGTGAGGCGTGGGAGCCACTGTCAGGTTGTGTGGCCACCTTGCAAAGTCCCAGG
Organism: Hylia prasina; assembly: GCA_013397195.1. Lineage (NCBI taxonomy): Eukaryota > Metazoa > Chordata > Aves > Passeriformes > Sylviidae > Hylia > Hylia prasina. The sequence goes on from VYXD01002499.1 coordinate 449,928, forward strand.
GAGCAAGCTCAGTGCCAATCCCTGAGTGACATGCTTCTGCACTCTTTCAGCGCTAATTAATTTTGCTGGTCCTTAGTTAAGCATCTGTGTGTGGCAACTAAACAAGGTGCCTATTCTGGAAAGCTACATCTCAAGATATAATAGAAATATAAAGTTGGGATATAAAGTTGGAAACATGCCATGTTTGTTAAGTTTACAGTTAAACAATTGTGCTGGAAAGCTCCATTTACCTGTACACATACATCATTTAAAAAATACCAGAAAATATTCCACCCTTAAGATACAATGAATAAAGTAAGGAAGATCACCTTTGACCCTGGCAGCCCTTGGGGTCCTGGTGGTCCTGGTGGCCCCTAAACAGAAACATACAAACCTCTCAGCTTTCAAATAAACTCCTGAAGAACTTGTCAGGTAAGCACAGGGTGAATGTTAATATAGCTACTGCAACAAAATGGGTTAGATTTTTAACACAAGGAGAACCAAGACCAGTTATGGACAAGTTGTTAACCTATAACAGGTCAACACTTCCACGAAAAACAGTGCTAAAATAACAGTACAGCTCATATTTTATAATAAAGTCCTCTGCTCCTGTTGATGAAATGGCACTGCTTCCCTTAATGGAAGGGAACTCAAAACCCATTCGTATTTGCCAGCCCTCACTGCCTGATCCAAAACAATCTGAGACCAGGAAAAATCTCCAAGCAGTTGCAAAGAAGATTCTGCTAAAAGATGCTAAGTGCATCTGGGGATACTCAGTGCTTTGTGAAATTGCCACGGAATAAGCTGTAACCATTTCTTCCATTTCTACCACAGGCTGTGGACACAGTGTCATGCATCAAATACTGGTCTGGATAGTGGGGATGCTTTAAAGAAACTCCACAACAACATTTAAAAATCCCCTGCATTAACATAAAGAAAGGATGTGTACAGATGGGCAAATATGACTAACAGCAATCTTCCAGAGAAGAACTTGAAACAAAAAAGAACATGCTCTCCCAGTCTCGTACTTAAATGAACTGAAGTTTTGCCATTAACTCAGAAGGAGCAGAATTGGTTTCATTTTTGGCTTTCAACAATGGGTTCTCTGCTATGGGAATACCAAGCAAAGAAATCAATACATGTTACGATGAACCAGGTTGATATCCAATGAAGACATGTCCTGAGCTAGCAGAATGACAAACATGCTACAGCACAAAGAAGTTCTACAACGCAAAGTCATGCAAAAGGAATTACCGTGACAGTCAGGGTGGCAATCCTCTGTTGGCAAAATGCATTAACAAGAGTTGTCAGTAGCAGAATTAAACAATGATATAAATAATTCTGTTTGCTGCAGTTATACTATCCACAGAACCTACGCTGCATGTGGGAGACACCATGCCTTCAAAAACATGAATAAAACCTCTGTTATTTTTAACTCCTCGTGTTGTGTTGGCTGCTTGGTTTCTGTGGGAATTAGATGAAGACAGTACTTTTGTACAACTCAAGAGAGCAAATAAACAATGACTAAATAGCAAAGTCTAAGCAGAAGTCTTCAAAAAGATGGTTTTTTTAAGAAAACATAATGGGTTGGTGTCTGAAGTCAACCAAAAGACTACCTTATGTTTTGTAATGTCTGCAGGTTTTGCACCAATTTTTAACTAATAAACATGATTCCTGGAGTGAAGATATAACATTAAGTTTAACGCAGTTCTAAATCCAAAATTGCCAGTCCATAACCCAGCTATGTTTACTACAGTTTGGAAAGATAAAGGATATTTTCATGGAAGGAGGCAAGATATCTTGACCTGTCATTATTCTTTTTGCCAAAGAATCTAAAAGCAAGTGGAAAAGTGTTAAAATGTAATTTAAATGCGTGTCTACATTTTTAAACAGAGTAAAACCCCCAAATGTTGCAGTTTGCACATGCTTTCCTTTTGCATGTGAAGAACTTAACTGGCCTATATGGAACAAGAAATATTTTGTTTTTCTAACTGTTATCCAATGTGCAAATAAAAGTTTGCAGATCTTTTGTCTTAAGCTGTAAAAGAACCTCTGTATGTCAGCACAACAATATACTGTTGGCAAAGATCTGTAACCTACTCAATACAAAGTACTTGAACAAAACTGTTCTCTTACACTGGCATTAATATACTCATATCCTTTGTATTGGAACATATTAATGACAGTACATCAAGAACTTTTAAAACACTGAAAAGTTCAGGTATGTATGTATCTAGGTATGAAAATCTAAAATAACCATTGTGAAGAACTGTTTACATGGTCACAGTAATGGATCCCTTTACAGTAGCAGATATTTTTATATCTAAATAGTTGCAGTTCCTACAATAGCTGTAGTTCCTACAAAGCTTAAACTTTAGAAACTACTGCTTTTTGCCCTGGGAAATTCTGCAGAATTGGTGTGAAGAGCAGTTTTGACAGAGAGGTGAATTTTGTATTTGATCCTCCAAGTGCAAGCCACACACTCTCAGCACAATGACAATTTTAAGATTGCACAAGACAAAGTAACTGAATTGCTAGACTGCTTCATGATTTATTACTAAATTCTAACATCAGACAAGCAGCCCAGATCTTGCAAACCCTTGCCAACTTCTTAAATCTGCAGGCCAAATTCTGTGCAAGTTCACAGTTCGGTGCTGAGCACTGGAAGTTCTCATGTACTGCTGTGAGAGAACTACAAATCTCAGAGCCCCTGAGAATTTGGCACCAGGAGACTTAGGAATGGGTGTTTGCCACCTGAAAGGACTGAGATGGATTTGGCAAGGATACTTTCAACTGATCCTATATAATCTTACTTACACCCTCCTTGTACAGCCATTTCCATTAATATCAATTATTTGTTGCCCTGGATCAGAAGGTGATGACATTTAGAATGATTTGCAGTGGGATAAAGGCTTCTTAATATGCTTCAACCACTGCAAAAGGCTTTAGTCTACTTTTAAGCTTTCTTTATGTGCTGCAGCCTTTCTGATGAAGCTTGAAAGTAATACTGATGCCAGAGTTACGACACAAAGACAGAATATAGGAGATACAGGGGCTAAAGCCCCTGTAAATCTGTGTCTGGTAATACACAACATTAATTTCAGGCTACTTTAGGCATGTGACTTGGAGAGGGATTTAGATGACTGAAAGCTGTGTGTCTGAATTCCCTTACAAGCAAACCAAATGAGGCAAACATAATGCAGAACCTTACAACGTGACTTTGCAGACTTCCCCATAGACACAATGAAATTGTGGACTCAGCCTTAGCAACATATAAAACTTTTAGATTATAGTAAAGGCAGTGAGACTTTTTTATTTTTTGAAAGAATCTTGGAAACCAAATGACTGGTCAGACATTTACCCACTCCCACTGCACGAATGTAAGAAAAAAGTTCAGTGGCTTCAGTGAGAAAGTGATCAGATGAACAATGAGCCAAATCCAGTCTTCAGTTTCACATAAGCAAGCCATTCACTTTGGTGGAGTTACACTGCACAGAATTTGCATCTGAGTATGCTGCAATGTAAATCACCTTGACTGCAATGACATATGCCATCTTGGTCCTTTGCTTTTATGCAAACACTCACTCATTCCTTTTGTAACCCCACTTTAATCCTCCACACTTTTCTGCACACCAGTCAAAATAGGTTTTCCAGAAATGAATAAGTGAGAAGACTGGTGCTTGGTCTACTTAATGTACTCAAGTTGCTGATTGAATCCACAGCTTGCTAATGGAACCATGTTACATGATTTCCAAATCTCAAATATTCTGCTCTTTGCATTTTACATGCAGAGGAGAAGGAAAACAAGGAAAAAAAGAAATGTCATTATTACAATACATGAATTGAAAAGCAGACACTTCTGTTGAACCTGTGTATGTGATTTATTACATTAATTCAGCACTAAACACCAAACCCAGCAATGAATTAGTTTTGTCCTCATTAGGTAATGTCAGTACTCTCCAGGGAACATGAAACTAATTCACTCAGCTAATTTGTATTAGGGAAACAGTTCTTCTAGCACAGTAAACCTGGTTTCCAAATACAGAAAGCGATTCCTGATTAATAAGCTCAACAATTTTGTACATAAAATGTTTTCAAGCTCTAGACAAAAGAGAAATACAATGCTGTCGAATGACTTTTCTCCAGACCAGACTAAGCCAATTCAGCCTTGTTATGTTTGCATACCTGCAGAGCTTCGTGGATATTGCCATTATAATCAATGATCTCTGTCGCACCTTGATCGCCCTTCTGTCCAGGTGGTCCCTGAAATACATTTTCCATTAGAATTTAGAGACAACTGCCAAAGACTATTTTAGACTCTTAACCACTGACAAATACTTAGACTTGATTGTGTGGTGCTAGACTCTTACTGCACTTGCAATATACTACTACAAAACACAGAATTTAAAGAAAAACATTTTTTTTTAATAAAGATAAATAAGCAAGTCAGTACAAAGTGACTTGTGCTACACTGGGAAAGCAAATATATGAAAACTGAGGGGAGACATTTAAGGAGTTCCTACACCCTAGTTCTGTATTGGCAGTGAACAATGTCAGAACACCTGTCCCCCAAACTGGACAGGAGATTGCTTCAAATAATGGCAAGTGGTGTTAGTCATATTCAAATCCAGTTAGCAACCATGTTCCAACAGTGTCAAGTGCCCAATTTCACCTGGAGTTTTAACTAGAATTACTGCTACAATTTCAGTTCACATGGACTGAATCTAAGGGTACAAAGCAAAGAGCTGAGATGAGAAATAGACCTACCTGTGGACCTGCAGATCCTGCGTCACCTCTCTCACCTGTATCACCCTATGTAAAAATGACACATGAAAAAACAGATATGCCATTTGACAATATATCACATAGTTCTTCCCTTTTAAATATGTTTTCTTATATGAACTGGTTTACAGGGCCTCTAATCCTAAACAGAATGTGAATCTTACTTAATGAAAGGAGAAAGTCCTTCAAAATCTCTGTTCTGGTAGAATCGACAGTGATGCATTTGGTTCTGAATGAATATTAGAATATTGTATTGGTTTGCAATAAAAAATGACAAATAACTAAAAAATGGGCAGATTACCAATTATGCAATTTGTGTAACATCCCTATTCTTAATGATACTACTATCAAAAGCTGGAATACTAGAGAAATGAAATTACTCTGTCTGAAAACAGTCAGAAACTTCTTCAAATGTGTGTTTGAAAATGTACAAACTTTTCTGTGATCATGCCTTCCCTAAACTTCTGAACTTCCCTAGTCTGAGTCACTGCCTCCCCTACAAACACAACCGTGCTGTCAGATTTAGAGTTTCTTGATGCCCTTTCTGGGACAGGCTTAAGATCATTACCAGCTTACACATAGCTTTTTCTTCCTGGCTATTAATAATATACTTCAAATGATGGAGGGAATTTCAAACATGTATATATTCATATTCCAGCATCCACAACTCGTTAATTACACAGTCACTTTCATAATGTCTTATATTTTAATGTTACTCAAAATTATTATGGGTAAGAACTGCAAATTTTTCCCTTGTTGCAATCTAGAGAACTTTGGTAAAAGTCAGGGAAAAATGATTAACTTACCAGTGGTAACAGAACACATAGAAATCAGAAAACTTTCATGGAGCTACTCAAGGCATATGGAGAGCAGGCTGATGGCAGGGCATAATCAAGGTTGTGCCATCTGCCTTTCCTTTCAGTGCTGCCCTGGGAGCAGCTAGCAAACATTGGAACTATTAAAAAATGAAGCTCCCCGTCACTAGATTGATTTCTGTGAGTCAGATTTTCATGACAGATAAAATGAAAATCATATATTCTTTTTTGATAAAAAGGGACTTAAAGGGGATATCTTTATAATTTTGGTGCATGTGGAAGGGGCCCAGGTCAAATGAGAGGCTGATTTACTCTTCTGCTCTCACTCTGAAACTTTAATTCCCTCATCAGTTCTCTTGCCTTTCAATGCTCCTTTCTGGTGGGAAAGAATGAGGTTAAATGGCACTTGTTTAATCACACCTTTAAGCACTTAAGGCCACCCTTCAAGGACCTTACAAGTACTGCAAACAGTATCACACCAGCCTACATTGTCCTGTCACCCTTATTCTGACAGCAGACCTGTCAATAACCACCTACACAAATACATTTTCATCAATCATATAGTATGAAGGAATCCAGTGGGAACAGTATTTGCACAGCAGATAAAGTAATAGAAAAACATGCATTTTATCTCTCCATATATGTAAACCAAGTATCTACAGAAAGATAAATGGGTAGATAGATATACAATCAAAGCAGGCTTTTAAAAGCAGGTAAAACAGTAACACAACCAACAACTCGTGTCTTTGAAGAACTTCTGACCATCATATCTCAGCCTGCAGTACTTGGAATACCACTAACTCCTAGCTCACCAAAGTAGGGATCCACAAAATTATTGCAAACTCAGTAACAGCCCAGTCAGGTGTTGGGTCCTGGCATGTGGGAAAGCCAACACTCATCAGTTACACACAGAGAAACCACGTTGCATGAGGGAAACAACAGCAGAGTCGAATGGATGTCGTAACAGAAAAAGGATGAGAATCACAGTGTTAAAAACACACATGACTTGACTAAATTTTTTAGCTAAAATGGAAGGTCAGAGGTTTCACTTACAAAGAACACTGCAGATTTTTACAAGTTCTTTTAAAGAGAAACATTCCAAATAATGGATTCTAAAAAATCATCATGTTAATTAGTCCCCTAAAGACACTTCCTTTACTACTAACCTTTGACCCTTTGGGGCCTCTAGATCCAGGTTCACCTGTTTTCCCCTGTTTGAAGGAAGACAGGAGAAAAATGGTAGAGAAATGGGAGTAGAGAGAAAAAGAAATTAGTAACAACTAACTACAGTTTGGAACAGCAGAAATACTTTATATTGCTATTACCAAGACAATGAATCTTTAAAGGCATTTAATTTAATAGCACCCAGATTAATATATTCTTTAACACCAGAGTGCAATGGTCACATATTCCACCCTTCCAAAGGAAAACAAGTATTGGCATTAGTAAAGATAGCCATAATTATCACTGGTTATCAGGAATGAACTGTGTCATTCCATTGCTCCTGAGAAATGACAGCCAAGTGATAGAGAAGACAGTTAAATATTCTAACATCAGGAGATTAAAATAAAGTGTTACCACAATATCTTTTCCCAACGGTTCAGGTGAATACAAACTAACTGACCAAGGAGTAGCAAATTGACCTTATTGTTTTCAAACTGCATTAGGAAAGAAAATCTTGACAGTATCAGCACCGGGGGAAATATTAAGGCAATACTAAAGTGTAGTTAGACTGATCTCTTTCTTATAGAGTTAGAAAACAGCATGCAAAATGGATTTTCTCTGCATTCAATAGCTACAGTGGTCAAAGAGTTCAAACTTCGATGCTGAAAGTTAGGGACCTGGAGGTCAGTACTTCAGCTGGAATGAATTAGACTAATTCCATGACAGTGTATGAAGGTAGTGTCTTTACTTTGTAGACCAAATAAGAGTCCATTCAGACTGCAGTTTCACAGCTGTGAACACAAAACTGCCATTGTCTTCCGGACTGAAGGAGAGCACTTGACAGCATTTTCATTTAAAAGCTCACTCACCAAGTTTTGTTCTACTTTTCAGCAGGCAGAGACGTGTTCATAGGTGTAAAACATTTCAATGTAAAAATCAGACTGACCTTTGGTCCAGGGATTCCAGGTTCACCTCGCTCACCCTTCCCAACAGGGCCTGCCTCTCCTCTGTCACCCTATTGCAACAGACACACACATATATCACAGAACAGACACAGATACATGACAAAATACTGGGCAGCTTTTAGCACACCATCAACTCAGCAGGATCAAAGAAACCAAGACAACAGAAGAAACAGTGCTTTAGTCTACCTGTATTTTCGAATCTCCTGTGTAGTATCAAAGTTCTACTCCTTGCACACACTTTCAAGCAATTTTCCTAAAACCCCCCACATTTATGAAAATATAGTTTCTTCAGTCATGCTTCTTCTGCCTTGAACAACCAGATTTGGGGATTCTAACATGAAAAAAGACGACTTATTAATTAACATTATGACGTAACATCTGCCTTCACATTTTGTGAGGGCACCAATATGGGTCTCTGTATATCTATCTCATAGCACTGGTCCATGACTTTTCACATTTTCTCCAATAGTAGCCTCAGTCTCTGCTACTTGCTGAGGAAGTTGAATTTGACATTAGCTCAAGGGGCTTCACACCACTGGCCCATTACCCTTACCTTTGTTCCTGGTAGCCCTGGCAACCCAGGTTCTCCTTGTGGACCAATGAAACCTGGTTCACCCTTTAAAAACACAATATGAGAGGATTACTTTTTTGGCAGCACATAATTATAGCAATACGAGTTTATTTTGGGTAGTATTTTCCCCTGCACTGCTTACAGCTCTCCAGTTGTAATTCAACAGTTATACAGAAGCACTTTTTGTCATGGGTCACTCTCATCACCATAAATTCCTGCAGCAAGCCACCACGCAGCAGATGAGATGCAAATGAAGCAGAAGGTGTCAAACATGGGGTTTATGAGGTTAAGGACTGTTAATATGCAACCTGGTCTGTAATGTAAGACATCAAACTAATCCAAGCAAGTCTGCAGGCAGGAGGAGAGATCTGAGTGTTCCTGACTTTAAAAAGGGACAGGTCGTTTCAGTCATGTGTTTTGAGGTGGTTTCCTATTGCAGCAGGTGAATAGATGGGCAGAAATGGTGTATGACAAAGCAGTGACAAATGGAGATGGTACTGTTGTGATGTGTTGCATCTCCTTTCAAGTCAGAGACCTGCAGTACCACGGTGCTTTCCCTCCTCATTCTGACAGTAAAATACTTCAGTTCTCTGAGCCGACAACTTCTCTGGCTGTGAACAGCTGGGAATGAGCCACAGCTCTCCTCATTCCCTCTCTGTTCTGCCCCTTTCCTTCCCATTCATTCGTACGATCAGGACAGACAAACAGCGAGAACCAAGCAGAGTTGTAGCAGAAGCAGCAAAGAGCAGAAGAGTAAGGCCATTATTTTATTACCTATGTCCATGCCTGAAGAGAGACAAAGCAAGATTAATAAGCCATATGCTTTCCTTCACAACCTCTCATGAATAAGGCTTCCTGCTATTTAATCTTGCTTTTTTTTCAGATATATTTGAACCAAGTATCCACAAGCAATTGAAAATTTTTAGTTCAGTTATGTAATCCAATTAATAATTATTTATTAGCGTTTTAGCAATATCCCTGAACTTAATGACTAAAAATTACCCATCAAATGCCTCTTAAAATAGCTCAAAGTCAGATAGATCATGATCCTGTAGTGATATCATTACTGACAATATACAGAGACAGTGCATATGAGCAGTTGAATAATATTTCTCTTCATCTCTTCCTCTCCTTAGAAATAAAGGCATGCTGCACATGGTGAGAAAATTAGGAAGTATTCTTGCACATTCATCTGTGCTCTCATCAGCAATCCATCATCAACAGTTCAAAGCCAAAGAAGTCTTCCCTGTGGTTATATCAAGGATGACAGCAAGCTCCCAGAGACCTCCATTTAGATTATAAAAAAATACAAGTATATAATGAGCTTTCTCACATGAAGTTCCAGCTGGCCATGGTTTAAAATATGGTAAAGAAATAAACTGAGACAAACGTGTCACAGAGAAGCATGTGGGTTTTTTTTTTTCCTCTTGTAAGAAAAAAGACTTAAGAGTTTACATAAATCTGCATATTAGTACACACCAGCAGGAGTAACATACAGTTGTTGCTGCAGATGGAAGCACTTTGACATCAGTTAATGAAGAACAATGCAGTTTCAATCATTAACTTGAGAATGAGAGGGCACTCCATAGCCCCATGCTGTTTTAATACTGAATTTGCCCAGGCTAATTTTTTGGCCAGCTTATTATGACTTCAGGCAGAAAAAATATGCAGTGACTACATGATCCTTTTCAGTGGTAAGGCTTAGAAGTGTCACTCAAAGGTTAATACAATTTTTCTGTCAAATTCTTCTCTTTGCTCAGGACTACACCAGTTGCATACTACAAGAAAACTTCTGGCCAAAGTCCAAGAAGAAGCCCCACCTTCCCCCAAAACATCTAAAGAGAGAAGAAAAAGATGCTTTGCAAAAGCTAGTGGAATCAATAATGGAGTAAGCTGGTGGCTTAATTAGAGTAAGTAGAGTAAGTCTTATACGGCACAGAGCTTTAAAATGTTTTGAAATGTGGAGTGGAAGAGGTGGTGTGTTAGCAGAGACCAGGAGCTGACAGGGTGAGCAGCAGTTCTGCTGGGAAAGATGCAGCAGTTACAGGGGATGCCAAGATGAACATGATCCAACAGTGTATTCTTATCACACGTGAAACAAACTGCAGTAGTTAAAACCTGGCTACATTAAAAAGAACATGCAATTCTCCCACTACCCAGTGCTAGAGAGGCTACGTAGATTAAGAACCAGATCTGATATGCCATCTGAACTAAGCTTCTAAGTAAAAATACAACGTGTTTGAATGATTTGAAACTAAGCCATGTCTTCTCTAATATTTCAAATCTCTTGAGTGCAACCACAGCATAAGGCGTTAAGTAAAATGTTCATTGGGTGTACTTCTGCATCCTGCCATAATATTGATGATTTTGTGCTTTATGCTATCTTTTATGCCACTCAGATAGCAAAAAAACAACCAAACAAAAAAGGAATCTATCAAAACTGGCACTGCCAGTGTTGTGTGAAATGTAAAGAAGTTCCCTCTCAGTAAGACAGGCCGGTGTCCCGGTTATGCAGAGGCAAGAGAAAGACCTTTATGATTAGTCCATGACACTAACAAGATTCTAGAGCTGTACAGGAATGTGGTTAGAAAATTAAGAACTAAGGGCTTTAGCTTCTTTTGTAAATATATGACATGTTTGATTTAGCTGGCACATAGCTGCAGGAAAGCAAGAGTTAAGGCTTGCTTGGGAGGGCGCTGTGGTTTGACAACATTGCAGCTCTGGTTCTGAAGTTCACTGAAGCACCTGCTGTTCTTAAGCTTCTTGCTTAAAGGAACTCAGAATTTGTTCTAACTACCATGAAATGGTGAGAGGAATGCAAGGGATCAGAGTAACTAAGACTTATAACGCTTTTCCAAACATCTCACTACAACTTCTTACAACAAAATCAAAGTTTCATCCAGTTAGAATGTACAGCAATCTTCTTTGCCTGCTAAAGCTGGGGCAGGGAACACAAAATCTGTAATATTGTGACCTGAAGTACTGTTTGGCAGCTGTATAGAAAGCTATCAGCAAATGATGACTCTGCCACACATTTTAGTTTAACCCTTTAGTATAGTTACAAAATCACTGCTTAGAAACCACCACATTGCACAAGATGTCAGCAAGGCAATTTTCAGCATTCAAACTTCATCCACTGTTAGACTGGGAGCAGTTTGTATTAATCACAACACAGGCAGCTTGGTATAAAAAACCCAACCCAACAACAAAACAAGCTTGTGAATTTCATCCAGTCTACATAACTGATGTGTTACAATACTAAGAATCATTTTCAGTGCCTTTTATGTTAATATTTTATGAGACTACCTCCATGCATACTCATTTTCATTCTCAAGTATTTGGTGACTGTAGAAATACTAGTGGGTCAGATATCAAATGATATACTACCATTGACAAACATTTTCATTTCTTATAAGAGTCTAAAGCAGAAAAGGGCCATAAAATGCTGTAAACCTGGTGTAATGTGAGCTCAATCAGAATTTAATATCAAAAAGTCACCTTGTAATTTACTTCAGAGAATAGTCAGATTTTTATGAGGATTATTATCTAGACAATTAGAACTGGTTTTCATGATAATCAAAGCTTTTATGGGCTGAAGCAGAGGCTAGCTTTGACATTAGAGGTTAACCCTAAGAAGCACTTTAGTTCACTGTCACTGCCAAAGTTAAATTTTACAAAACCCATAATTGCCTAAAACTCAGACTTTTGCTTAAAAAAGGTACAGCAGTTGAAATACTATTTTCACTGCTGGTTTCTGTTTTAAACATCACTAATTTGGCAAATGTTTACTAACAATGCACTTCTAACACCGCATTTGGTGAGAATTAGCCTCCATTGCACATCTGGGACACACACCACCATCACTATCTGAAACTTTGCTCTCACAGACACACCTACTCCTCTCCCTGAAATACAAAGCTTTATGCAAGCAATCAGCAGAGAACAGCAGCTGATGGGTACACTGTTTTCCCACAGAAGCTTCTTCCTCATTTAATCGTTCTCCTGATGACTATAGCACACATTTTCCCATCCAGATCAATGAATGCCTAAAAAAGAAACCTGTGCTGCAGGAAAGCATCCAAACCACAACTTTCCTATAACAATGAAATAAATTTTCTTCCGTTTCTGAAATTACCATCCTACCTGTAAGTCTCATGGTTACTTTACTATATTCCAGCTACATCAGATTATTACAGCATTTTCTCTATGCTTCAGTAATGTGACTAAACTAACCTTTAGACTATGAATTTGAAAGGAGAATGTAATTTCAGTACTTATTCTTATCTAGTGCTATGAAGTAGAATTAGCCAGAGAAATTTAGATGTCTAACTCTGACCTTTATTACATTGTTCACTGCTCCTGAAATATTTTGTTCAATGTTGGCCCTGTTGCCAAGACCATGGAAGTTCTGTGCCTGGGCTGACTGGCAGGTCTGCACCAAGGCAGGACACACAAAACCACCTTTCCCTGGCATTCTCTTGGAAATCCAAATGTACCAAGGTCAAGACTCCTGCAGGCACACCTCGGAGCTGGCGTACCACATCAAAGCATCCTGAATTTCTGTGGAGAGTTCTGGAAAGGGGGATGCACTCCACCTTTTCCATTAATAGAAAATCCAGCTGTGTGGGCTGGAGGAAAACCACAACTATGCTTGAACACACAGCTTTGGACAGGCTTGGAGATTTCAAACTCCTGCCTGCAGGTCCAGTGGACCTCCAAAAATTCCTGGCTAGCATGGGCCAGCGTGCAAATTCTTCAGGAGTCACAGACTTTGGGAGACCCCAAAGTTCCCTTCTGACAGGGACTGACATGGAAGTGTCCTAATTTGAACCACATCAAGAGACCAGTGATTGCCTTCAGCGTTACCCTGCTCACTTATGAGCATATTTAAACCAAGCATGATGCCCTTTCCTTGCCTAACTCTACCAAAAGAATCCTGCAAAGGTGGGGATATACAGCAGAGCTATCAAAAGACCCCCAAATCCAGATGCAAGACAATGTGGAGAACAGCCATGAAGCTGTAATAAATTTGATTTGGTACATGGGCACCTGTGCTTATTTCCCAGAAGCTGCCATCTGCTTCCTAAAAGATTTTGTTTTTGAGGTCTCTATCTAAGCAAAATACTGCAACTCCTCCACTCTGGAGAGGAGTGAGGGCCAGATTCTCAGGATCCTGTAACAGAGCAATCTATGGTGGTCTGTGGAGCTGTGCCTGCTCATGCCCTGCCTCTGCCTGCAGCACTTAGTTTCAGTGAAGCAATTTCCCAGAAACTCAGCTGGCCTTAGACTATACAAGTCAGGTACTTTGTCACAGTGAAGGGCATTAGAGAGACTTTATATATAGCCTGATGTCCATGGGAACTTTCCTCTCAGGATGTCTACAGTATTCAGCTCCTAAGAAGGAAATTAACAAGGTACAAGGAAATCTGATAAAAAATAAAATAACCCTAACCCCATTTTATAAGGTCTTTCTTAAGGCTTTTCATATCACTTTAGAATTGGCTCCAGAAATTGCCAGTTAAAACAGGTTGTCTGGCTCACTCATCGCATTTGAAACAATATCTTTGCTCCCTAATCGTTCTCTAAACTTAGAAAAACAATTGTGGTTTAGAATTTCCAAATGCGTATTTAGACTTTATGATTCATTTGGAGTTAGGGAAGTAAAACCTGGCTAAACAACCTGGCTGGAACCCTGAGGTTTCACAAGCCTCACTTTGTATGACATATATTGCTTTTTAGTGAGCCTAATTTTCTTCTTGCTTTTAAGTTCTGTCTGCTTAAAAAGTATGTTGCTTTGGGAGAGTGCTATGAGAACCAGTAATGATTCTGATTAATTCTGCATTCGTTAATCATACAAGGGACTTCTTACTTCAAGGCTAATTGTAATTCAAGTCAGCATGGTAATTATTTTTGATGACAGAATAAAAAACACTTGCTGTAATGAGCACGTAATTTTTAATTATTTTCTATGACCAAAATGCTAAATGATGAAGAGTTTGGCCCCAAATTGTTTCTGTTAAAAAGACTTAAATGACAAATCTAAGGAATTTTGTTGCTGTTCTGAAAGGTAAGGAGCTTTACTGCATTCATTACTGACCTTATAAAATTTGTATTTCAGAAATAATTTCAGATGACTGATGTCAAGTCTTCTTTCTGAATGAAAAAATACTTGATTTCTGAATACAGTTGGGTGTTGGATTCTGACATTGTTCAACTGCTTTCAAAATTTTTGATTTCCACTTTCTTTTTGTACAATGAAAATTAAGCTATGCTATAAAACATATGCTACGAAGTAGTTCTTATAAGCTCAGTCTTCCAGCTATTAATAGCTTTAGAGGAAACAACATTCTGTGTTTCAGTTCCTTATGTTTCAGCCTTCTCCAGAACAGAAAATAAGAGATTTGGTGGATGTAGTTTCTGAGAAATTAATAACAACTTGAAGTATTTATCTTGAAGAACACCCAAGTAAGCATCCCTGACACACACATACCATCCAATGTTAATGATGATTTCATTTTCTGGCCTTGATTCTCGAAATCAGTTCTGGGAAACTACACGTCTACCTTATGCAACTGTCATAATATATGGAAAGTAGACAGCTAGGAATCAATGAACAAAGCCAGATGTGTAATATACAGATACATGTTTGTATATTTATTTCCATTATGGAAAGTGAATACTTGAAACACGTTGAACAGTCACGTATATGTCTTTTACCTACCAATGCACTGAGATACTTCTGAAACCCAGCCCACCAAAAGTGGGTACTAAGTCCTATTTTTTTAGATCAGTTCCCATTTGCACCCAGAACCTGCAGAGAGGGCGAGAGAGAGAGAAAGAGACACAGAGACCTTGCAGGTTTCCTGTTCACACTATCAAGGAATAGAAACAGGAAGAAGAATGGAAATACAGAAAAGGAAAAATGCACTAGGAAAATGTGAACAGTGTTCCTAAGAACTCCTGGGAGAAGAGGGGAATTTACCAAACTTTCCCATAGGTGGTAAATGGCATTGACTCCAAACCAAAATGCTTAGAACTACTATTCACTTCAGATTTCCTTTCATTTTGCTGCCAGATGGTAAGAGCAGCACTTAAACACATAAGCTTCAACAACTGTTGCTGTCCTATCTACAAGAGTTTAAACAGGAGACTAAATTCTATGCATCTAGCTGGAAAGTTCTCTCATTTCCTCCAAAATTTCTCTTTTCTAACAGAACTAACTGGGTGAAAGTAGTATCAAGTCTTCTAGACCTTAAAAAAATACTTTCTGTGGAGTAGAAAGTCTTTTAGTCTTTACAGGGTAAGATCTCTGAGTATGTATAGGAAAAAAAATAGAAATTTAGGTACAGAAAAAATTGGAACCACTTTTGCTTTCACAAAAAGAAAAAGACATAAAATTGATTCAAATTGCCATATCCTTATCCCATTTTTTCTGAAACCTTGCTCAGGCACAAGTCAATCCAAAGTCATTGTATAGAAAGATGCAAGACACTGTATCCTAATAAGTCTATTGAATCAGCCAGTTCCACTGAATTTTGAAACACAGAAAAAACTTTCCATACTTCCCAAAAGCAGAAGGGCTATGCAGCCTTTTTCATCTCATGTCAAACCACTCAACGGTTCAGTTTTCTTGAACACAGTAAAATAAAAATGTATACGTGCTTGTAAGCTTCGGTTCAGTATTTGTTTTAAAACTGAGGGACAAATGCCAGAAATACCACAAAGAAATCTAGATCCTGCAAAAAGTGCTGTTGCTGAGAAGAGGCTTGTGTTTTGTGAAGGCTTCTCACTGCAGTGAAGAAACTGAGGACTGCACAGGCCAAATTCCAGAACATGCAACACAAGAGGTTTGAGAGACGTCTGATATTACAGTGAATGAGGGTATGCATGATTTCCACTACAGTAAGCAAGTACTGCTTTGTAGGTATCTTCCTGCAAAAGGTATGAGGTAAAACGGATATATGAAGTTTGTGTTTCACAGACAGGCTTCTGTGTCTGCTTGGCATCGGCTGGGGGATAGCAGAGCGATGAGTTAATATTCCGACTTTAGGTGGAACACAGTCAGGGCTCATTGAGTTTCCAGCCATTCCTAAACAGCAACAGGTGCTTGAGAAATGTTTCTCCAGTATGTCACAGACAGCTTCTTCACTGTCTTGGAAATAACTGACTGTGCTTGTGTTTCCTCCATAGCACCAACTGACAAAGGAGGAGAGAACGAAAAGGAACAGGAAGAACTCCCAAAACATGTGCAGAGTGAATGGGTCTAGAAAAGTAAGTAATAAAAGACCCTGCTGCATACCCTGAATTCAGATATGACACTTGCATGTCTGTCCAATGTTGCCACTCATTCAGACTGCAGTATCACGTTCAGCCAAGTCCTTCCAGGTTCCCAGGAACATTGATTAATTAACTGATAAGGCATTATAAGAAGCTGAAAGTTTCTCAGTGATTAGTATTCATTACTCCTTTATGTATGTTGAAGCACAGAAGACTGAATGTCTTGGGAAGCTTGTGCAGCCACAGGAAGAAAGATGAGTGGTAGCTGGAGAGATTTGGTCCAGTGCCTGGCACAGCATTAGCATTTGCATTTGCACAAGTTGGTTTAGCTTTGGTGAAGAGTGCTGTGCATGTGCACAGTTACCTAAAACATTTCATAATACAGCCTGCCACTGTAGAGGAACATTCACAAGAAAGCAGTTTTGAGTTCAGCTAACAGATTCATGGAAAAGGGGACTTGATATTTAAACACTTAAGAACTACATCCAGGAATTTTCAATGTGTGGAATAAACCTGTATCTTGATTTTTTCCTTACCTCTCGCAAAGTCTGGAAAAAGCCTGAAAAATCTCTGCCAACAGCTACTGGGCTGGCACACAAATGCATGAGAATGGTATAATCTGTTTGTTAGCAAAAAATTTCTTTATGGAAACTTACATTTTGTAACAAGTTCTTAGATGTTGCAATGACATTTTGAGAGGTTTCTGCTATGTCTTTGCTGTTATACCTCTACTGCACATCACTATTAAGACAGAATAGCAAAGACATATCTTGGAGAGTTTTATAAAGTCCACATGGGAGCAGAACTGAAAATCCCAGAAAAAAATTGTAACAAACAAGGATTACTCCCAAAAGTAAAAAAGAAGTCACTGCTCCAAGTAAGATTCCTCTTGGTTTTGTACAAGATGACAGCACCAACTTATTCCAAGTCCAGACAACTGAGTTTCCTCCACGCTCAAGTTTCTCAACCTGTTAATGCTCTTTCAAAGTAGCTTTTGATCAACACCAGATCACTGGAAATTTGTTTCTCCATGAGATAACACTGATGTTGATTTTGGAAATCGACATAATGATCTTACCATGGTGGTACAAAAATCTTTGCTATAAGGGATGATGAGAAAAGGGAAGAAACCACTACTTTTCCTTTGCTGATGAGTGCACATATTCCTAACTGCAGCCATTCTCTGGTTTCTGCTACCACTTCTC
Source organism: Hylia prasina (assembly GCA_013397195.1). Classification (NCBI taxonomy): domain Eukaryota; kingdom Metazoa; phylum Chordata; class Aves; order Passeriformes; family Sylviidae; genus Hylia; species Hylia prasina. The sequence continues at coordinate 467,686 of VYXD01002499.1, forward strand.
ATGCCACAGACATGTCTCAATGACTTAGAAGAACCTAGGGTTTTTTGCTACAGACTGATTAATAAAAGAGAACTTACAAATGCCTTGAAATGAACAGCAACCATCCTGCAACTCTGATGTGATCAGATATGCTTTGCCCTGTCCCTTGCACATTCTGCTTCCTTGTCAACATCCAGGTCACAGGCTGCCACCTCAGTGCAGAATTGCACTAGATGAAATTTCTTGACTGAAACACCACCAGTCTCCCTCTGGACTGGATTTTAAACAGGAGAAAGTATTTTCCTAAATGATTAATATTTGACCAAATTACTCCATTTCGCTCTGCTGGCAACTTCACTGTTTTTTCTACTGTAGCCACTGAATCTGGAAACAAATTTTCACTGGGCAGAACTCCCACACTTCATCCGTTTTTCACTTCACATTTTGTCTTTCAGGTGATTCTGGAAGCTGCCCCTCTGAGCCATTCTTATTGCCAACAAATAATTTTCCCAGAGCAGCCACTCAGATGTAGACTTTTTTTTTTTTACTGGTTATATGCATGGACATGTGGTCTGCATGAACATGGAAACCCCAAAGACCAGCCACAGCTCCAGTTGCTTTTGGCAAGTGTCCCTGGGATGAGTGCTTCAGGCAAGTGCCCCACTGACCTCTAACTGAGCTACCCCTTTGCTCAATATTAAAGTAAACAGAATAGGGATTGCTGCCAAAGGCCCTTATAAAAACAGTTTATATTTTCACACACATGTATATCACACAAGACTCTTCTCCTTCATGATCTTCACTACTCAGTATAGCATTTATTCTTGCAGAAATTGAACAACCTCCACGGGAACTACATTTTAAGCTGCTACAACACACAAAACTTAATACATACATTCAATTTTTCCCCATAATTCACTAGCAACACAAAAGGGATATTATGCATCAATACTGTGGCAATTCACAGGTTCCTTGAGAAAACCACTGTAAATGTTACATTCCCTGAGATAAATCCTGGATCCTACCACAGTGGACAAGAGTTTAGTCTCTGACTTGTCCTCCTTGTTATGGGGGAAATCCTATAAACTTTCTCCTTGAGACATACACAGGCCCATGCTGGAATGCAGAGAAAAAGTTTCAAAGAGATTTTGTTTTCTCAAAGGACAGTCTTTGCCACAAAGGAAAAGTAGCCCTTGTGATCTGTGCTCACTCAGGATATGTGAATCTGCTCACTCTGTGCAGAATTACACAGTTAAACCTCAACCTGTGCAAGTGTCTGCAGCTCCCAATGCAATCAGTTATGCCAGAACTAAACCAACTCTGTCTCTTTTGTATCAACTTACTTAAAGATTCCAGACAAACTGGAAGGTATTGTGTCAGGGACTGCAGCTAATACTGAACAGAATATTATTAAAACATTTTGACTTGTCAGTGGAAATCACTGTAGTGTAATGGAGCACAGAGTATTTTTGTCAACAGAGCCAGGTCTCCACTGCCTGTGTATAATTAATACAGTTCTCTGGCTGGAGGCTTGATTAATTCAGTAGAATATTGCTACTGGAAAGCACACATCGAAGTGGAAACCAAGTAAAACTTTGATGACAAGACTTTCCATTAAAGAAAAAAATATAAAACCCTCTACCATTTTAGATTTTAAAAAGAAATAACTAGAATGTTCTGCCTCACATTTTAATGTAAGATATACTGTTTGCCTACTCATAGACACCTAATCGATTTTCCATATGAGACCTTTCTGTAAAAAAACCCAGTTTAAAACCAGAGACACAGAAAAAGATGTAAGACATTAAGCCCATTTGAGCCACATTCCTGCATTTCCCCGCTCTTCGTGGTGTTCCCACCCAGTACAACAGGTACTACAGTTTATTTACCTTTATTCCAGGGAGTCCAGGAAGCCCAGGAAGGCCTGGTTCACCCTACACAGGAAAATTACATAATATTACAGACATTATCCAGTTATGGTCACTATCCATTGAACAGCCCTGTAAATTCTGCAGCAAGATAAAAGAATGATTGCTAGCCAGCTCCAGCAGGATTGTTTTTTTCAAAACAAGTGACTTAAACGTACAATTAGTAAGAATCAGGGTAAGAACTTAGATATCCTCTGGGAACCTTCAATGTGAAGATGACACACAGGCTGAAAATCCATGTCAGGAAAGCCAAATATGAATTCACATCAGCCTTCAGCAAAACAGAAGGAAACAAGCAGCACAGGTTCATTTTACACACTGCCATTTAAGTTCTGCACTTAGGACAGATGGTTAATTCTGTTCCATTTTCAACTCTAAGCTAGATATTGTGCTGTGTGACTGCCTGATTTAGCTACAAAGCAATTCAGAAGATCTTGGTTTAAATTTTCACAGTTCAGGCTGGATGGCCTAATTATAACTGGGCCATCAGTTTTAGAGAGCTATCCACAGCATGATTTCAGAGCTTGTTCTTTATCTGTGATTGTACATGGTGTCATGAAGGATAGTGGGAATGTAACCTTTTACTGCTTTCCCCAGAAAAACCTTGCTTATTTAAAATCGCAATGGAAAGACATATAGAACTCTGTTTGCAAGGTACTTTTGCAACAAGCATTGAAAACTGAATGTATTAATTTTGGAATTAGTCTAAGACAAGAATGACAACATTCTCACAAATGGTCATTTTGAGATATCAGCTAAATGGAAAGATGCTCTCTAGGGAAATAAAGATGATGAATAGAAAAAAAAAAGAGCAATAACACGTGAATAAAACATTATTTTAAAGGCTGGGGATTTTATTTTAACACAGGGATGAATTCTAACCAGCACCTTGGATCTGAATATTCCCTGAACTTTCTGGAAGCTCAGGTTTGAACTCTGAAGCCAACTTTTACCTTTATAATGAACTGAACTATATTCCAGACTTTTTTACACTCATGAGCTTTACAGAAATCCAGACTTCAACTTTGCGGTTTGGGCTGATACCTACAGGTTGTGCTATTAAAATCTTTTATGTGCCTGTGTACACACACACTTACATACATCCATACATTCATGTACACATGTGTATACACACACAAACCTAAACACACCTACAGATTTTATAGGTGTTCATCAAACTGCACTACCCAGAGACACTTCTTTGGGGCAGAAATATTAAATAGAACTGAAACACTCAGAACAAAATTACGTTCTGCCACAAAATGAAAAGCACAGTAGAGGGGCTGCAAATCACTTTACCAAATGGAATGTTTTTAAAGTGGTACAGAAGGATCTGATAACACCTTCTTTGTCTGTTTTAGTTTCTCCAATGTTCTAACTGTTCAAATTGCCTAAAAGCACAGGAAAGTTTCCAGTCTCAAAATAATAATTATAAAATCAGATGAAAGAATAGAGGCTACGATGCCATTTTCAATAGACACTTTTTGCTATGTTGACTATCACTTTCTAAAGCAGAAAATGGGTTACTACTCTTGCAAAAGAATAATGCTTCACTGCACTAACAGAATTTTAACTCCAAACCCCTACTCTGTCTTTCCACTTTTTGCATGAGCATATGGAACTACAACTATCAGCTTTTCCCACCTAATTGTGGAAGCACTAGATTTCACTCGTAAGCACAGAATTGGAATATTTATAATTGATATTGTATTAGTGTTGCTGCAGTAGGTTAGCTCTTCAGTCTTGGGACAGAGCTAACCCCCGTACACTCACAAATAATAAGCAGAAAGGATGTACCAAAGCCAGTTCAGAGTCACAGTAATCTAAAAACCAATAAAATGTCCCCTAAAAGATACATCAGTATGAAACACAATGAAATCAATCCTTATTTCTTAATTAGAAATAGCATTGTAGATGAATGCATAGTATTTTCTTTTTTTGACCTTTCCTAATATAAAAATTCCAAGAATGACTTATGAGAAGAATGACTTTTAAAGAAAGCAAGGTTGTGTACTACTAACTCCATTACATAATGGCAAAGCAGGTCCTTCTGTCACCTCAGCACACAGTCTGGCCCACAACAGCCTTGTCAGCCTGCTGAAATATTGTCACGTTTCATTTCATGCAAAAGTATTTGGATGGGCAGTTCAACAAATATTTGTCCTTAGAAGATGGATAAGGGACAACTAGAAGAAGATGAAAAAGGAAAATAAAAGAAAGAAAAGAAGACACAGGAAGGAAATAGCAATGGGACACAGAGAGGGGAAAAGCATTGAGAAGATGTAGATGGCAGAGACGTGCCTCCAATTGGAGAAAGAGCCTCCCACAACCTCTGGTGGTGTGGCAAAGCCCCTGCTAAGCAGGGCTGCAGAGTAGCAGACAGGGCACCTGGCTGGAGGTGGCATGCCACTGACAGGGCACGTTATGGGAGCTGATGATTGGGGCTGGGACACAAGCGTGACACACTGGGAAATCATGAGGAGAATGGTAGGAAGAGCCTAACCCCCCTTTGGAGTGAAAAAGAAGGTGAGAATACAGAAAGTCTGAACTGCACAGCTCTCACTCATCCATGCTGCTTGAATTAGATCAAATCTGAGTGCCTGGGACTGGCAACCAGGAGCCTGCTGATAAATCACTACTAGTTTTGCCTCCACGGCAGCCACTTAATGAGAGTCTGAATCTCCACAGGAGCTTAAGTGCATTTTCTAGTTTATTACCCAAGCAAAGCATAGGCTGCAGAATGCACACACTGAATGATTCTGTGGATTAGACAGCTTTAAACTACTTTGATTACCTTTCCTAATTAAAACTGCTCTTCACTAAGGAACTGCATTTGCAACCATAATAGTCTTATTTAGTCTCTGATCAGAGTTATAATTTCTTAAATAAAAAGACTTCATTTCTTATTTATTTCTTATTTATATGTGGTTTGGGGTTTTGCTTAGTCACCAAAATACCCTGAGTATTAGAAAATTGTTGTCTTGCCATCCACTATATAGAATTTTAGCTCTTGACTGTCTGTCTGGAATATCTCAACTGACAGAAGGACTCTGTTTGACTCTGGCAGCAGCGTGCAGTGGAAAAATTTCCATGTTGTAAGAGGCAAGAACAGCGCCAATGGCTCCAGAGGGAAACCAAATATTGCAATGCACAAATCCAGTTCTCTCATTGTCTCTTTGCTCTCCGTGCAGGACCTGCCCCCTGCTCACAAAAGGGAGCTGAAGGCATAGCACTTGCTGGGTTTGATGTACTGTGGACTCAAAGAGCACATTCCCCAGCTTCACAGGGCCTCGTGCAGTACAGTTAATTCCTGCAGGGCCTTTCCTTGCAGAAGCAGCCTCAGCCACACAGCACCCAAGGGAATTTCTTAGGCTGAAAGGAAGAACAGAGCAGCATTACCTGGTCTGAGTCCTTCCAAACACACTGCGTGCCACCGATGGTTTCGCTCCCCTCACAGGGGTGTGTGAAAGGGATTCTAACCAATATTTTTTTTTTTTTCCTGATGAGACCTAACAGTGTACCACAGTTTGAAGATTAATAGTCAGACATGCAAGGTTAGCTTGTGATCAGCCAAGGAGCAGAGCCATTCTTTGTTAGTCTCACCAGCTGCAAGGGGGTAAGCTTTCGATGCAAGAAATGTGCTGTGGCTAGAAGGGAAGGTGGGTTAGTCAAAATTACTTTTCATATTAATGAGTATCATCATTCCTGTGCCTTTTTAAGATACAAAATAAACACAGACCATATGTGTACAGCCTTGGGCTGCTATACTGTACTGCCTTGGACTCATCCCAGTACAGTTAAGTGCCACTGGTAACAGGGATGTAACATCATTTACCACAAATCCAGTAGGAAAGGAAAACTGAACGTTGCCAAGTAGTACCTTTTGTCCAGGCCGTCCAGATTCACCAGGTTCACCCTAAATGAAAACAGATGAAAGACATGAGATCTGAGAAAAAGAATTAAAGATGGAGCTGTGGAAAACTGTAACATTAATGATACCCAAAACACCTGTGACACTGTAAAGTAGCATATTATTACCACCCCCCTTCTCCCAGCACAACTTCTTTAGAACTCCATTACCTTAATTCCAGCTGCAGAAGAGCCAGGGTCACCCTGATACAAAATCCACAAGAAATAATCAGTCTTACTACATAAACAAATTTCCAGGAAACACATAAATCATATAAGAGTATAGCAACATTATATACCAAAATAACTGCATAGCAAGACTTCCTGTTCTCTGTGTTGCTACATAGGCATTTAACTAATTAATTACATCAGTGTGATTCAGAAAAGGAACAGTATTGTTCCGTCATCTAGAGAGAGATTTAGCTCACTTACCCAAACACGTATTATAGTTAACCTCAAATTTCACAACTAATAATGTAGATCTAATAATTGCAGATGCATAAATATACTTCACACAGCCAGAATATGGCACACACTTTGACATTTCTAAATTGCTGATCTACATTAGAAATAATTCAGTGTTATTTACAAAGAATGTGAGTGACCATTTGACCTAATTTTATAGATGGTAAGTGTCAAGACTCAACTGACAACATTTTTTGTGCCAATGAAGATTCACTTTTTAAAAAAAACCCCTGGGGCCCATGACTTAATCTCCATCAGGACAGGTCATAGCTTTATTTCCTCAACACTCCAGTGTATTTAAATGGATAGATTAATGCATGAAGGGCTATACTTTACAGGATGAGACAGCTATGGTAATTTACATATTCAGGAAATGTCTCTGTTCTGAGAGGGCACATAGCACTCAAAAAGATTTGCCTACATTTCGCTGAGTTGACTGGATTTCGTAGGCACTGATATGCACAGGACAGAGGATCAGTGGATTTTTTTTTTCCTTAAACAATACACCAAAGAAAAAAAGGAAAAAAACCTACTGAAAAGTTTGCAGATTAGGCTATATGCTTCTGAAGATGACTAATGTGCTTATATTTGAAAATTTGTTTAATTTTTTGTTATTATATATGCATGGAAACCTGAGCTGCCTCATTTTGATAGACAAGCATGAGTGACACTACTAATGTCCCTTACAAGCATGTACAACTGAAAGCCTCAAGAACTAAGTAGTAAGACACATTAAATGGTTAAACATTTTAAAGGGCAATGACGGATACGGAGAAGATAAGACACAAAATATTTATAATCCACATTCATGCAAGAATGAAACTTAGATCAAAGGAAAAAATTAAGGTACAGGATGTTCACAATTCACTGCTGAGTCAAGACAGTTTGCAAATGAAGAAACTTTAGCAGGGGGACATGTACAAAGAAGGAAGATCCTTGGTAGTTTCTAGAGACCAAGGCTACAGTGGAAGAACAGAAGCAAGAACTCAAGCTTGGCATTGACACTGTCTTCAAAGTAGGACAATTCAACAAAGACATTTTAATTCTGAAGTCTCAGGTCAAGAATTAAGGACCCAAGTCTATATTTTTGAGTGTTACTAGCTATAGCAGTTCAGAAAACAAAGCTACATTTTTTGCACAAACAGGAACCTGCTCCTAAACCAAGTCTGAATCTGTTGTCACATGGTATCTCACTCTCTCACCATATGAATAAAAAAATTATTATTTATCTCACTACGTAAGCTTTTAAAGAAATATTTTTAAGCTTTATGGACTATGGATTAAATCTCCTAAGCAAAAACATCCCCCTATGCTGAAGAACAGGGAAGAATAGAAACTCTGTTAAGTAGCTCAAGTGTAATGTAATGACACCAAGTTTAATGCTTACTCCTAAATTATCTGTCAAAAACCACCCTTCTAAGCTCTCTAAAGTGCTGTTTGCAAAGCTACCTATCAGAAACTTTAAGCTGCAGCTATCCTCTAAGAATGGTATCTTTTTTTTCCTGCATGGCAGATTGTCTTGTAGGCAGGGAAAAAGAAGAAAAATATTGAAAGTCAATGATGTCACAGTTCTGGAAGTCTGGCAAAAATGAATGCAGAGGATTATAACCCATTATGGTTAAAGCATTGCACTCCAAACAAACAGAATATATTCCCAAGTCACCACCCCACCTCTGAAAATCATATGAAACCTAGAAGAGATGGGAGACTTCTGCATTATGAAGTTCAGGAGGTGTCTTGAAATTTCTTCAGACACAGCAATATAAGAAGTCTCCTGATGACCTATACTTTCCACAAGTTGATCCCAACTCGACTCCCTAAGCGTTGAAAGTTCACACAGCAGTATTTAAAATTTTATACTTGGGCAGAAAGGATCTCCTACTAAAAGAAGGAGAGAACTTTTTTCTTTCTTTAAAAAAGATCCCAAACAGGAGGATGTGCACACTGTTGATCACAGGGCAACATGGGCATGGTTGTGGATGCAAGCTCACCCTCAAGGCTAATGAAGTAGAAAAGCAACAGGTGAAGCTGCACTAAGCTTCCCAGGGAGATTATAAACTTACCATTTACTTGTTGTAGAACTATCTATCTGAACAACAATCTCAAATCATACTTGTAGAGGATTATATTCTTAAATCACATAAGAGTGGATCAAAATTATGTTAACAGCACACATCATGTAAGTAAGTAAATCAGGTTCTTGAGACTTTCATCTATGTTAATAAGTATGACAGCAAAAAAAGTATTATTTAAATTAACTTCAAGAATCAAGTAGCTTGACTATTCCTAAATCTAATGTCTATTTTTAATTGCTGATTTTAGAATATGCCTAAAAATCCTTGTGCTCTTCAAAATACAGATTTACTGTACCCAAATGATAGCTCCTGAGGGATTTGCATGCATTCCTTACCAGCCTGATAAATCCATCATAAATTTCTCCTTGCACTGAAATGTTGTAAGTTGGTTAAGCCTTACACATTCAGGGGTACAAGAAAAAGTGCTTCTGCTTCTGCCCAAGTGTAGTCACCAAAATAAATGTTTTTTAGAAGCATATGAGTTCAAAAATGATGGCCAGAAGAGATCAATATGTCTGACCCTTTCTCATGTGCAGCACAGCCTTTACCCTAACTGCTAAAGACTGGCTTGGGTGAGGAAACCACACGGAAAACACCAGTACAATTTTCTGAGCGTGGGTCTCACATGAAATAAAATTCAGGACAATAAAATTTTTGACAAAATATTTTTTTTTTGGTGATTTCTACATCATCTTGGTACTTTGCAATAATGAACTAAGAAAGTATAAAGTGAGGTTACTGTTGATGTCACTTGGAATAAAGATTTAAAGCGTGTTTATTGTCAATTCTTGATTTTCCAGCTGCCAGTTTTGGAGGGAAGTTGCCTATCACAATACCATAATTTTTGTCCCATATTGGTTTGGTCCCACTCTTTGATGGAAACACAGAAGAAGAAAATTAAAGAGTATATCAGAAAATGTGGCTATAATTCAACAGGGCAGTTACAAGTGACAGATTGTGACCAAAGCTTCCATATAATGCAAATTTCAACAAACAGGAGTGCTATCTAGAACCATGCTGGATATATTCTGCACTAGAGCCACTGCTGTATAAAGCAAGAAATCTTATGCTTAGTTGAACAGAATAGTGAGAATTCTTCTGCTGTTCATAAAAATGAACTCAACCAAATTAGTCACCTTAAAAAAAAAAGCTCAAAATGCATTTTTCTTTTGAACAAATTATTATTTTAATTGGTTAGTTATAGTATAAGCATGCCTAAGGCACACACTGTCTTCTCTGCTTAGAAGTGGTGTTACCTTTTCTCCTGTGTCACCCTTCAGTCCATTCACACCAGCATCTCCCTATAATTGAAATACACATATTTTAATGATTTTCTGTAAGCACACAGTATGCAGAGAAGAGTCAGCATTCCAACATGATTAAAAATGCAAGTTGATTTTGTTAATCAGACAGATAATCTCTGTGACATGGTCAGGAAGTGGCTATGTCTTATACAGACTTCACTACTACTGCAATCCCTTTCACAGATCTGTAAAAAAACCCCACTACAAAGTATCAAAATACCTGTTGGTATAATCTACCATCTTTCTCAGTTCACTCCAGTTTAGCAAGGAAGGAATGATTTCATGATTTCATGATGATTCAGCACTTTAAATTACCAAATCATTTTTCTTCCTAACAGAGACACTCACCTAGATGCATCAAATAAAATTCAGATGACAGTCAGACAATTCCAGTAGTTTTTATTGGAATTCTCAAGTAATTTATAGCATATACTCTCTGAGGCTGAAGTCCTTCATGAATGATTCACAAGCTAAGAAAAATTCAGTAAATGTCACTCCCCCAAGAAGCCACAAAATGACTTTTTCTCTACTTAAACTCTATGCACTGTTTTTGTTTAAAAAGTGACATTCTGATAATACCTTTTCACGGCTGAGTAGACATTTTCTACTCAAAAAATGCCCAAAATTTTTAAATAATAATTTCACAATATTTATCTATAAAAAGACCTAATTTCCACCTAGTCATGTAACCATATAAGAAGACAGACTATGTCAAATATGTTGTATGTTGTTATATGTTAAAAATATAGGCTAAAAATTTCTGTGGGACTTGAGGTTCATGTGAAGTGCAAGAAGTATTTAAAATGCCAACAATATTGATAAAAAAATTTAGTCTACTTAGAGCCTAAGTAGACTAAAACCACATTCCTGGACTTGGTCAGACAACCAGTAGTACTATTCAAATAGCATTATTCAGTATCTGACATACTGTTCTGAAAACCTTCATGTGAAATTCCATTTGGAGAGGACTTGGCAATTTATACATCAGAGTCACTGATAGAATGGGAACTAGCTAATAATCTAGCAGCACTTTAATTAAGGAAACATACATGAAACATGGAAGATTAACAGTGATGAATGTCATCCCACGTTCATTCGACATGATAAAGCATATTGAGGGGATTTGTAACTACACTTTTTAGAAAAAGAACAGAATGGTTTTAAGCAAAAATTCAGTACATATTAAAATTCATTGTTATTCCTTTTATGTCTGAAAACAAACTAAGGATTACTAAAGTACTTCAAAAATATCATTTTAACAGAAAGAATTATTTCATGGTGCCTACTTCATGATTACATAGTTCTGCATGTGGGATACAGACTTTCAAGATTTCCCTTGATTATTGTTATGGTGTGCTTTTGAAAATGTGAAATTAATTGCCTTGGCAAAGCGTGCTTCCAGCTGGTATTACAGAGATTTACACGGATCTGGAAGTGAAATTCAGTTGTAGCTGCAAAGACACAGGTAAACATTTCTCAGGAGCAAATTGCACCTGAGTACAAACAACTTACTTTTTAAACACAACCTCAGTGTACTTGCAGATGAGGCTGTGCACAGATTCTTACTCAGAATAAGGCTTATGCGATTTCTCAAACTGCCCTTGTGAGCAGATGAGGAAGCTCAGCTCTCAACTCACTGTGCTCCTGCCAGCCACTATGCCTGTGACACCAGAATTACACTCCTCTTTTGCAGCACGGAGCTTGTTCCACCCCTTTCTCTTGCCTTGCTATGACTGGACTTCAGAGAAGCAATTTCTTGCTAACTCACTGCAAGTAAAAGCATCATCAGCGTGCCACTTCAGCTGCTGGTGCCCCTCCAGACAGCACTGCTGAAGATCATGGGGGCAGACTCCCTTGCTCTTACTTAAACTGACCCAAACACAAAGGGAGTATTCAAAACCAAGTTACGAGAAATGTGTGGATCTCTGATTTGTTCACACAGGCTCATCATTTTCTGAGATTCACCACAGTTAGGATTAGTTGCCTGATTGCTGAGCTGTGCAGTCTTTAACACACAATCACTGCACTCCGTGAGTAATCCCTCTGCAGTAATCACAGATCAATAATTTCCATTAGTAGGTATTATCTGACCCTCAGAAAGGCTGCACAGTGCCACTCAAGTTCTAGGTAGTAGCTGTGGTATTTTATTTTTAAACTTGGTGCACTGGCAATTCTCCAAGCACGTTATCCAAAATAGAACAATAACAAAGGAAATGAAACATCTCACCTTTTCTCCTCTTTCTCCAGGGTCACCCTAAAGAGAGTAATTGGAGAAAAGAAGTTGTAAGTCATTAACTCAGGCAAAAATTAAAGTGTTAGCCTTACTATCATTAGTTATTACTAATGCTAGTATTATTATCATTACTAATAATTATGTCACTACTGATGACAATGATGTCATAAGATTATATAATACAAGAAAATCTCCAGTGAACAATAAAATATGTAAATTTAATAGATCTCAATGGACAACACAACTTTAACATTTTTTTTTTAAGCTTCAGTGAAGACCTCTCTCTCTGTTTTGTCCTAGACACTGAAAAACAGGCATATGTCTTTGAGAAGCAGCCTGCAGGGACCTAGGTGGCTCCTACATGTGGTTCTCCTTGTTTTGGGAACAAACAAAGGAAAATAAAAGCCTGAATGTGAAGGGAAAGTCTTACGATCCTGTCAATGGCTCAGAAAGTTCCTCAGGAGAGAGAAAATGCCTCAAGTGTCTTGAACTAATTCATAGCTGTTTCAGGGTAAAGAGCCTTCAGTGCTCCTTATATTCTCTGCAACAATCTCTGTAACAAAAAGATGGCTTATAGCCATTATTTTTTTTCAAAATTAAAACATGCCTGAGAAACTGCAAAAGCATTTTTGCACACCAGCCTGACCCTGACAACCCATGTCTGCATTTCTGTCTCAGAGCTGCACTCTGGCTCATCTTGGCCCCTTCTGATGGCTGGCAGTCGCTAGGCAACTCAGGGACTACAGCTGTGAATACGAATTAAGCATCAACTGCCATCATTTGGCTTCTCCTGTATACAAAGTAAGAAAAGGTCATGCTCCCAAAGGGTTTGTTTTCATTCCTGATGGACAAGCAGCCAGTCAGTAAATGTAAAGGGGCTGCCTTGCATGTCTGTCAGCAGCAGCATGATGCACAGAATCAGCTGAGGGAGCACAAGTGCGCCAGAGACGCTCGCTCGCAGCTGATGGGATTAGAGTTCAGCATTACCCCCTCCAAGAGGCCCACAGACCTCATCATCTTGGACATGCTGAGCTTTCTTTTAAATGAAGTTATCATAAGCTTTATGTTCTATTTCACTTGTTCAATATTAAAACAGCAGAACAAACGATATAACAATAAAGTGCAAAGAGTCATTCTGATGTAACAAATACAGGCTGAGACGACTTGCTAATAAAGCTTGTTGCTAACTTCCATAATAGCAGGATCAGCCCTCAAGACTTCACCCTGACATTTGTCAGAGAACTGACCGCAGCAGTTCTTGAAAAGAAGCCTGAAACACATTGTAAGGGGCATAAACAAAGCCTTTCTGAAAAGGTCCCCGAATTCCCAAACACTTGCAGGCATATTGCTTTCAGTTGGCAGTGGATGTCTGTGTGTCAGTGCCACTGACTGGAATTATACATGCACAGCAGAAGAATATGCTTCTTTATGGTGAGATGTGTAAAGCCTCTTACAGCACTGATCTCTGGAGGGAGCAGACCATTAAAAGCCAGTCAGAATATAAATACAAGTTGGAAAGCAGAAGTGTCATCTACATGTGCACTCACATACTCTGTCCTTCTGTTTTTAATCCATTTTCAGTACTGACCTTGAGCCCTGCTTCTCCCTTCTCTCCTGCTACGCCAGGCAAACCAGGTTCACCCTAAAGGCAAAGATAAAAAAAGGTGAAGTCAAGAAAAACGTGGTATGAAATATATGAACCTTCTCATAATGGGTAAGTAATGATAAACAAAATTTTAAAATACTCTGCAAACGTACTCCACAGCTGGGCACTTACACTACTTTTTTCATCAGTTAGGGTGGATTAATTCTAACCTATGTAAGGGAAGAAATTATTCATCTGGAGGAGATGGAAACACACAGATGTCACACTAAACAGAAAGGAGACCTGTGACTCCTGATTCTTAAAACCCAATTAACCTTAACAGCACAATCTTTCCAGCAACTGCCAATGCTTTCCTCTTCTCTACAACTTAGAAATGCTGCAAGAAAGGCTTATTTTAATTTATTCTGACATTTCTGTTTCTGGTCTCAGATGGAAGACAGATAATGAAATAAAATGAGAAGGGCTTGTTTTAGAAATGAAAGAATTTGGAAAAACAGAGAGCTTTTTCATTTTTAAAATATACTTTGCTTGTCCATTTTTTATACTCTTATGTAAGTGGCTGAAAAGTGGTTTTAAAAGATTTAAAACTAGCATTACATCAGTGTTGCAAATTTTGGGCATGTTTAAATGGGTAGTACATTATTCTCCTACAGTTTAAGGAGTCATAAATGATTTTCATAAGTCAATCAGCAAATAACACTTATTTTAATCTGCTTTCCCATCTTCAATTTTAAAAATAAAGGAAAGAAGCAAACAAGAAAAAAACCCAAGTCAAACAAAAATACCCCTCTAAAAGATATTATTAATGTTTATATCCCACATTTATGGGAAAACCACTGATACTCATTTTAGATAAAGTGATAATGCAATGGTTAGATTTTATTATAAAACAACTAGAACTTATGGCTTATTATGTAAAAGCTTCTGCAGAGGTATATCTCAGCTTCACATGAAAAACCTTTGACAACCCTCACACAGAGAACTGCATCACACTTCTGACACAGTAAAGCACATTAAAATAACATAAAATAATCTTTCTAAAAAATGATTTTTTAAAGTCTGCAGCTAGGTCCATCTAAAAGCCTTTTGCGATTTAAGTGTATTAAAAAAATGTGGAAAAGTTAAATCCAGTAGCTAACATAGCAATCAAATTTGGAACAGTAATTTGTATCAGAAATTCAGTGAACAATTTTCACACAGTGTTGAAATTTAGTACACATGATGAATCAATCCTCTACTCAAAAGTTACAGAGTCATTACAATAAAGGCTTTTCAAAACACAAGACGTATTTTCTAGTCTTCCCTAAAAGCCTCTCATTAAGAACTTATCTCTTTCTTACTTCTGGAAGCAGATTTAATCATAAATGTATTAACTCTGTCTGGGAAAGCAAGTTCCATTGCATTTCTAAATTAGGTAACAGAACCGTTAATTATATTTTAATTTCATGAAGAGATGGACTGCTTCAAAAAAACAAACCCAAATCATCCAAGTTGTAGCAAAACTCCAGTGAGGCATTTTCCAAGCCAGAGCAAAAAATGTTGGGTACCATTAAGCCTTCAGGGAATTAAAGAGTCACTTGTGTCAGCCCTTTCTCAAGGCCCCTTTGTACTGCAGTAGCTGTGAGGCTGATAAAGTGGCACAGGCATTTGATATATGAGTGGTCAGGATTTGAAGCTGTTGGAGATCAGGTGTGAGTGTCCTAAAGGATTGACCTAAAAGGCTCTTGAAGAAAATTGCCAGTTGACAAAATGAAGCAGAAGGGACCCATGAATATACACTTGTTTCTCCTCATCCCCACGGCCCAAACGTGCTTGGTTCTGTCCCCTTCATTTTCAAACAGCTGCTGTCAGCTGATGCTTTCAGGAGCTTAAATCTCTGATCAAAAGGTTGAAGTTCCAAGCTTCCACCTTCTTTCCTCCCAGGTTCACATATCAGTGCTATGGATGCAGAGGGCTACTGCTGTGTCAAAAAGGAGAGTCCAAAAATAGAACAAGAAAATATTTTCTTCAGAAAGAAGAGAAAACCTCAGCCTGTCACCTAGTCATAGTAAATTCCCATTCATACCAGAAATGGCATTTCTGACCTACATGCAACTTTGCTATGCTCAGCACTACACTTAGAGTACTGAAAATGCTAGGCAGAGATATTTGAAGTGCAGAAACTAGCTCTGTGAGCGGGAAAGACTGAAGGCAAACCTAGAGGAGTAACACAGAAATAACCTTGTGCCTTTATGTGTTTGAAGTGATTATCCTTCTGTTTCTAACGTTCAGAAGAACAGGGACAATAATCCTTTCCTGATGTTAGACCTCTGTCTGTACAAGGAATCGGGGAGTAATAAGGTGAAGTGAAAATGTACAGCCTAAAAGCTGCTCTGTGTCCCAGCCCTGATGAACACTCCCAGTGCACAGCTAAACAAGCTTCGTGCCAGGGAGCCTCCCTCTGTCACTCTGCATGTCTTGTAGGCATGGCACTCTGGCATTTTGTGCAGACATTTTTACCATTCCAGTAAGCCTTAGCATAAACCCACCAAATAAACAAGGAAACCAAACCACAAAACAAAAATAAAAATGTTCCCCTCAAAGTAGTTATGAAGCAAAGAGGTGTTAACTTTTGAAGACAAGTAGATTGATAGCTCTTCACTACTCAAATACTGGGCCATTTTAACCATGTTGGTCCCAAAAAATGATTCTGATTTTTGGCATGAAAATAATTCAAAATATTTCTGTTAGGAAGTATAGTTAACTGTTTTTCTTCCATTTAGTTACTTTTTAAAATTTATCTATTTATTACTAAAAGCATGTATTAAAAGCAGAGTGCAAAATGCTGTAAGAGTAAAACTGGAGTGTAAAATGCTGTATAAGTACACTTCAGCCCCACAGGTTAGAGTTTTGGAGATGAAAAAAAACCACAGCTGACCTTTAAGAGGCTGAAGATGATGACACTACTATTCAAGGAGTGATGCACGCAAGGGAACATCAGACATTCAACAATGTCATTCAATTCAACAATTTAAATCAGACTGCTTTTTCACATGATAAAATGAAAGCTATAAAGCTAAATCCTCAATGTCACATGTTTTTTACATTCACCAGGCCATGGTCTTTCCTGACTGCTGTTGTAGTCTCTCTTCAACAGCACTGACAGCAAAAGTGTTAGGTTGCAGAAACAATTGTATTCTGCACATCAGCTAGCTTTCAAATCAAGGCAGCATATTTTTATTAATTTTTTCTTTCACTGAATCACAGAATGTTTGAACTTAGAAGGCACCTCTTGAGATCATCCTTGAGGCCCTTACTTGGATTTCTTGCAGTGAGGAGCCCACAACTGGACACAGTACCCCAAAGAGGGGCCTCAAAAGTGGTTTTTTCCCATTTAAAGAGTAATTTTTTTCTATAGTACATCTGACTTCAGTTCACAGCTCACCTTTCTACAGTCATGAACTCCTGAGAAATTATCACTCAATAACAGAGTGATGGCAATCATTCTAAAACTATGTGCCTGTAAAACACAACCCATGATGCCTGTTAGAGAATTAATGAGGGCTAAATTGCACCCTCACACAAGAAAAAGATGCTTCCCAGAGAAACTGTGTGAAGGCACCCTCAGAGCATCCCCTTGGAACTTTTCCCTAAAAGGGATGGACAGTGGGGAAGAAGCTGTAGTGAGGCGTGAAGTGTCTCGGTACTCAGTTTAAAGGAATTGTTACTTGCCCTTTCTGCCCCTCTGCATTCTTTTTCTCAGCTAAACCACAGCACAGAAGCTGTCCTGTGCAATGAACATTGTGTTGAAACAGACAATACACCAGAACAAATAAAGTTCTCCGTCCTGGCACTGAGATGGGAGACGATTTCCAAACACCACCTCAGCAATGTGCAGCTCAGCTGACACCCTGATGGAAAGAGCAAGAGCTCCGTGGGATGCTGTGGTACCAGCACCATCTCACCTGAACATCCTGTCCATCAAGGTTCTGCTGCACCAAAGCAGCAACCAAACTACCAGCTGCACAAACGTCATGCCCTACACTGGTAAACGTGCAAATATTGCATTAGAAATACTGTTTAGGTAACCCTTGACTTCTTTTTCATATGTAGTTATTTTTATCTTCCCTTTGTGTAACTTGGCCAACCCCAAAAGAAGAGTTATCTTTTCATCACATGACCCACTGCACAAATAGATGATAAACTATTGGAAAATGCTAGAAAAACTTCCTTTTTCCAAATTTCATGTAAAAACTAAGCAGAACAAGAAGGAAATTCTCTAGCCTCTGGTCTGCTGCAGAAAAAGACACTGCCACTAGAACCCTTACAGACACTGAAGTCTCCAGTTATTCACCACCAGAAGCCATTTTTTTTTTTTCAGTTGGCTGAATTCACAAATGGTCTCAGAATGGTGGAAATAAAAATTTCCAGCAAATGTTCTATTGTTCATACACTTACCCCAAATCAATCAGCTTAACTCAGCAGGCCTGTAAATGTTCCAGTAATTTATTTAATGACAATTTACACAGAAGTATGCTGCAGACACAGTGGGATTGTTTTGCTGTTGTTTACACGCTCTGAAGAAATTGAAGAGTCCCTGTCAGAGGAATACTGACAGTTCACTTTCACAAAGGGGTATGTTGCAATGTTTGTTTACTGTCAGTAACAGGAAAGTATTTACCATGCAAACCTGTAGATGGGGAACTGCCATTGACAGTTCTAGATGTTAACCCCAAGTGCCCTGGTAGGAGGATAAGCACTTTGGTTCCTCAAAAATAGCAGCACTCCTAACAAACTCAGTTACTGTCACTACTGCACTGAATTAGAAAGAAGACTGTTCCAATCAGCAAACTGTAATGTTGAAGCACGACTGAAAGAGTTACAAAGGGGATCACCTTTAGTTATTCAAAACCTTTTGATAATTTCTAGTAATGGCTTCAACAAAATGCTCTGAGTCTCAAACGTGTTTGGCTTTTTCTTCCAAGTGACATTAAATTATCAAGGCAAACAAAATGCTAACATGTGAAGAACATACCCAATCCAGCCATTCAGTTCAAGAGTTTCAGATAATTCAAAACAAAAGCAGAAGGATACTCCTTTGGACACATGGCAGCACACCTTGGTTCAACTCCTGACACTCTTGAGCCTGTAACTGTATAACTGAATTAACATTGACAGACTTGTATTTCCTGTATTGGGGCAGAGAACAACTTTCATCACTCTGCTCAATAAATAGGTGTAGCAGTTTCCTCAGATGCTCTTGTGGTAGGGGCAGTCTTAATGCTTACACTGAAGTGAATCTGAATTTGCTGAGTACTCAAGCGTCTAGAGCATTGCTTGGGCTCCGCTGGTAATATGAGAAAAAAAAAATCTGTCAATATGAACTCATAAAACCTACTTCAGAACAGGTCTGAAAATGTATTACCCACCAGAGTCCATATCAAAGGAGCTGAGGCAGTTGAAAGCATGCTTCTCCTCACTGGAGTGCTTTCTGCCCTTGAGGCACATACCTTCATATCCAGAATTAATCAGTTAAAAATAACATGGCTGGAGGCCCCAGCTTTTCTTGTTTGTAACACAGAAACAGCCTGGGGACTGCAGTTCTGAAATAGGTTTTGTTTTGGTCAGATGCATGACTCCATCTGCACCAGCTGGTTGATATCCACCTCACCCTGAAAGAAAGGCTGTCAGTATTGCTATATTTTTCAGTCACTAGAATGTAATCAATTTAAGGATAAGGAAACACAAGAGGCCCCAGACCTAATTTTACTCTAAAATACATAGACGAGGACAGAGGGTAAAAAAGTGGTTTTTTAGATATGTTACTACGATTTCCATTTCAAACCAGGGTTGAATTAAATTCCTTTCAACTTGCTTTTTGCACCCCTCAAAAGTAACTTAAAATTGTTTGTTTAAGGACTGGAAATCTCTCCTGGCCCACTCACCAACTGAAATTAAGTGGAAAAGGCTCTTCAACAAGACTCAGCTGGCCTGCAAACCTGTCTGAGAATTTGTGAACTACATTTATGATGTTTCCTCCCTTTATTTGAAAAAAAATGTTAGTACGTGTATACCCTTCCTCATTTCACTGAAGAAATTTGATACTGCTACCTTCAAAATGTGTTCCTACACAGCACTGTACACAGTAATAAGGAAATACATGTAAATTAGAGAAACAAGAAGCATGAAGAAAGCAGTAAGACATGCATATCCAGACTTAGAATCTGCTGATAAGAAGGAAAGTTCTTCTGAGGTTTATGGAATTGCTATTGCCAATCTACTAAAATAATTTGAAATGAAGGGAACTATCCTGTCCACTCATTCTGTCTTCAATACACCCTTACAAAAAAACCCACAAAAATATCAAATACTGTGTAAGAAAAAGCGATTTATGGAAGTTTAGTGAGAGGTTTTACGCACTCCAGACAAACTCTTATTTATAACAAAGAGAGTTATTTGCAAACTCCAGAAACTGGGCTCCCTTAAGTCAAATACCATCTTAAATTAAGGAATCTCTGCTTTTCTCCTTGTGTCACTGCTGCAGTCACTGAGAGCCCTTATCAAATACCAGAATATATATTCTATACTAGGAGAGTTGAACTTTCCAAGAAGCCTTCTGTGGCCATTTCAACATGATTAATGCAGGGATATGATATCCTTAGATCAGTGCAACGTCCTGTCTCCATGCAGAACTAACGCTTTTTTGTACTTGTCGAGTGCCTGAGGAACTTCTGCCAGGGATGGAGAAAGGGAAGTTTATCTGCCATTGCATCGTGACAGAAAGAAACCTGTGGATTGCACAACAGTCTGCAAAGGAAAAGGAGCACTCAGAAAGACTCCTTATCTCAGCAGGTTTTGGTCCATCCCAGAAACAACACTCTTTCCAGCTGCAAGTATTATTAAGCAGCTCCTTTCCAGTTACTGTTCTCAAGATAAACTTGCTGTAGTTTCTCAAATGTAGGAACAAATGAAGTTTGCAAATGTCCTTGCAAGACTACCTGTAATGTTTCACTGGATTTGGCCTGATGTGTGAAGGTTTTATGGCAGTGATTTTGCTACTCTGAATACAAGAAAAATCTACTAGTTAACAGTCCTGCAAAACATGTGGGTTGTGTAAAATTACACTTACTCTAATATCTAGAGATTGTCTAAGAGAAGTGGTTCATATGTTAAGGGATTAGACAACTGTGCTAAGTGCACTCAGAATTTATGATCTCATTCCCAGACCTATTGGTCCGACTTGTCAATCATCTCCCATGACCCTGTATTTCAATTAAAGAAGAGGTGAAAAGGAAAAAAAAAAAAAAAGGAAAATTAGAGAGGCATGCACAAGATGGAGATGACCTAACTCTGTTTTGTTCAACTGCAAAGCTCATTCACTGCTGACATTCATCCGCTGAAAAATACTTCATTGTCCAAACCAGAAAAGCATTCACACACTACGTTTTAAGCATGTGCTTAACACTCACTGCCTTTTAAACTAAGGAAAAATATTAACTTGGAACTTAGTGCACTTCACATGCTGCTGTTTGAGAGAGTGAGCTCACTGACCAAAAGGCAACCAAGACAGTAAAGCTTTTGTGAAGCCTTTTAACTACGTAACTTCTAAAAGGGGGATGGCTCGCACCACACAGGCAAGCTGAACACAGCTATTCTGCAAGCCACCATGAATCTGACTGAGTAAAGCCAGAAGTGCCAGCAGCTGGCTCACAATGCAGCCCAACTCTTACAATCACCACTCTGGTCCTCATTCAACACCTTGCGCGGCGCACTGCGCTGAGAATCTGTTTTTTCACAGGAATTGGAAGAACTGACCTTTTGATAGCAAAATACTAACATGGGGTTCCTAGGCTGCATTATGCTTTCTAACTTTAGACAAACACTGCTTCAGTTTAAACTTCATTTCTATCACTATTTCCAAGCTAAGAGAATTTTTTAATTTGTTCATTAAAAGAGACAGCAACATTCAACTTTCATCTGTCTAGTATTATATGAAAACAATGTATTTTTTACAAATAAGGAAATGCCTTTTAGGCAGTATTGACCAACAGTTGGGAAATCAAACTAAAGAATGCAACAGCATTTTTTTTTTAATTTGGGTAGCTTTTGTCCTGGTACCTATGTTTCACCTTAGTAACTTAGGTTTTTTTTTCTTAAAGGTCAAAAGTAAAGCAGTCCAGCTACACTAAAAACGCGCTGTCATCTTTAATAAAGTGGTAATAATTTTAAAATGTCTGCCAAGTTACAGATGTTATGAATGTTAAAGTAAATCAAATAAACAGACAGCCATAAACTGAAAATTTTAGAGTTTTTTTAAAGCACAATTTAAAATTAATAACCAACATTTAAAGATGCGTCTGTATCTTCCCATAATGTTCATCTGCATGTTTCTTTTATGCCCCCTTACAGCAGGTAAGTATATGTGGTCTCCTAAAAATAGACATGCAAGAACCTTGCCACAGAGCTTGAAAAAATTTCCTGTCTCCCAAAATGACACATTAATCACACATTTGACACATTTCATTAATATCAATTTTTCTTCTCATCTGAGTGAATTTCTCTGGCTGGAGTTTGTATGATTACGATTAGAAAAAGCTCTTGAATAAAATATGAATCATCAGTTCTGTTCAAAGTGGTTTCCAACTTCACCCCACCCAGTCTTCTTACATATTCCTAAAGATATGCTACAAAGTAAATTTTCCCTGGCATTTCAGTCAGGCCACAAAAATAACTTGAATTATGTACAGCAACAGCATCTCAGTTGGTAAGCACTGTCTACCATTCCTGTTGCAATTGAATGCAGATATAAAATATGAAGGAAAAAAATCTGAGGACTTAATGCAAATTTGTTTCATATTATTTTCTTAAAACTTCTGATATTAGATATATAGGCGTGTGTATATATATAGTTAATTCTAAATATTTTTTATTTTGTTGTTTCACATTAGTCGTAATACTTGAATAGTTTAAAAATAAATTCTTATCATTATCACTGAAGTGAAATAAATTATTATTACATTATTTCTTATAATCACTCAAAACACAGGTCTAATACTATGTATTATGCTATTAGAAACAATATATCCTTTTTTTGTTGTTTTTTGGAAAGAAGAATTAAAAATAAATTATTTGAAATACCTTAACACTTATTCCTAGGGCTCCTGGTGAGGGAAGCAGAAGAGAGGATTGTCTAACATAACCCTTATACACTACCATCTGCTGCTGCTTGAACCTGGTGAACATATATATCATACATTTTCCTTTTGGCAACCCTTGCCAGTGCTTTTGAAGTTCACTAGGAATGCTACAGCTTGTGAGAACAACAGATGGATAATACTCTTTACAGTCAAGGAGGTATACTATTTAAACTTCATCACTCAGATTTGCCAAGAAACCTGAGCAATGCTGTAACACAGCCCTGTTGCTTTATTGTGACCTCTCCTTATGGAGGGCTGTTCTGGACAATGTATTGAGAGGTGACACTGACTTGCCTAAATTAGCATTTCCTCTTGGTTGTGTTAAAAAATATTTGTTTGATTTATTCCTGTGTTTTCACCCCCAAAATTCAATTTCAAATTATACTCCAGCTGCACTTCCATCTCTTTTTATTTCTCTATTTATAGTTTGGATTAACAATGTATTGGTACCCTATCAATACCCAATATCAATGTAAGCGTTTGCATTGTGGGATTGAATTAACAAAAAGTAAAAAACCCTTTGTTTGTAAATATGCTGACCCAAGTAACACACTATAAATATGCATTTCTTTCTACAACCTGTCAGTCATCATCAAATCTGAACACCAGACTTTCAGCTTAATTAATTACATTTGCTGCTTGTTCAGGTAAAACTAGAAAAAAATTACTTCAGAGCACAAAGTACATTATACAGTCTTTTTCATGAAGCCAATTTGAAACCACAGCTCTGGGTATAAGGTTCCATATTGCTTATGTGAACAAGGCCAAAATTGCTTTAATCCAGTACATAAATAATGGCAGTGCTGAAAAAGTCACAGAACTCACCACTTGTCCATCTCTCCCAGGAACACCAGGCACTCCAACAGAACCCTGGAGGAAAACAGACGCCAGTGTTTAGCAAATTAAACAGGTCATGAAACCTTTCATCTCATAATACAGTATTTAGAAATAATGGTGGATGTTTGCTTATTGTAGCTGCAATAAATTTTTCAAGAACACATTTTTATCCAAGCTGAGCTCTCCTTTCAGTTGAGATTTTATGCGAATTAGACATATATTAGACATCTCATGTTGTACATTTTAAAGACTTTTGAAGTATGGCCTTTTCCAGAAACAAGCTTCAAGCTCATGTTTTGTCATGTTACGGATGCTTCACAAGAAATGTAAGAATTAAAATGCTATTCCATTTAGTGCTCTCAATAAGTTTTCAGACTGATCCCATGCAATCGAATAAAGCACCTGAACAAAACTATTAATGCTCCTAGAGGCATCATTCAAGCTCAATAACCTGTGGCACCAATCCATCTCAAGGCTTTTAAGAGATAATCTGCAGCGATTCAGTCTGACAGTACAAATTACAGATACACTTTCAAACTGCACCAATATTAGTGCAATCAAAATGAAAAGGTCCACACAGGCCAAACACAAGGGACAAAGAAGGGAAAAAAAAATAACAATGACTTATAACATTGGAGGGATCTTTTTTTACAAAGCTCTCATACTGTAAGTTTCTATGTGATGGATGACTTTTTTGAAGGACCATGTGCAACTTGCTATGGAAGTTCAGTGAAAACACAAAGCATGAGGAAAGCAGGAGAGCTGCATCTGCTTGTACAGCATTCTCCTCTTGCTGCTCTGCAAGGGAACTGAAAGAATTGCTGCATGGCAATCCCCCCTCTGTTTTGGTTAGAGGTGTCACTAAAATTATCACCAATACCCAAAGGAAACTTGTCCAAAATGGATGCGCAGATTTGTCAGTAACAGAGTTGGGAAATCCTGTGAAACAGGAAAAGGAACTCATGAGGGTCTCAAAAACCCTCCAAGAGCTAGTCACTGAGCTTTGAATTAGTGAGAAATAATAAAACTGCACCCCAGCACGTCTCCATGACTTGTAAAGTTCTCCCCTTTCTGCCAAAGCATCCACTTTGGCATCCTTGTCTCTTTTTGCTGGATTCATGGTCATGGCTTTAAGCTACTGCAAAAGGGCCTGAGTGAACATTTTCACATCTCTGTATCAGTTTTCCAGAAAACCAGAAGGCAAAGCTCAGGAGAGCATTAAACCATCAGCCTCAATAAACTATCCTATGTATAACAGTTCCTCCTCAGTGGCAGCTGATTATTTTTCTTACAAAACACAGGATGTTAGAAAGTGTAAAATAAAGCTGATTCTATTGTGATAAGTAAATGTTTATCAGATATTCAAAAGTTCATCAGCACGTGGGTTTTGCTGATGTTGTACATGCAAAATATCCTCCTCCACAATTCTGTGGGTACAGCTTTATAAAGGCAACTTAGACATGAGCCACATTCCTGCATTGCCAAACACAAAGGGTAGTCCTCTCCCTCCACCTGCAAACTCTATACAGCCCACAGCCATCAAAATTCCACCAATTTGTATACTTTGGGATTATGTTTTTACATATCACAGGTTTTTCTTTCTTTTGTTAAAAGAAAAAATCATTTCAACAGATGCTTCACTCTAAAGAACATTATCTCAGAAGAAGAAAAGCATGCATCCTTCTCACATATGTCAATACTACTTATTCCTTCCTCTTTTTTTTTTTACCTTTATACAAATTATAGCTGCTTTATTAAGTATCTTTCATACAACTTTCCAATCTTATGAAATCAGCTAGAAAATTACTCACCTTGGTGGTATGTGAGTCATATGCCAGAAAAGTACCACTGACTAGCTGTTACTGCTGATATTCTGAGGGCTGTTTTAATAGTGCAATTCCATAAATCCTAAACTCACTCAATCAAACCGAGGCAGTCAGCTTTAATGAGTGTAAATAACGCTGAAGGCATTCCCAGGAAGTCAGGTCTCAGGTTACCCAAGGAACAGGAAGACACCAGCAGACCACCTGAACACCACCAGCCAAGCACTATTTATCAGCAACACCTACGTCCTTTGTTTCTGCTGGTCAATTCTTTAGTCATATGGCACTGATCTACTTGAGTAAAGACATGCATTTAATCAGAAACTTTATCTCCCCACCTTTCGCAACGTTTTAACTTTGGTTTCCTAATCGTACCAGTGCATGAATGAGAAAATTATAGTGACCTTTTCACCTGAAAGTTAAGCAGACAGATTGAAAACAGTCTGCTCCGCATTGCTTGAACGTCTTATGATGGGGGAAATGAGAAATCCTGCATCTCACATTATATGGCTCCTTTTTGCAAAAACAAAATTCAGAACCTAAGCTAATTGATTCAATGCAGTGTACAGTAGCTTATTCCATTCACCTTTTCTGCTTGCAATTTGGCACAAGAGGAATAATCACTTTCACAGCTTTGTTGTTTATACTATACCTTTTGTCCTGGAGGTCCCTGAGGTCCCTGCAAAGGGAAAACAATTCAATTAACATCAAAATTCCAGCCAATTTAAACTGAAATGACTAATTAAGATTGTCTTATTGTATAAGCACTCTGATACTGGACTGAAACCAGCTGATGTTTTATAAATCAAAGAAAAGTAAAAGTTTATGCTCAAAACGCACAATGAAACTTTTCTCTTCACTTTTGGAACTGATCTAACTACTAACAAGAATACTCAAATTTTTCCCCTTCTAATCTTTTCTCTTCCAAGCCATCTGCTTCTTCTAATACTGACAAATCTCCTAGCATTAGGATGACTGTGGTTTTTCTCCCTCTTATATCAGCTAACAGCCAGTTGTGTGTCCATAGTAATATATCAGCTTGTCAGCATAAAAACAAGGTTTATGCAAACAAGTATTTTTGGGATAGAAGGAAGCATAAACCTCAAAATCTTCTCACCTTCTAAGTATCAGCACACACGACTGTGTTATACACAACTTGTCATGTGTGCCATCATTTGCAAGTGAAGAGAAAAATCTTTAACTTCAGAAATTGTTAGGAGTGCTCTTTGGAAGCAAAGAACCACCATTTTGTCCCCATGACCTGAGAAAGCGGGAAGAGATATCTTAATTCAGGAAAGTTTAACTTTCCTTAATGTCATACAGGAGGCAAAGTCTTGCTGATATTAAGAGGACCCATTTCTCATCAGGTGTCTCTGAAGTACTCAGGTGGCCACAGTGGAGAGGGGAAACAGATAGAATAAACCAACCATGTCTTGGGGATGGCTGTCTGTTTTGGTAACAGCCAGACCATGTCCACCACAGTTCTATGCACTTTCATCCCCACGTTCCTACCATGGGCACTGGTGCAAACTGTGGGTGCTGGTGTTGCAGCAAGCAAGGTGAATTCAGAGTCCATGAGGGTGCAAGACACAACGCAAAAACTGGGCAACACAAATCTTTCTGATGCGAGAAAGAATAAAAGAAGATCTGATTGATACCAGAACTGCAGTTATTTGGGAAAACAAAAGTATTTCTGCTTCAAAATGTGATGCTGATTTTACTCTTAAATTAATATGAAGTTAGGCAGAATCCTCCACTATTGGGGGAGGGCCAGTTGGAATGTTTGCTCCGATGCAACTTTAACCTGTTAACAAGGAAAAGCTCCACTGGTGGTAATTCTGAGCGCTGCATCCACTGATGTGAATGAAAGCCTTGCAGTTTTAAGTGTGGATTGGTATGTCTTAGGTTTGGCACCAAATCTTGCAAAAGCACAGATCAGTGTTGCTTCTTGAAACTTTTGCCTGATTGTTTTAACAGAAAGAAAGTATTGTGAGCGTCTCCTTTATACTGTAGAAAAAGATTCTGATAAAGGAAACCCACCTGTGAGGGCAGAGGGTGACAATTTTACTCCCTTGCCTTCAAAAGAAAGTAGAAGCACCTAAGCACTCAGCACTGGTGATTCAGAGCAATGAATATAGTGATCATCTGCCTTTTCAGATGCAGAAAAATGTCCCTAGCTCACAGTGTTTCATAAAAACTGCTGTTTAAATCAAGACTTCTTTTTAATAATCCCTGAGAGTGAGTGATCTGCTGGGTAAGGAACCATGCATATAACGAGTCGACAGTGTTCTGACACTGTTCCAGTGCCTGACACCATCCTTCTCTTCTTCCACGAAAAAGACACAAGTTTGTCTAGCATTTTAAAAACACCAAGAAATTAATGCTCAAACTAGTGCTTTCCCTACAGCCATGTTATCAAAATAGGTTCCAAATGTGTACATCCTGGGCATTAGTTGTCTGTTGACCTGTTGCAAACTAGCCTGCTGCATTTCAGGGTTATTTCAGGGCTTGGGAAAAATCCCTCCATCAGTAGGCCAAAGTGAATACAGAACAACTGGAGACCCCCTCCATAGCTCATACCAGCTATTTTTATGTCCAAGGGATGGATATATCAGTTTCTAGCTACTTAAGACACTACTAAAATCTTCTAAAGACCTTCAGCTATATTCAATTACCATTTGGGAGCCCTTAACACAATACTACTGTATGAAGATAAAATGGTAATTCACTTACTAATATTAACCCCCACAGCAACCTGTTAAATTTATTCTCTGTGGAGGACTTTCTGCCTGGTGCTTGCAGCTGTCAGCCTGTGGGATGGATATAATTCAAGACATTGCAGAAAACATTTTTTGCCCAGAATTTCCTCCTCATCCCTGACATCATTCCAGCTTATCCAGATGAGTTACTGAATATGAAAATATTTACATAGTAGCATAGCCTTGCTCTTACCGTGGCTTTAAAATGAATCATTCAGAGAAAAGAAGCAGCAGATACTTATCAATAAATATCTTATGCAATTAAAAGTTTTCCATTTCTGGTACTTAAGCCTTTACTCAGACTGGAAGTAGCCCTGGTGTTTCACATCCACTGAGCCTCTTGATGACAAGAACACCCATCTACAGCTACCTCCAGAAATTGTATGGTATTGACTCAAAAAACCAATTTCAAATAAAAGCTTACCTAAATTGATACATTTTACAGGACAACAGGACAATAAGTCATTATCCTTAGAATGTTGTGACTGCAAAACATACCTGAATAGAAACAATTTTTCTTTAAAGCACTGCTCCCTAGCACTGGGAAAGAAGCTCAGAGCCACTGGAAAATTAACAGCTCATTCACAGACAGCTCTCATCCCCCCCCCCACATAAACCACAGGCATTTAACAGAAAATGTGAAATTGGGTTACTAACAGAAAACTTCTTTAAAAAAAAAAAAAAACAAAAAAGCCTGTAGAACACCTCAGAATTATGCTTATTTTTCTAGAATTACTTAAAATCTCTGATCAAGGCACAGAAGAACAGCGGAGAGATAAAAATAAGCAAATAAATAAAATCTGGTAGAAAGAAAAAAAAATATGAAAGAATAAAATAAAATTTTAAAAACTAAACCAAAACAAACAAACAAAAAAACCCACCACAAAAAGCAACCAAAAACCATCAAACCAAAGACAAAAAACCCAAACCAACAGGGCTTCAGCTTATTTCCAGATGTAGAAATGACAGCTTTTAAAAGAATCTATGTAGAAAATTCCATATCAATATGTGGATTTTTCCCCCGTATTATCCTACTGGACTGGGGAGCAGCCCGTGCTACTCACCTGATGAATGGTCAGTAAGACCAGCTATCAAAATCTCTATGTAGGTCTTGAGACAGAAACAGAAGGCAAGAAACGTGTGAACGTTTCCCACCAGTTCCTCAGGATGCTTTGTTTAGATGCTTTCCTTCGTTTTTCTTCACCTGTTGCGTGTTCTGTGACAGCTGCAGCAATATCCTACGTGTGCTGCAGCACAACCAAAGGGCTGCTTTGCAAATGCAGGCTCAGCTAAGCTGCCCTCTGGACAGATATTCTGCCCCTGGGTCCTGGCAGCCAGCGCAGAGCTGGTGCCACAGGTCCCCACCTCACTCTCCTCACGCCCAAAGCCTCAGCACTGCAGTGACCACAGACACACTCACAGGAACCTGCTGTCATCTCCACCAGCTGGAGGCTCCATCTACACCACAGGTAACACATTGCCACTCAGCCTCTGTCACACCATCACATCTGGGAATATGAAGGGGACAAACCAGAAACACACAGCCCTTTAAAACCGTTGCTGATCAAGAAAACAATCCCAGAGGTACAGAATTCTTTCACCTCCTAACTACGTGTACATATATATCTGTCATTGATCAAAAAATCAATCCATAATAGTCTATGCAGATTATGTTGATAGTAAATATCTGTCTTTTGCCTGCATCATTGAAAGACGTCAGTGTTTTCACAAAGGGATGCTTAGAATCAACTCCTAAACCACGGGCAATTGATGTCAAAAAGCTTGTTATATAAAGAGCACCTAGGCTTCAAAAATTCCAAAGAGAATTTGTGAAAACTGCTCAGATTAAGTGACTGCTCTGCATTTTTGAGGGTCATTCCACTTTTCCTCAAATGGACACATATTCACAGAGGAATGTCAGTTGAGAAGGCTGAAAATTTTAGTTGCAAGATTTGCCCAGAATAGGAAGATAATTAAATATAATGAAAATAAAAAATAGTTCATGCTCTTTCAGCCATCATGAACGTTTCAGAAGAGCCCTTTGCCATCATGTCTAATTGAATAAATTAGCTAGGCAGCTGTGAAAACTTATTGCAGGGCTTCACTGAATTAGGTTCTCGTTTGAATAACTCCACAGTAGGAGGATGGAAAAAAAAGGTGCATTGCTCCAAAGAAATTCAACTGCCCTCTGTGTTTCTCTGGAGAAGGAGAATTATTGATAATACCTAAACACTTGGAAAACTGGGTAACTAAGGATAAACAAACGGGTACAAAAGTCTTCTATGCAACTGTGTTTCTTAAAAGGCAAAATATTTCCATTATGAGTGCCGTTCTTCAATCGCTGTTTTTGGAAATCAACCAAAACTCCAGAGACTGTAGCATGTCAAGTCTTTGCATTATAGAAATTACTGAATGAAGTTGGACATTTCAGTTGGTCCTTAGCAAGTAACTATTCAGAATAAATTAAAACAAAACAAACAAAAAAAACCCCACAAAAACAAAGTACACCAAAAACTAACAAAAAAACCCCTACAAACATAATCACCACCCCCCCATCAAACCAAACTGAAAAGATTTACCTAAGTGTAGTTATAACAAAGTTTGTGGTCCAGCATTCTTACTATACCTCCTTTCTAATGTTAAAATTGTATTTTCCTTTGACATTTCACATGTTCCCCGTGTTTTAGCAAGCTGCAAAATAAGAAAATTCTGCCCTGAAAAGGTTAAAGCTGCAGTTTCAAAGAGAGAGAGAGAGAGTGACACAGGGTGTGATACATTAGCAACCCCCTCAAGGTACTTTTGTATTCAATTTCTAGGGACTCAGTTGCTTAATGTTTGAAGAAATGTATGAATTAAAAAGTTGGGGCATTTTCAATTTGCAGGTCTGGGGCAGGAATAATGGTTTGTTTTACAAGGTGTCAGAGTTCATGGACAATGAGCACAAACACCAAATGAAAATGCCTAACAAAAACATAATGAAAACGTGAATGTTTTTGAATACTGAATAAGTTATACAGCAAAATAGGTCACAATGGTGCCATATGCTGTCATACAAAAACTTTCTTATTCCAAAGCCTTGCAAACAAAAACACCCCCAAAAATACAACCAAGGAGCAACTAAACAAGCAAAAGATTTTTTTTTTACTTCCATACCTTGTGTAAAAGTAAAAGCTCTTCGTAACCAGAAGACTTCTTGTAAGTATTGTGTCTATATTTCTATGAAACAAAAGAAGTTCCAGGACTGTTCCTGAGAACAGAGATTTTCCCTTTGCTGCCTGCAAGAATCATTAAACACTTAGAACAGAATCATGGAATTGCTTAGATTGGAAAATATGTTTAAGATCATTGAGCCCAACTGTTAACCTAACACTGCCAAGTCCACCACTAAGCCATGTCCCTGACTGCCACATCTGTGCACCTCCTAAATAACTCCAGGGGTGTTCCACCACTTCCCTGGGCAGCCTGGTCCAATGTTTGACAACTCCTTCCATGAAGAAATTTTTTGTAGTAGCCAACCCAAACTTCCACTAACGCAACTTGAGGCACTTTCCTCTTGTCCTATCGCTTGTTACCTGGGAGAAGAGACCAACCCCCAGCTGGCTGCAACCTCCTTTCAGGCAGCTGTAGACAACACAAAGGTCCCCCAGAGAGCCTCCTTTTCTCCAGGCAAAACATCCCCAGCTCCTTCCTCTGCTCCTCACAGGACATGTGATCCAGAGCCTTCAGCAGCTCCACTGCCCCTCTCTGAACACTCTATGTGCCTTAATGTCCTTTCTGTAGTGAGTGGACCAGAACCAGACACAGCACACTGGGTGTGGCCTCACCAGGGCCAAACAGAGGGGGATGATCCCTTCCTTCTTCCCCCACAACCAATTTCTTACCAGGCTAATGGCAAAAAGAACTGAAAATGGAAACCTGAGCTAGCAAATATACATGAAGAGGAAGCACATGTTTCATACAAAGCATTCATCTGCATTTCCCTTGAGCCTGTGTCTGGATCCCATTTCCTTTATGTAAAACTCTGAAAATATGTACCTGCATGGTTGAGGAGTGTTTCATAAAGATTACAGTTTCTAGAATGCTAGTACTGAAATGTTCAATGCTGTAATACTGATGCATCACCTAGATATAAGAATGATCAGTTAAGAGATTAACTATGATGAAGAATCTCTTATAACTTCTTCAAAAGGAGTGACCCCCTCCCACGCTATCTACCTTAACTGATGAAAAGTGCTGCAACAACTATTGATTAGTGCTCAAGAAGTGCTTATTATCTTCATTCTTTTAGTCATTGTTGTGGCAGCCATTACCAAAATGCAGAGGCTACAAAATGCCTGACTATTTTCCCTGAGATCTCCTGCAAGTTAAGCCCAGTGCAACCGTACTGGCGAAAAAAAAGAAAATAACTGCTGTGAAAGGCACAGGCTGAAAATTTCCATTTGATCTGCTAGTTCTCATAAACTTTTGCAGCTAACAGCTTAAGAACAACACCTTATAAAATTTACTATGAACATGCTACCAGAATAAAACAAAGAAGGCACCTACAGAACTCTGGCCATTGAAAACAAAATCACAATTAGCAGCTTCCCAGAGGAGCTATGAAGATTCACAGCAGCTGAGAATCTGGCCTTGACCATTGGCCCAAAGGGCTGGATTGAAACCAGCAGAACTTCCCAGACAATTCTGCCAGGTCCCTGAGAGTTCATTTCAACCTAAGATGAAAAACAGTACTAATTCATTTTAAAGATGTGACATTCTGTAGACTTAACTGCAAGGTTACACTATTCCACTGCCTTTCACAAATATGGCTATATCCTTTGGAAGAACATCCTCCTTTTTCCTGAATAAACAGTGAAAGCAATAACATTACATTTTACTTTCTTGAACAGATGCCCAGCAAGTCTGTATAAGCACAAAAGCAATAGTTTGGAAAATAATGTATCTTAAAGCAGACGGATTTTGCATTTGGGTTAATCATCACAGTATAGATTTCTTTTGCAAAGAGACACCTTTACCTGAGTTCTATTGTTATTCTGGAGTGTTCTGTTCATGTACAACATATGCAAAATTACTTATCTGTCTTTAAGGCCCATTTTGGGGAGGAAAATAATACACTGAGGTTTTCTTTCACTGACAAGAAGTAGTTGTATGCTAAACGTGTTTAAATTTATTTCTGAAAGAAGGAGCTGAAAACATAACACATTTTAATATTCCAGATTTTTATTGATATGAACTAGTGTAAAATACTTTACACATAAAAGCACAAAAGCATCTCACACATGGAAGTTAGGAACAAAACCATCCCCTGCACACCTTCTATCCCACTGCAGTTTATGAATCTGAACATGTTCATCTGCCAGTGTCAGCCTTTAACATTTCCCATTGCTGACTCTTAAGTCCTCATGAACAGTCTGCAACCAGAAATCCTAACTCTTGGGTAGAAAAGAATCACAAATCCATCTATTATCCACTCTGAAAGTGAAAAAATAAACTGAAAAAACTCTTGTATGGTATTTAAGAGTCCTTATCACCAAGAATTGCAGACAAATGGCAGGGGAAGCAGGATGAATTATGAGAGGCAGGACACAACTTTAACTGAAAAGGCTGAAAAGCTACAGAAACTGCTGGCCTTTTCTCTCGAGTAGCATATATTTTTCTAGTTCCACATAATATTTCAAAACTTAATCCCTTTGGTCACCCCACTGCTTGCCCTCCCCCTGAATTCTCTTAATCCTTTCTGCACAGAGGAATGATACTTTCAACTATTGAAGAAAGTACATCTGCACGGCTTTCAAATGTCATGGAAACCAGACACAAATTTCATCTACTAGTCATTCTTTCATTCTCTTCTAACATTCAAGAGGCATGCAGTCACATCTTTATAACTTAAACTTCCATTTCACCTAAAAAGAAACTGAAATTTCTTGGCTCAAAGAGCAAACGCATTAGTCCTGACACAGCAACATACAGAGTCAAAAAACCCTTGCAAAGAATTCTCCCAAACATCTCAACCACAAGGACAGACAAGCAAAAGAAGCATGCTGGCACTTAGACAACCTGGAATGATTTTTAACAGAGAATGTGAAACTCCTGTAAGACACAAACAAATCTCCCACAACCTAAATTGTCCCACCACCATGCCATAACCCACACATTTTCCTACAATGGAAATAGGGGAAAAGAAAGGCCATTCTTTGCCTTCAAGATGAACTCTCTTGAGCCAAAGCAGAACTCATGTCAGAGAACTCAAACAATGTCATTCTCTGTATATGGTCCAAGCAAAACTCTCCTGCCTGAGAGGGAGAAAAGTTATTACTGCCCTCTCTCACAACATCACCCTGAAACCTTTTCTTTTTTTATTTACTAACACAGAACTTCATTAAATAAGAAGAAAAACATGGCAGCAGATTCTCAGTTGCAGCAAACTGATATCTTTTCACTAGTGTCACTGGATTTTCTCTTTCATTGAAAGGAGAACATGAATGTTCCCAGGATTCCAAATGCATTAAAATAATTTCAACTTTCTGTAAGTCAAGCTACACATTGTTGCAGGTGTTGGAAGGAAAGGGTTAAACCCACGAGATTTGTTAAGGAGGAAATAATTTCACTCAAAGTGACCTTGCAGCTGGGAGCGCTAAGAATTTTGGTGTGGGGGAACACCAGTCATTATGTCTGCTGTTGTTCATCCTCTGCCTGTTTTCAGAAGCAGAATTCCTGCGTGGAGATAACACACGGTCACAGACATGCTTGAGCCTGCTGGTGGGAGAAGGAGTGACCACAGAAGCACAACAGCCTTGTGACAGACTGCTCCTGCAGGAAACCTTGCATATATCCGGGCCAGCAGCAGCCCCACCCCACCCCTGCTGTGTGCCAGGATGAACTGAGCTTGTATCCCTGAGTGTCTCTTCACTAGGATAAACTGAGCCTGATGGAGCTGTGTCTCTGCGTGTCTCAGCTGCCCAGTGCTGGTAGCGAGGTGATGAAATAAATGTACTCTCTGCATTTCAGCTGAGGCTTTGTGGTTGCCCTGGTTACCTGTATGTGTCCATTCACACAGCAGGTCACACATCACTCAGCCTGGGTCACAGGCTCCTAGTACATGCTGAGGACCAAGCTGGAAAACACTGTTACCTGTTTCTGTTGCCACATCTTGTACTCTTCAAGAAATTTATTCCCCTTCTTTTGTGAGAAAACAGAAGACTAAGTAATTTCAAGCTACGCCGTTGTTTGTTCACAGGCTCATACTAAAATTGCCAGCTCTATCAATAACACATACACTCATCTAGAAATACCAAGGCATGCTACCAAAAATACAGGTGCAAATATGCTTTTGAAACAGAAAAATGTTCTGTCCCCATTATTATAACCCAGAGGTCAGCCTTGCTGCTATCCTTAACTTGAACAGCACTATGGGATTTAAAGCCTCAGAGTGTGACCCTATAGGCCATAAATTGCCTTCATCTTCCACAACCTTCAGCAGGTCACCCAAACTTATGGATTGTCTCCCAGCATTTAGCACTGTTCTTGGCTGCATCCTGCCTCCACCTCAGAGGAAGAATCAGAATATATGCCACAGTACTTGCTTCTTACTGGAAAGGGTCTTGGATAGGTGGGCAAGTAGGAAACCACAGCACACTCCAACATATGGACTTTGGGGGACCAAGATTGGTAGTACTTTATGGAACTCATTGAATTCAGAGTTTCAATTTGATTGAGAAGACAAACAGGAAGCTAACTCGGACTGGAGACACTTGGTGTGAAACAAAGGCAAGTCCTTACAAAAGGATTGCTGCAGAAATAACCTAGAAGTTCCTCTGGGCAGAAATCTCAGTTCTCCTTTGCTTTGAAAAGATAATAGGTGAAACAAGCACAGAAAGAAACTCAGGCAGGAAATGCCTATGCTCCTCACCACATAATACACTATTTTTTCTAGCAATGCAATCTTACAACATACATGTTGGGAAATCAGCTATTCCTGGAGGAGTATTTGAATTTCCAATAAGGAAATTCATTAAATGCATGATTGAAGTTGTCAGGAACAGCTGAACAGTCCCTGAATAATTGTAACATTTTCAACAAGGAAGAGAAGTCTGCAAATCTGTACTGGCATAGAGAGTATGCCAGAAGCACCAAGAAGAATAAAAAGAAACTAATTACCTCCTTGATACTCTGATGCTCTTTACTTGATCTATACATAACATTTAAGCCATCAGACTGAATTTTCGAGCAGACATTTGGAGTTGGAAATTCATGTAATCTAGGATCTTTCTCCAACTCAGTCTTCTGATTTGATTAGCAACCCTTCTTTAGTTCTTACACACGTTAGGTTAGAGCAGTTGGAATGCTCTCAACATGGGAATTAAAAGGTGATGGATTAAAAGCTCTCGAGGATCCTGTGACTCTGCAGACCTGGTCTTGAATAGAAAGACACTTTTGCAGAACCTGAGTGAGTTCTGTCCAGAGGTCAAATTGGAGAATATTCCAAATACAAGAAAACCAACCAAAAAAGCTCCCTTCCTAGCTTTTGCATCTGTTCTTCACAGGCACTCAGAAACCAAAAGAACAGACTAAAAAAGAGCCCAGAAGCATGCTAAAACATGAGGTAGTACCTTTGGGAGGCTTTGATTTTAAAATTAATAAACCTTTACTGCAAAATGAAAAAGTACAGGACTTAACTACCTGATCACAGCAGATACTTCCAAGTCTCAGAATCTTCATTTTTTTCTTTCAAAAAGAAAAAAAGCTGTGGCTATCTTAAGCCGCTTTTTAACCTGGTAGATTCATGAGCTCTTTGCAGCCCATTTTGCAATTTGGCAAGGTTAAGTATCACTGCACCTGTTTAAATCTTCACAAATTCAGATAGCAATCCGATCTGCACTGATTGCTGATCTGATTATTACTGATACTCTTCCTCCTCAGAAGCACCCAGGAATCAAAACCACATGCCCCGAGCTACAATCTGTCATCTCTCATAAAAATAAAAATGACCATGTTTAGTGAGATCTTAAGGGAGAAAAAGGACTGCATCTTCCACAGTTCTGGAAATATGTGACAGGCAAAAACTTATGATGCCTTAACCTGTGGCTAAAGCTGATTTACAACCAGTGGAG
Source organism: Hylia prasina (assembly GCA_013397195.1). Lineage (NCBI taxonomy): Eukaryota > Metazoa > Chordata > Aves > Passeriformes > Sylviidae > Hylia > Hylia prasina. The sequence goes on from VYXD01002499.1 coordinate 504,890, forward strand.
CTTCAATTTAATTCGAAATAAATTGGAAGTATTTGACACACACAGAGGAAAAAAAAAACCTGAAACCTCAGAACAGAAGAACTTCCTGAGAGTTTCAGTGCTGTCTCTTCACTGTTCTGTCAGGCAAAGGTCCAGACTCCTTGCCACAGAGACAGCTTGAATGTTGGCCAATAAAACTTGTAGATTTTTCCTGTACTGCTCAGTGTCTCAAGGCAGAAACATGTCAGCTTCAGAGGCAGTGTTAAGAGGGGGCCAGGAACTAGGAACCCCTGCCTTGGTTCCTTTTGTTTTACTGTGCCCTTAGCTGTTTTATTTCCTTCTGCTTCTCCAAGTTTAAAGAAGTTTGCCTTATGTGACAGGTGACTGTATTTAAGGAGGATGTTTTCTTTCATGCGTTTTCTTCACAAATAAGGCTTCAAACAGCCTGTGACAAAAGAAGGTCAGGAAATACACAGCCATAAAGCTTTTTGGAATTTCCCATTTTAAAAGGTAGCTGTTATGTTACACTTAGAAAACTGGAAGAATACTTACTGTCAATCCTTGTTCTCCTGGTTTTCCTGGCTCACCCTTAGAAGAAAAAAAAAAAGGAGTGAATAATTTCAGCAATATATCTTGAATCCAGTTTTCTATCTAGAAATAAAGTATCTTAAAAATTTCATTCTTAAACAGGTATGGCAGCTAACTGCACATTAAACATATTACTTTTTTGCTTTTTAACCTGGTAGTCCAAATCACAGACATCTTAAGAAGTACTGCTTCACAATGATGTAATGGTACAGTTCTCAAGGCAAGAGTTAAATATTGGTGTTCTGACTCTGTCCCTTGGTTCCAAACAGTATATTCCATTCCACTGTGCTAAAGGACACAGAGAAAGGTTATTTTCACATATGTGCTGTATCCCACCGTTTATATATTCCAAGATTACTGGTCTGTGTCATCACCTCAGTCAGCAGCCATAACTTACTGTTGTCAATTACCATGTTCCATAAAACCATGAATATTGGTATTTTGAAGCCATGGAATAATTACTCAGCTGTTAAATACCTGGACTGGCTTTCAAAATGGTAACCCACTATTTCTCCAATGTGTTCTCTTTCTGTGGGCACAACTCTACATACAGTCAGAATCCATCTTCTCCCCTTTCTTCCCATATGAACATACATACATCTGTCTGCAGAGACAGTAAAACACATCAGTCATACAACACGGGCTAAAATACCCATCCAAAAAAACCAGAGCTCTACTTTAGTGGTCTGGTTTATGTATCAGTCCCTTAAAAACCCAACTGAGCACAGGGCAGACCATACACTCTTGTTTCAGCACAGCTGCAGTGTCTTCTTTAGCAGCTTTGTCATAAAAGAAAGCCTGTCACAAAACTGATGAGAACTGTTCTGATGTCATTGTTCCTGGCAACTGAAAAGAATCAGAACTGCTTCTCTGGGTACGTGTGCATTGCACTCAGAAGCAAACATGCAGCATCTGCAAACACACCAAGGCCAGCTGGGAGAAGGAAGCCATGGAGGCTTCTTCAGGTTTCTGGCCAGTCACTGCCCCAAAACACCACCTTATAGCTGTGGTGATTGTAAACCTGCTTGCTTGAGAAGGACAGGCTGGAAGAGAAGCCCTGCTTTATCTAACCCTTCAAAACAGAATATCTACCTAATGGTCACTGGTCACTCTAAGGACATCCTCCTATAGCTGTGTGATGCTGCAACACCCCAGCTCATAGCACAGTGCAGCTGCTGTTTTCAGCTCACTAGCTCAAAGCTCCAGACAAGTCTTTGCCTCAAAGATAAAGCTGTTAGCTACGTTTTCCCCTTACAGCTCTCCTGTTTGACTGTGTATCACACAGCCATGGAGGAACAAGCCTTCTGAGGATTAGGAACATTAACCTGAGGGTACAGAACAGTCGTGAGGGGCAGCAAACTGGATGGTTTCTACCTGAGTGCTTGTTTGTATCTGATTCTAAAGCAGTATTATGAATTGATTTTCCATAATGTTATAGGGCTTAAGATAGCCACAGCTTAAAAACTATAAAAAGAAACTCTCTCTTGCCATCTAAAGTCAAAATCACTACAGAACTATTATAAAATGGAATGACCTCATTGCATAAAATGCACGACTTTCCTGTTATGAGAAACACTAATGATCCCTTTGCTAAAAGGCACAAAGCAACATGCAGCCACACTGTAATCAGCAAGGCCAGCTGATTCTGCCACCCCCACGTATGTGAATTATCAAAACACTATCACTGCAGTCAGGAATGGATTCTAGTCTCAGTCTTGCCCTTACTAGATCAAACCAGCACCAACCCTGCTGACCACAGTCCATTCAACACCATAAAAGAACACAAGGGAGACCCAGAAGAGGCCCAGAGCCTGATGTGCCACAGGACTAACAAGAAATGAGAAGGTTGCCAAAGTAATGCATCATGAGAGTTACAGACTTTTAATGTCATTTCATAACCTTGAGCTAAAACTTATGAGGGCAGGAGTGGTAAAACCACCAAGCCAAAACAACAACAGCAGCAGCACCCCTACCGTCCTAGAGGTCTCAACTGGCCAGCTTTGCTGGATTTTCACAGGAAATTTTAGAAGCATCTTACTATTATCATGCTATACTACATTTAGATAGTTAATACCTGAATAGAGTCAGAACAGGAGAACAGGAGGTATTTTCTTTCTTGGTTTTCGCTAAAAAGGCCCTGAAGGAAAAATTTATGCCGTCCTGGTCTCATGTAACAAGTGATGCTTTTTCTTCAAGAAACCAGCTTCTGTTTCCAGTGCTGGTCCTCACCTTGCTGGTTCCTCATGTGTCTTCTCAGCCACATCACTTTTCATGGATGTGAACGTGTGTGTGTGCATCTGTACATGTGCCGTTTCATTTTTCATGTCTCTCTCCTGTCTGTGATTCCATTTCCACACTGATAACACAGTGGCATTCATGGTGAAAAGAGAGATACGTCTTTCAAAGGAATAAAAATTAAGGAAGCCAAAAAATATAGGAACTGAAATCAAATTTTACTAAAAAGTCATGTGTTTAGGCATCTGCTTAAAAAGTGTGGGACTCATCCTGTGCCTAAAACAAACAACACACAATCTACTGGATTCTGCTGCTTGTTCTAATGAAGTACAGAGCCTGAGCCAAAGAAAATGGGACTGTTCTTGTTTAAAGATGGCAGAATCTAACTCCAAACTTCATCATACCTTGGGCAGTTTTAGCAGTTTATTACTTTATTCCATGACTTTTGAGGTTAAACCATTAAGAAGTGAAAAGTCAAGCACATCTGTGCTACGAGGCCTCAAATTCAGTTTTATCTTGAAGCTTGAATAGAAACATTTATTACTTGTGGAAAGGGGCAGACTCTCCTGACACAGCTATTAAACATCAGTGAGTGCCCGAGAAACCCTAGAAAGTGCAGTGAAACTGCCAGGGGTGGGGAGGCAAGGAATCTTGGCGTTACTTCTGGCCCTGCTATACACTTGTTCTCTGTGTGTGGGACTTCAGGTACACTTTGAAACCTGCCTGGGGTTCAGCTTCCACATGTCTTACTTGCCAGTCTTACCTCAGAAAATGTCTTTGACACCACGCTGGCATATACTTGAGAGAAATGTGCACACCAAAGCAGCAACAGAGTAACTCACCGTTAAGCCAGGCATCCCACGAGGACCATCTTTGCCAGTGTCTCCTGGGGGACCTCTGGGTCCTGGTGGCCCTGGAGGTCCAGGGGGTCCAGCTTGTCCTTGGTCCCCCTAAACCAATAAAAAACTCATCACAAATTTGCTTTAAAGGCACCAACCACATAAAAACACATCAATTCACCCATAAAGAGTGCAAGACAGGCTGGAAGAAGCTGCCACGAACTGGAGAGTGGCTTCTTCACTGCTTATGGCAGAAACAGCACTTTGCCCTGAAGATCAACAGTTTGTATCTGGTGCAGTCATAGAGCAGAAAGTTTAGATTCTGAACTGCTTGTTTTACCACAGCACATATGCCAAACTTTGGGATGGTCTTGAAATATTTTACTCATCTAGTTCTCCAGAGCAAGTGACTGTTTTCAATAAGCACCTGTTTGCTTCATCAGATTTGCATAATCAGAACAAAGCTGAGGCGAAAAAGAGAAGTCACATCTGAGAATATACAGATTTGCACAGCAGTTTTCCAAGCCTATGAATGATACATGGACAGATTTCAAAACTGAGCATGGAAAATAACTGCTTCTTCGTGAAGTTGTACATAATTTTCCATCTGTTTTGGGAGGCTGTTTTATAGAGACAATTAGCTAACTCTCTTCATTTTTACCTATAAATTTGTAAAAGCCAATTTTCAAGAGAGTTGTCAAAACATACTACCTTCCCCTTAAAAAAAGAAAAGACACCCCAAAATGGTGCTTTAAATATCTCCAGCACATCACTGCAAACCGCTGGAAAAAGCTGCTGGGATCTCAAACATGGACCACTTAGCAAAGCCACCTGTAGTCTTTCAACTGTTAATACCATTAACAGTTGCTTCATTTCAAAGCATTTTCAAGTGAACAACCTGCCATAAGAGGGCAACTGATAAAAAGGTACAGCAAAGAGTAAATTGAATGTAAAGAAGAACCAGACCCCAGTGAGATGAAGCACTACCTTAATGAGGCGGCGTTTAATGAGCTGCTGATCAGCAGAGAGAAACCCATGATTGATTTTAGGAAACACCATCTGATCAGGCAGGTGAGGTCAAAGGTTGAAGATCAGAGATGAGAGAATTGAAGAACAGACATCAGAAGGCCCGAGAAAGAAATAAAGATATATTCATTAGATTTGTAATAGCTCATATAATATGAACCAGTGCTTCTGCCTGAAAGAAACTGTGCATTTTCTTTTGGAAAAAGATTACCTGTATTGTACAGGACATACTGCTATGATTTAAATCATATACAATAACTGAAATGTGTAACTGTTTTCTCCCCAGATCTTGCATGAGCATTCTGCATGTGTATTAGTTTTTCCATTACCCGGGCTCTAAAAATCAGTATTTTTATACGTTGTTCTTTCAGCAAAGTTTCTAGAGACAAAGCACCGGTTCAACTTTCAGTCAGATTTTCTAACCAGCATAGTGTGCCATGAAGAATGGTGTTATTTTTATAAGGTCTGAAGCTCCAGCTTGATCAGATTGCTTCCTGCTTAATTTGCAAATCCACTTTGAAAAAATCTGGATGTACAGATGAAACCTCTGATATCTGACTCTACATGTAACCAGTATAGAGTTCACTGACATTTTCCACTCTCATGTATGCCTCAGGGAAGCACAACAGAAAAAACTCATCTGAAAATAAAATTCTGACCAAGACCATGGGGAATGCAGGCATTTCCAGGGGTACACAGTTATTGATTTGATTCCAGGCTCTGCATCAGAAGTACTTAGATCAATGCAAAGGCAGTGCGGGTTGGGTTAGGTCCACCATAAGAATTCACTAGTATTCCATGTTAAAAACAATTTTTCATGTGCACTTTTATGCTGATACAGATAGACCTGACTGAACAGGTACATGTCAGCCACAAACCTTGACGGTGAGGATCTGATTACTGTGCAGAGCAGCAACTGTGGGGAAGCCTGGCAGACCCTAGGGACACAGCACAACATGGTACGAGAACAGCACGACACAAACATCGCAGAGACAATGTACTGACAAACAAACAGAACAAACACCACGTTTAGTAACACCCCACACTGCTGATGGGACAGGGAATGGCCTCTCTGTCATATGGGAAACAGAGTTAGGGCTGCACTGCACTGCAGATGCAAGTGGGTACACTTCACAACGAGAATATCAAGAGATTTTAGAAGGAGCAATCCCATGAAGGTGTCTTTGCTTAAAATTACAATAAATAGTTACGATCATTTGCAAATTGTTAAGCCAAAAGATGACTGAGCCATTTTCAATTGAAATGTATTACAGCACTTCAAGAGATCTATGTAGAAAGCCTTGACCCTGGATTGCTGCAGAAGCTGACAGCAATGACAGTATTCTCTGAAGTGCTTTGCATCATTAATGTCCTGCTCCTCACATTCTGTTTAACATATGACATTCAGCACATAAAACTGGTAGCACATACACAACTAGAAACACTGAACATAAATCTACTGCTAAACCTTGGGTAGTCCATAATGGCCAGTTTTCAAGACATACATAGCAGTATTTTCACATCCATTTTTACCCCTCAACTGCTGTATGCCACATATGGTTTCTCATATTCTACTCTACCAAGATCTGCAGAACTTGTACTGTACTCGCACAAAAAGGGAAGAGTGTGGTGATTATGGCCTGCTGTCACAATATAAAGGGGTAAATTTTGCTCTTAGCTCAACACCTTTCTTGAGCTGCCTTGCAGGGTGTTAATTAAACCCTCTGATAAAGCTAAAACCTTATGCAGTTGAGCAGTGAATTCCAAAAGAGGAGGAAATCCCTAAGTCCTCTCCTTGCCTTTAGCACAGCACACTGTTAGAATCAGAGGCTTGTTCAATAGCAGAGAGACATCACGCTGAAGAACATTAAATAAAATGCAGCCAGGGAGCTCTAAGCCCCCTATATGCCCAGAGACCACCTTTATGAGGTAGAGTTGGTAGCACAGCCCCTCTGGGGACTCCTCCTGGAGCAAAGAGCTGCACCACGCCAGCTTAGCACCTCCTAAAGGGAAGGCTGTGCCCGGCTCTTGCTGCCAGGGAAGGGCCCTTCTGAGGAGTCCTGCCTGAAGGCTCTGCTGGTGCAGCCCATGTTGCTGCAGCACATGAGCTCTTTGCAGCCCAGCTCGCCTGGTGGGGAGCACCAACAGGCCGGGGCAGCCTGCCAGGTCTCTCAGCTGCAGCAGATTCTTTTAATGCGGCAAATACTTGCTCTGTTCACCACACCAGAAAGCCTGTGGATCACGAAGACTGCACCAGTCTTTAGGAAAAAGGCAGAGTAACTTTTTGATGCATACATGTTCTTCACTAGCATCTTGGAGTTGCATTTAGCATCTATATTCCTGCTATACATCTATGAGATGAAGCTGAGACCTTGTAAGTTGATCCCATAAAGCCAGTGGCTAAATGCAGCTTTCCCACTCCATTGGGATGAACTGTAGTGTGGCTAACTGCATTGCTCAGTGACCTGAAATCTCCTCTTCATAAACAAATAAACAGAAAACAAAACCAAAAGAGGCTAAAACTCACAACATATAAAGGGACTCACTCCTGAGACACTGATAAGACTGGAATGATACATCATTTAGGAAACAGATGTATCAAGTTTGCATTTATCTTATTATAGAATATAAGTTAAAGTTATTAGAAAGTAATGTGTCAGAATCTTTACATCTGTGACTCATTAGCCCTGCTGTGCACATGATCCATTTCTCCTCTAGATAAAACTACAATAACCATGTAATAGAAATGATCACAACCAAGAAATATACATAAGAAGTAAAATCTGAATAGCAAGCAATAAATGACATTAACGGAAAAAATGGATAAACAGAATTTTTTTAAACAACTTCATTTTTACTCATCAGCTTTTAGAATTACAGCACAGTAATTTTCAGTTACCTCTAAATTAGAATATTTGCAATTTGATGTTTTAAACTCATTAATTTTTATTTATCTTCAACATGAAGGAGAACTGAGAATTAATTAAGAAAGGTGCTTATTCAGAAATTATTATAGTGGTTTGTCATCAAAGGTTTCCTTTTTCCTTGAGAAGAAATTAAAGAATTTGGAAAGATTTGTGCAGCTGTGCACAGAACCATTTACATTCAAGCACTTCACAGTCCAGCCCCAGCATTCCCAAAGCTTCCCAACACCACATAGGCAAGTTCAAGATTAGCTACCAGTACTGCAGTTTTTCTGCCTACATAAAGAACACATGAGAGAAGGGTCAATCCCATTCTGCCATCTGCAGCTTAGTTACTTCTTCCAGCTTGTTCCCAAGTAGGACAGAGCTTTCCTTCCTTTGCCCAAAGTGGTCATAATCTTAGACCTAACAGTTAGATCCATGCAATGCTAGTTTGGACCTGGGTCATCTCCCCGTGAGTAACACGCATCTTTGGAGAGAGCCAGAAACATGGGAACACTAAATAGAACCCAGCAAAGGCACTACAATAGGTCCATAGTTTTTGCATGTGTGGGAGGCTTTAGAAGGCATTGCACCCTCTGGCATCCATGAAAGATAATGCTGGCACACAATGAGCTTCTAAAAAGGCATAAAAAGAGCTATCCTTCCCACAAAACGAGTTCTCTTCCTTTCCTGTCACTCTGCTATAAATATAGCCACAAATATCCCCTGGATCTGTTTTATTTTTTCCCTATCGAAAGCTGTTCTGAATGACGGATTCAAAGTTACTCAATTTTCTCTTTATTTGGTTTGATTCTTGAACTCCACATAGGAAGGGTTCTTGTTCTACACCCTGGGAGGCCCTAACAGAATACAAAACACTACAGTCATCAACAGCGACCACTGGCCTACTAAATTCCTCTGCTGACAGCTACTCAAGCTCACCCTGAAATGCTAGCTGGTTACAATTGCTAAATTAGCACAGTTGCTGCATGCCCCACTGCCATTTTTGCCCAAATGCCAAGCAAAACACGGTGCCTGAGGGAGGCCAACAGCCATGGGACAACATGACCCACCTGGAAGTGCAGGTAAAGCCAACCTGCCCCACACAATGGCCGCTGAGAAAACCAAGGGATGCTGGAACGTGGTATCATTCCCCCTGTCTGATTTCTTCACTTGGATGAAATAGATCTCCCGTTACATTCATCACAGCCTTGAAGGATGTAACTCCCACTAGCTGTCCTGGATTTTTCACAGCTTTGTCCATCGGTCCACATGAGGTCAACATCATAAGGTCATCATAACCTTGCCAGAGGCAAGTCTGATAACACTAAGCAGCAGTGTTTCTGGTTTTACACTGTGCTGCATACACTCCAGTTTGACTACTGCATTTGCTCAGTATAGTAAATGTCACAGTCCTCTCTAGGATTTTCCTTCTGACCTGCCAATAAACCCAAGCTGCACAAGCTTGCATGTTCCTGTGAAGACATGGTAAATGAGACAGGAATTACCACCTGCTGTTCTCTTGCACTTCCTAAGGTTACAGCCAGCTGCTGCTATTTCACATCAAATCACACAGGCTTCAGGCCAGAGTGATCCTGACACTCTTTATGGCTGCTCTGCCTCTCTCCAACACCACCTCCAGTTCTAATTAATCCCTCAGACTGAGTGCCAGTCCTGTGGCTAATTATTGTACCTGCCCTGGGGAATACAATGTTTGGTATCACCCTGTACAGTGCCACAGACTCTCAGCAGGAGCTCTCTTATATAATCCCTTTTATCGTAACTGCTGCTTTCTCCAGCAGCAAATTTGCTAACAAAAACAGCACACTACAACAAGGGAAGAATCCAGAAATTTCTTTTCACTTAGGTAAACATTTAGTGAAGAGTTCTGATTTGAATACATTATATAATGATTCAGACTTTGTAAAAAAATAGTAAAAATGCAGTGTTTAAGATCTAGCAAGAACACATCACTGTAAAAGCTTTATTTCCAATAATGACCTCTGTGAAATCTACCTCTGTGAAATCTGACACTGAATTCAAACTGAATAAAACTGGAAAAAGCCAACACTTCTCTACTTCTGGCCTGTTACTGGATGAATTTTCAGTGAGGCAAATGTCTTCTCTATGCAACTCAATTATGTGTTCTGATGAATGATCACACATCTGACCTCCATAAAATATCCTTCCTGAAGGCAAACCTCTTACTCTCAACGAAAGTGGTGGCATCTAGTTAACTGCAAGATGGGCTGGTCCATAACCAAGTTGGTTCTGAAAATAAAAATCTCTCCTGGCTTATATTTATCTTCAAATTTTTTACCTGCTGCATGATGTTACATGATGCAGGTCAGAGGTTCAAGCTGCTTCTTTGTTGTTTATAAGGACAGGATTAATTTTCTGAAGAGTTGTTTTCAAACAAATTTGTCTAATTCAAATGTTCGGCAGCACTTCTGCGTGACAGCTGTAGTTTGAGATACAACAACTACATGATGTATTTTCAGCCATAGGACAGGGCTGTAGGAAAGGGAACAGGATGTACAGAGACTTCCTTCCTCACCATTCCTCTGGCATTACTAAAAAGGGGCAAGATGCAAACCAACTGGTGGAGAGCAGAGACACGCACTGCCGAGCTCTTAAGACAGGAATGACAACATCCTCATCTCGGGAGCAGGTATGTGGCACTTTCTCTGGAGTGTCACAGCTGTTCTGCATTCCCCAAGGGAACCTCAGGAGCTGAACATCAAAGGCATAGCTTGGCCCTAGAGAGTCATTCACAGCCAAAAGGACACTCCTGGGAACTCTGGCTCTCAAGTCTGAGTGTCCCAATGCTTTAGCCCGCACCATCTGAGCTCTTTCCTAACCTCTCCTAGTTACAGAACACCAAGTTACCTTGCTCCAATTTGTTACCCTAGTTCTGCCTTAATGGAAAACGGGGAGCCACAACAGCCCAACGCCAGTGAAATGCAGATAATTAATCCCAGGAATAGAGAAGGTAAATACCCCTGTGGCCTTCTGGCAGATAAGGAAGCAAACACTTGGAAGCTAAATTAACTGCTCACAGACAAATTAAACTGGATGTCCAGAAGTTTTCTCAATGATTCTGCTTCAGTGAAAGTTATGTTAACAGAAAGTATCACTAATGCTTTTTTAATATTCTTATTGTGGAACACTAAGAATGCAGTTTGAAACAGTAGCTAGATACAGCTTATAACTTGTAATAGCTGTACAGTTATTACAAATTACAGTTATAACTGTAATGTGATTTACAGACATCAATTAACAACAGAAGAAACAACCATGAGTGTAATCATACTGGAAAAGTATGAAATTAAAGCAGCACTCTGTGTCTGTAACATACAATAGTAATGCCATACAATAAAACGGAAAATATGCTTTTAGACATAAATAAGAACCATCAAAATGAGAAGAATTTCATAGCATTAAACAGAATTTAAATGATGCAAAATTGTATTTAATTAACATAATACTTTCACTCTAATACTACACATTTTTTCTCTCACAAGACGTGGAATGAGGGTAAAAATCATCAGCATGAAACATTTGGGAACAGATCTTCCTGTATTGTAACTGATTTACCTACATTCATTACAGTTAGCAATGTCAAATTGCTAACTGTAATGAATGTAGGTAAATCACTGACCTCACTCCAAAAAACTGAGTTTTGCTTTTGGGGAAGGCAAGAAATCAGATTTGATTAGTAGTTAATATACTACTATTTAGTATACTTATTATACTTACTATATTAGTAGTTAATATACTACTATTTATTTCTGTGAAGCAAACCTGTTCCTTCCTTTAAAAAACCCCAACAACAACAAAAAAACACCAAAACCCAAATCCCCCACATAATACAAAGTAGGATGGCTTTAAAGTGGGGTGAAAAGTTACTGGTCATGGTTTAATCATCATTCAGTAACTAGTATTTTCTAATTTAGGACTGAGATCCTGATTCTAAGGGCATGAACACAGGTTTTCCATGCATTATCACTAGGAGCAGGAAAAGGCTCAAAATACTTATTATATATTTCCTAGAAATATATTAACGAATAATAATGCACATATATTAAACCAAGGCTTTTTAAAATTTTCATTTTAAAAAAATCAGGTCAAAACGTACTGCTTGTGCACCTTTAATTTCCCTTTAATATGGCATAGTTTATAAAAGTTGTGTCTACAATAGAACAAGTGAGGCAATACTTCAATTTTAAAAGAGAGCTTCAATCTATATATATACACACATTTGTATGTAGTTATTTCAGTAAACAGACTGCTTCCAGGGCTACTTTTGTCGATATTCAAGTAATTTTGAAATAGTATATCAGCATAAAGGAGTAGAATTTTCAAAGCAATGATTTCTCTCTACCAGGCAGCAAGTGAGTAGCAAATATATTTAAAAGTAAACAGGGGAATGGGTTAACTAGAAAAGAACATTATATCTCTATCAGAACTTAACTGTTTTAACAGGACTCAAGGAATGTTTTTAATCTTCAAGTCAATAAAGGTTAACAAAATAAAATAAACTTCTGAGTTCCTGTTTTTTCTGGAACTTCATCTTCCCTGCTTAAGATATTTTAGAGATATTATCAATTCTGTGCCACCCCAGCCAACTGGAAAATTTACTTAAACATATCAAAAGTAGAAAATTATTTTATGAAAACACTTATGTATGGCTTCTGGGTGGTATCTCATTTCACCTAGACCAAAACCAACTTGAAACCAGCTTATAGCTAATGATTTCTAACCCTGATAAGCAAGAAATCTCTCATGTGTCTGAACTATAGGACAGAAGATATTTATTATGTCATTTACAGAAGGATGAGAAAAGACTAAGAATCACAGAGTCACTAAAGTTGGAAAGTACCTCCAAGATCATCAAGTCCAACTTTCAACTGAACACCACCCTCACCCACTAGGCAGGTCACCTGGTCATGAAAGGAGATCATGCTGGCCACGTAGGACCTGCTTTTCCTGAATCCATGCTGGCTGAGCCCAATCCCCCTGTTGTCCAGTACTTGCTGCATCATCACACTGAAGATGATCTGTTCCATAACTTTTTCTGGCACTGAGGTCAGGCTGACAGGCCTGTAGTTCTCTCAATCCTCCTCTAACCATTCTCATAGCTGGGTGTAACATGGTCAGTCACCTGGGACCCCCACAGCTGGCCAGGAGTGGTGATAAATGATGGAGAGGGGCTTGGAAAGCTCTTCCACCTGCTCCCTCAGTACCTTCATGTGAACCCCATCTGGGCCCAGAGAGTTGGGAGTTTCTCAGTGGCTCAGCAGGTCTAATTACTTCCTCCTGGATTGCAGGGGGGTCTATTCAGTTCCCTATCCCTGTCTACCAGATCAGGGAGCTGGTTGCCCCTGGGAGAACCAGTCTTTGTTGAAGACTGCGGCAAAGAAGGCATTAAGTACCTCTGCCTTTTCCTCATCCTTGCTTACAAAGCCCCCTCCACATCCAATAAGACATTCCATACTAGCTTTTCTGCTCCCAAACATTCACCTCTGAAGACCTATTTCCACTATCAGGATGCAGTCTCTACTAGGACAATATATCCTCTGAAATCCTACCATTTTGAAATTTTCAAAGGCTTTTTTTTAAATTGGACTAGAGCTGAACAACTGGAACTAAGCAGCCTGATATCACCATTTATTCTAACAGTCTACAGGCTAAACTCCATCATTTTTAATTTTCTCATGGCTCAGTACAGTAAAGCAAATCTCCATGGATATTTCATGAAGCCATGCCCCCTGCAAAAAGAAGAGAATCCAAAAGATACACTAACATTACTATTCCTTACACTGGTATCAAGGAAAGCTAGGTCTGCATTTGACCTAAATATTTAGTCAACCAGAACTTTAGAGTAATTAGAGATCTGGTATAAAATATATAGAGATAAAAAAATAATTTTTTCCAAATAAGATCAGAACTCACCAGCACCAGCTTATTGGTGGTCTCATGTGATTAAAAGCTATATCAACTTGCTGCTCAAACTCACACTCTGGGTATGAACTTCTGTATTACTCACACTACTAGAATGTGTTTTGGCTCGTATTTTCTACACATACAGATATTGGTAGATCAAGCCACCCTTAAGCCACCTCTGCACAATGAAGGAGATTGATCCATAGATTTCTTCTAAATAAGTAATTATATTACTTAAGAAAACACCTCAAAATCTTAAAAAAACCCAAAAAAACCCAAACAAAACAAACAAAAAAAAATCCCAGTAAAACAAAACACAAAACCCCAGCCACATTATTCTAAAAATATAAGTGCCTGACCTCTGGGTAGTATTTGCAGGGCTGAGTTCTTAGTGTATGACTTTATTGCATGTATTCTCAAGAAAACCTGAACTTCAAAGCAGTTCTGTATATATTCTACATGTCCAGTAACTATGAACATTTAGAGACAACTGATTACTATTTTTATGGAAATTATTTCTGAAAGAAGGATCCCTCAAAAATCTCAAGGTGAAAGAACTTGGGTGGGACAGAAAGCAACGATTCTTTGCCTCTTGCAAAATGTTTTCACAAATACCCTTCTATTTTCTTTTCAGCAGATCTCTGGAAGTTTAAGGTCTTGACTTGGGACAGTCTTTACATTTTATTTTGATTTCTTTTACAAAAATGCCTGGAGGAAAGAAAGTAGCTTTTCTAAAGAAAAGGAGTAATTTTGAAATTTCAGTCATAGCTTGGAACACTAACAGGTTTTGCCAAGTTAAATGCTTGTTTCAAGCCAGTATGTAAAAATATAAACCCAAAGAAACTTCAGGCTCCTTAGTTGCAAAAGATGAATTAGCATTAAAATGTTCACTGCTCTCAGATATTATATCCAATCTGTCTGCAAACTTGTCAAATCCAAGTGTTAATGTCATGCCCCAGTTACTTTCAGGTACAGTATTTCTCGAAAATAATATTGTATGCTATTACCTCCAAACCCATTTATCTTACACACGCAATGATGGAAAACTATATGCAAAGGTAACCAACCAGGACTAAATGGGTTTAGTTCCATTTGGTGCATGAGTGGCTTACACATAAAAATTCTATTAATTATATTGTAAATCCCATGGCACAGCAGGTTGAGCAGAGTCACCCTGAAGACAGTTATCAGAAGAGATAACTGCTGTACCATGAAATATAAAATGGTCAGAGGCCTCATAGTACTTATTACTTGTGAAATATGGAGAGGGAAAAAGGAGAAGAGGCTGTAGAACACATTCAAAATAGATTAAGGGAAAACCAACAACTCTGGGCAAATTTCCCAAGTTTGACCCATATACTTAAAAAGGAAATATGTTACTACAACCTGCATTGACTAAAGAGTTGGTAAAGTTTCAGCTTGTCCACAGGATGCTAGTCTCCACCTCTTCCTCTTCACTGCTGACTTTATTGAATTCCTTTTGTGCAATCAGATACAGAATTCAGCCTCAAGCTGCTGCTGCAGATACAACTTTGTATATGAATATATATGAATTCCTCAGGTTGGATATTCTGCTTTTTACCTGCACTGGATTTACCGAACCCACAAATAGTCATAACCATGATTTGTATGGCTCAGTAAGGACTCTACTGCCTTCCTGTATACAAAGTGTGTCTTGGCAAAGTAGGACACAACAATCTCTGTTGTAGCAGAGGTTCCCCTACAGTAACACTGACCAAACCTGCATCTTCTTATTGGGCATTGCCAACGCTTCCAGACCAGGGATGAAAGCCATACATGCTTAACAGTTCTTACATCTCTTCAACACTTTGTCAAGGCTTCTGCATCATCATTCCCTTGTGTTGATACCACCTCATTTGTTCTCCAGCATTCAGACCTCTGGGTCTTTCCTTGGAAACTTCTCTGACAATCATAATTCCAGATTCTTATCCTCAGCTATGTAATGCTCTTCATAACACTGCTCTTCCATGTTTGTTATTGCATCCCTCTCTGATACTTCCATCAGATTTGCTCTCCTGCTCTTCTGAATCTAAAGCCACAGCTGTGAATGTGAATGCAAGAACACACATTCTTCTGCATGCAAGGCCACTTAGTGCAAGCACTTACACTAGAGCCTGTCTCACCACCTAAATGGAGCATCCTCTCCTCAATGGAGCATCCTCTCCTAAGTCACAGGCACTGCTCTCCTCCCCTGATCTCTCTCCTCACATTCCCTGTGAAGGTCCGTAGCACAGAACCAGACAAAATATACAGCCCAGTATGGCCTCTGAGAGACACTGAATTTATTTAGAAGTTAAAAGAAAAGTTTTCCATTATTCAGAACTCTTGGTTCATGTATTAGTTACCTAGAGGGAAAAAAAAGGGACGTTGCTCTCGCTGTTACACCCCACTTTCTTTTATTTATTTAAGTAGTTTTCTACCTCTTACTGAGTTTCAACTGAAATAATATTTAAAGCTGTTCACTCTCAGGCCACTGTCTTTATGATGTCCAGCCTTAGCACCAAGCATAACAGGACCCCCTGGTAGTTAACAGAACATCAAAATCAGCTGTAAAACCATGTTGTGACTTTAGATAATCTTGTTGGCTGAAAAAAAGTAAAATCCAATTAAATGAAATTACATGAAACAAAACAGTAGAATGAAATAAAGCTGCAAATTCAAAATATTTAACATAGTTAACAGAAGAACATAATCCATGGAACATACAGTTATGGGAAAATTATAAACATGTAACCGAAGAGAGTTACTATATCATCCCAACAATGTAACCAAGCATTTTCTAATGAAGCACAGATGTAAAGAGTGAACTCGCACAGCCAAACCATTCGAACTTACACTCCTGTATTCCTCTATTTCTCTGTTAAAATAAACACGACATTTAAAAATTAAAAGAACCTTCTCCGTTCCTGAATTAAACCATGTTCTAACTGTCTGGATTGTAACTACAGTGTGATAATATTGTTATTATTAAAAATATTAAATACATATATGTCAGGAAAAAAGCTAATACATGCATACGTTATATTTGTTTATAATTCACTAAATATTAGCTACATTTTACATGAAATCCAGAAGTACATTTATTAGAAACCCACTGGCCCTCTGCATTGTGGAAGCCCATGCATGGCATGAACACACTGCTGGGGAAACGGAGTGGTTTGGTTAGGAAAGCCAGCTTTATACAGCAGAGCAAAATCACTGTGGAACCTGCTTCCACCCGTAAGGGAAACTGTACGCTGTGGAATCACTCAAATCTTCCCAGACACTTCCTGCTCATGTTCAGTATTACTGTCCTGCAGACACTTCAACATGCAGGGTAAATGCAGCTAATAAGCGTAATTAGCTCAGACAGTGTATTTTGATTTAGTTTTGCACTAAAGGCTAATTGCCTACTCAGCGAAGGGGAAGTGTAACATTTTTTTTAAGATGCTTACCCGAGGGCCCTGATCACCTTGATCTCCCTGCAAAGTGGAAAGATGAGATGATAGGTTTAACACAGCATCTGTGTGCTACCCAGCTCTCTTACACAATCTAACATTTCACTGCATCAATACAAACAGTCTCTTGAGTTCATGCTGGGAGGGCTTTCCAGGCACCTTGTTAGAATCACCCGAACATCAACTCACCTTCTCGCCTTTTGGACCAGGAGGGCCCTGCAAGAAACAAAGGCAAAGATTAATTAGTGACACTGATGAAGTCCTGGGAACGCAGCAAGAAACAGGTGCATGCCAATCCGCAATTTCTTCCCAACAATGTATTTCCTTGTAATTTTTAACTCCAAATGCCGGTGCTGTTCCAGAGATGGTTTCTTCACTGTACCAATAGCAGGAACTGCACACTACCTCTTGAACAGTTTGCTAACCCTGTGTGTTGAATCAGTCTCCTTAGACACGAGAAACAATGCCTGAAATGGCAACCTATCTACAGATTTCACTTAGGGATAAAAGCTTATCTCCTATCAGATAATAAAAGTTTTCTTAGACCGTAAAAGCTCTTTGCAAGCGCACTGAATAAATTCAAAAATATATAGATCTGTCATGTATTTTGGCACCCTCCTTGTCTTGGATTGCCAAAGAAAAATGGATTCAAAATTCTAAAAGTAGCAAAGTAATTCCTTTCTTTGGCAATACTGATGTTTAGTCTCAAGCAGATTGTTTAGCCAAAATGAGCTCTTTGTGTAATGTGATTTTGTGGGGGTATTACTTTTGGTTACTTACCACCCAACAAACAGTAAGGTGACAGAATCACAAATAGCAGGTCCTCTCCTATTCCATTTTTAC
Source organism: Hylia prasina (assembly GCA_013397195.1). Taxonomy (NCBI): domain Eukaryota; kingdom Metazoa; phylum Chordata; class Aves; order Passeriformes; family Sylviidae; genus Hylia; species Hylia prasina. The sequence continues at coordinate 522,710 of VYXD01002499.1, forward strand.
TGAGCACCTTCCAGAAAGCTAGCAGCAGGTTTCTAAACCGCTAGTTTTTCAGGTTAGTATCTTGTGAATAAAAATCCTATCAGTCTGCAAAAACCTGTCTGCTTACACAGTGCAGACTCTACCTCCAGCTTTCTGAAAGACATGCAGGTGTTTCATTACAAAGAAGGACCTGAGATACATCTGAAAGCAGCTGTAAACAGAGAAGGAGCCACTCAAGCCAGCATGGTTCACTGTGATAAGACAAAGAGAATGTGTGGAAGTGTGTGTTTGTGAGGCTGTATGCAGAACAAGAAAAGACTGCCACTAACAACACCAGTAAAAACTCATGTGGTTCACATAAATGCAGTGCAATGGAGGTCAGTCTGCTGTGTATTAAAGACGTGATCAACCACAAGCAAGTCTTTGAGAATCCCTGTTGTAGCCAATTTTCTGCTTAGTTTTAAGGGCATCTGATGCATGCCAGAGAAGAGCATCTGCTCCTAAATCTTTCAAGGAATTGAAGCATATGCCTCTCCTTCCATGGCCTGCCATCTCTTCTGTCTGCTGCAGAGGACACAGAAACAAGTCTGCCTCCTGATGTCCCCACATCTCCTTCAGGAAGGACAGTGCTCACTGCCAGCTGAATGGAAACTTTCTGCTCAATTAACTACGACCCCTGCCCAGTTTGCGTTGCCCTGCAAGCACTTGGCCTCTTTAAAAACAAATTAAATGAAATAATTTCATGAATAGATACACCCTGGCTGTACCTTTAAGGTCTCTCCATATATATATATATATATATTTTTAATACCTTAACCCCTACTGTCCTTTCCCAGTTCACATGTTCACATACATACTGAAAACTAAGTGCAGCACTCTCTACCTTTAGCTACAGTCTCCACATAGGTGTACTGTGACGTGACATTACAGCAGAGCAGGTCTGCTTTCAAACTTACACTTCATGCAGCCCAGCTTGTGAATTTGTAAACTCATAGCATCAGTAACACAGTAACTGCAAGATGGGAGGAACTAAAATCAGTCAGTGCAGGCTGTTGCTGCCCTTCTCCACAGCGAACGCGCAGCACGAGCGAAGGGCTTCTGGCTCACTCCCTGAATTACCAAGCCATTACTGGCTCTGAATATCTTACAGGCTGCAAAGTGCAAATAGCATGACCCCTATCTGCTACAGTGAGAATCCTATTTCTCAGGCCTTAGGCATGAAATTGCAGATAACGTGACGTGACTGAGACTGTAAACAGATGTTGCCTTGTGGAAGCTGTTGCTGCCTTCATTTAGATGCTCAGTGCCATTCTTATGCCCAAGAGTGGCCCTGCTTCTGATGGGTTTTGGCTCATAACTTTTCTGAAGCATGCCTGCCACTGCTCTGCCTGTTGGTAGAAATTACAACAGGAGAGATGACATCAGATGCCTGAATTAAGCTGGCTCACTGGAACAGAAACAAGTTAGAGCTCCCGCGAGGGGTTCAGCCACCAGATCTGCAGGGCTACTGCACTGTCTCCCTGGTATGACTGGAAATTGTGAAAGTGGCCCCTACCCTGCATATTTTCCTCTGTTATGAGTTCTCTGAAAGTACAATCTATGCTCACACATGCTAACACATTCAGTTAATAAGACTGAATCATCTCTCTTTTTTTCCTCCTTTTTCTGTGCAGGATTTTCAGAAAATGACCTGTGCACATCATGATCAGAATTTGTTTGGGTTTTTTTATTTGCTTGGTGTTTTCTCTCCCTGAGTGGCACACACCATCACCTCTATCCAATCACCCTTCCAGCACACAAATTTTTTATAAAAGTCTTCATAAACATCTAACAATTTTATTGTACCAGGAGTTAAAACCAGCTTTTCAAAAGCCCACAGAAGCACTTCTGGTGTGAACATTCTCACAGGTCTCTTCACTTGTATCTGCAATGCTTTTGCCTTCCTGAAGAGTCTTGAAAAACAAACAAACAACTGCAAATAAAAATGGCTCTTTTGGATGCAAGTGAAGAGAACCAGTGGAGTTTCAACAAAATAAAAATTAATGGAGCACTTTCATGTCTCATTCACCCATCTCTGGATTTTCCCCCCGTTTCAATTGTCCTCTATTGGTTTTTTGCAACTTTAAACAGAAAATTCCTACCCTCAGCCTTTGACATCTTCTTTCCATTTGTGCTGAGAAATTCTCCCAAGGTTTTTACTGCAGAGTTTATTAGTGTGTGTACACTGAGTGGAGGCAGGGAGCAAGAAAAATCTGAGGGAAAGTTGGATTTGTGGGGGTGGGGTGTGATTAGGAGACAGATTTGTTTAAAGGAGGGCAAGGTTTCTTCTGTTTAAGGGTACAGACACAAAGCACAGAGTAAAATAACTCAAGTTTTGTAGGCCACAGCATAGACTTGCTGCTTTTTTCCCAGGGAGATTTCTGTGTTTTCATTTATGAGATGGCAGAGATCAGGCCTCGAGCTGCCGAACAAATGTGAAAGCATTTTGTGTAAGTTATATGAAACGTCTGAGGTCAGAGCATTTCTGAAATAACTTTACAGTGTTTTCACTGGAAACAGAGGCTCTTTTCTCAAAGTGTAATTATCTACTCCAGACTACTATACATTTCCAAGGAGAGTTTATAGCCTGTTTCACATAAGCAAGGCCTTGTAAATCTCAAACACATGCAAAATCTGCATTCATAATTAGGCAAAAAATACTACTGTTTTTAAAACAACGTCTCCTAAAGCAGACTGAAAGACCTCCAGGCACCTGCCAGCCAATAACAAAGCTGAAATTAGGGTCAAATCCAAAACCCAGCCATATTCAGGATTACTGACAGGTGACCCCTCCCACCCCCTTTTTTTCTCCCTATTGAAATCCCATTTCCATACTCTGATGAAATTTTACATTACTATAAATATGTGTACAGGAATAGAAAGGCAAGAGAGAATGCAATACCAGAAAACAGGAGATTGATCCTTGCAGTCTTCAGGCATCATTCCCTTAGAACTAACTGAGTGTGATCAGCATAATTTTTTTCACACAGCTGAAATTTTATAATCTATTCCCTGAAGGATACTAATTTTGTATTCCAAAAGGCCACTGCAACCTATATATTTTTGCAAAAGTTACATCCAGAGACCTCTTAAAAAGCCAGTAACCTTATACTGGTTTTACAAATATTCATAATTATCAAAATTCTCTTACAAATACATTCTCTCTACATACCTATTGCTACAGATCTGCCTTTAGCCATAATACAGAAAGTTCTGCTGCAAACTCACCCAAAAGGCTCCAAGCACTGATGGGATACTAGAACTGAAAATAGTCAGGGATTCTCAGTACAGAGTACCAAGAAACAGCAATGCTGAAGGTTCTTTAAAACTCCACAGTCTGTACAGAGGAGTGCAGATTTTTCCTGACTGTTTCAACCTACATGATGCCTCTGTAAAAAGGACCAGCCAGTCCCCAGCACAAGTTGGTGATACCCAATCAACCAACAGAATCAGCTGGATTGTGACAGCCCCAGGTCTTATTAGGATCATCCCTCACAGCTCCTAAGGAACATGACACATCTACCTTGACATCTCCCATCAGACAGAGCTGCCACAGAAGGCACAGGTGAAAATAACCTTTCAGACACAGTCACTGCTTTCCTACACTCCCACCACAACAGCCACAGGCTGAGGCAAGCTGGCAGCTGGAGGGCTGAATGTAGTTTGCAGGGTTCAGCCTTCATTTCCATTTGGGATTGAGGGGCATAGAGTGCAGTCATCCCTAGCAGCAGCTGCAGCACCCACAGTGTGACTGGCAGCCTAAGGCAACAGCAGCCTTGCAGAAACGAACAGAAGAGTGAACCAGCTATTCCAAGGTCACCCAAAAAGGGAATCCATTTGCCAGCTTGGTTTGTTCATGTTTTCACAACTAATAGCATGCCATACATTGCCTAAGTTAATTCAATACTGCACATTACTTTGAGGGCAAAAAGTGGCTTTAGCACGTAACAACAAAATAATCAGATACAAAAACTGAACTTTCTTTCTTTGAAACTTGACTCATGACTTCGATAAATTACAAGAATCTGACTGGAACAACAGTCCCCAGCCTATCCTACAATTGCTGCAAAATATTAGGATCAGACATGCTGAATGACAGGAGTTTACACAGAGCATTGTGAAACACCGCTGTGTTCTGTAACTATTTCAAAGTCCGACACTCATTTCAGTCTTGTGTCCACTCTGCAAACCCTGAACTACTGAGGCAATGTGGTTTTGGCATCTGCTGAGCTTGGCTGTGCTTTCAGCCAGTGTTTACATATGCTAGTTTACAATGCCAGCATTTCACCTTGCAACAATTTTACAAGTACACAGAAGAATTTTCAGTGAATCTGAACAGTTTCTACTGCTGAACTGCCTTCCTTGTTATATGTTTTATTCTCCTGTAATATGACTGACTTATGGGGAAAACTTCAACCAAACACCTCTCAAAAGACTTTTACTAATATCTCATTTTCTCCCCTTATATTCTAAAGTTTTTGTTAAAAATCCTAAGGCAGAGAAGAAGAAATCTGAATTTTTGACACAATAATAGTGACTGATGTAAACAACATTATGCAAATGATTTAAACTGAGAAACATAAAACTCATTTATATAGCAATCTAGATAAACAGCTCCATTTACATTCACAACAAACAAATTATAAATGACTCCTGCTTTAAATTCATACAACTGTATTCAGAAGTCAGTGATTTATAGCAATATATAAATCAGTCAAGTTTATAAACTACAGGCAGGAGAACACAGTCTACCCATAATGTGTCAAGAAACCATTTAGACTGTAATTTACACATTCATTTCTCATGCAGTGCTCTTGCTGAGGTTGGGATGGGGTGGGGTTTTTTGAAACTTATAATGCTGCTCCCAAAAGCCACCAGCTCACATGAGAAGCTGCAGAAGGGTCGCTGCTGACTCACTAATGCAGTATCCAGGAAAAAGCACAAGGCCCAGTGTCCCAAGCAAGAACCTGCTAAAGGGGATCTCCTCTTCCTTTCTCTGACATTCTTTCTTTCTTTGATTCATCAGTAAGACTGTCATCTTCTCCTTCCCTTTCCCTTCCTTCTACAGCCAAACATAACGTTTTTCTTCGAAAGCCTACAAAACAACACACACAGTCCTACAAAGGTTCTGTGGTACAGAGGGTATGTGACTGTGTACCCATTTCCTGAGCAAGAAAAAAACAAGGATCAGCTTTACTATTTCCACAAATTCATTTAAGTAATCATTACTATTCGAATCTGCTAAGTTTCTTGGGAGTCAAGTAGCTGCTGTATGTGACAGCGAGACCAATTATACAGCAGCAGAAAAAACTGGCACGTTCTTAGACAAAAGAAAATGGCTTCTAGTAAAGTCAAAAGTCTTCTGACTTTCACTTACTGCTCAGTGCACTGTAATACATGTATTTTCTGAACCTCAGCTGTGATTGCCTTGTCCACAATGCACCTTCCCATTCTCCTACTTGTCAGATAAGCAGAAATTCACTGATGATGTTAAGAGATTTGATGCAACACTGTATTAAAAAAAAACCCAAAAAAGCTTCCACAAAGGAAATGCCACTCTTGTTAACTGGTAAAACAGTACATAAAAATACAGATGAGAAAACCTAATACTGCTGTATCTCATGTTATAACATCTCTCATGTTATAAGAAAACAACCAGAGCTTCTGATTTCAATAAGAGGAAGGAAGGAAGATTGTGAGTAAGATACAAACGCAATCTTCATTTCTTCAAAACCACTGAAACACACAAATTTTTTGGCTGGCACTCAGAACTGCAGGAAGACATAATAAAACACAACTGATATGGGCCCTGCAGAATCAAAATTCAGAAAGCAGACTGAACATTGAGCTTTTTCTACTATTATTGTTATATTTGCTATTTCCACTGCAGTCTCAGGATTTTTTGGAGTTCAATCTATATTTTTTAACAATATTTTTAATTACAACATAGAATCAGCTTCAGTGTTCAATATTTAGTTCATAAAACATTTCAAAAATGAGACATTTTTGATACCGACTGGTTGAGGCTTCCTACTTTTCCAGCCATCCTCCAGCAGACCCCTATCTCATGAGATGTCCACCTGAAAAAGCATCACATGCTATCTTAGACTCACCAAACAGTTTGGGTTGGAAGGGTTTAGAAGTCCTTCAGTCCATCCTCCCTGCAATGAGCAGGAGCCTCTTCAACTTGACCAGTGTGCTGGTCAACAAGTTGCCCATCCAGCCTGACCTTAAGTGTTTCCAGGGATGAGGCACCCACCACCTCTCTGGGCAACTTGTACCAATGTTTTACCACCCTCACTGTAAAAAACTCCTTCTCTTTGTATCTAGTCTCAATCTACCCTCTTTCAGTTCAAAACCAGTAACCCTGGAACTACCATAACAGGACCTGCTAACAAGTGTGGTATGACCAAGATGAACTCCTCCTCCTCCTCCTGCAGTATCTCAGGTAGGCTGCTCTGCACTCCTCCACCTCCACAGAGCCTCCCTACTTTTTCCTCCTCTTCCTTTAGTCCCACTTGATCCAATACCAAATGATTATACAGCAGTTTGGTTTTTATCCCTTCTCCAAAGGAATATGCATACTTAGGGGGTGTGTGTGTGTGAGCATGGTGGTGGTGGAACTTGAAAAACAAGACTACATTTCTGTATCAGCATTCACTCAATAGGTGAAAAGTTAATATATAGCATGGTAGCTATGGAATAGACAGGAATGAGTCTGCTGTCAATAGAAGACAATAATTATTTTAAGTCATGGGATTCTTGATAAGATTCTATGGTTTGTAAGATTCAATAGTAAAAGAAAGTGGAGTTAATTTAGTGTTGTAACTTTTTTAGTAAGTATTCACTACATTCAACAGCAATGATGCCACAGGAATTCAATGAATTAAAAATCCATAAAAAATAATGCTTGGTAAACAGGAAGACAAGAATTAAAGGCCGTTTTCCAATTTTACAATAACAAGAACTAGAGTGCAAAGATTTTTCAACATTGATTGCTTTGCCTTTTCTTTAGAATAACTGTGTTATTTTTGTGTCAAACTACTGATGCAGGAAAAATTTTATAGCTCTAAACTATTTTTATTTCAGTAGATTTCATGCCTTATATTTTGCATTGAGCACTGAAAGGGATACAAAACAAACCAGAAAAAGTAACTAGCACTCCCTAAACTCCTGATTATCTCAATCCATTAAAATAACAGTGCCATAGTACAGCTCCAGAGGAGTTTTCTGCACTAGACAGTGAGAACTGCACCTGTAAGCTGCCAGTAAGCAGAATGTACAAATACAGAGCTATTTTGCCCAAAAAATACTCATATACTTCTGGCACCCTGGTCTGAGGAGATACTTCGGGCACTGAAACCTTGAATCCAATCAAAGAATTCGACTTTATGAAAGCAATTAATGTGCCCCAAATCAAGTAAGAATTTGAGGGGGGATTTTTTTTTTTTTTTAAAGAAGAAAAAAAATACTCATAAAAGCAAGACCAATACAGTAGAGTGACATTTAGAGCTTATAAAACTGCACTGGGATTTTGAAATTACGTTCTGGGTTTCTTTCCTAACACAACAGAATTTGAAAAGAAAAAGAACAGATATTTTGCCAATCAAACTCATGAAATCCCTCTTCCAGATTTTTGAGATAAAAATTCACCATTAAGTAATTTTTATACTTCTTTTGGGAGATTTTTATCCATAGTCCAGTTCTCTCATTCATTCCCAGAAACTTCGCAAGAAAAAAGCTCCTCACTGGGAGTTAACAGATTCTTTTATTTTCAGAAATACTATTCCATAATCCAATGTTTCAGCTATTTTTAACCTAAAAATTGCATGGTGGCTTCTCTAATTTACACACACCTGGTGCTTCCCAGCGCCCTTTGTTGATTTAATCTTTTTTTGTCTGACTTAGAAGAACCTTTTTGGTGAGGATGGCAGGCTGAACTTCAGATATTTTGAAGGAAACAGACAAAGGATGAAAGCAAGGGAAGGGGGGAGTTTCAGAGCAATGGAGATTCACCACTGCCACTCACTATCCACAGGAGAAGTACCTATGGTCACCAAAATACATCTTCCAAGCTCCCTAGTCTTTTGGATACCTCAACCTTGCTGTCTGCATTACTACTGTGTGATGAAATAGCATCCAAATATCTGCCAGGCAGATCCTCCTTTGACCAGCAGCTGAGTCTAGGAGATTTATGTACTTCATTAACAGATGCTGCACAGGTCCAGCTCTACAAAAAAATGTAGTAACTACACAGAAACAGATGATTGAATTTCCAAAAAAACGCTCTCTGTTCATTTATTTAAAATAAGGGCTAGTTTCAAAACCAGGCTGGTTTTTGAAGAATTTTGGCTTGTACCTGCTATCATATCAAGAAAAATTTATAAAGTAATAAAAGTTGAACTTAAGTAAACAAGCAAACCTGCACAGTTCACATCTGAACAAGGTTTTGCAGATAACATGTATTTGCTGTATTTTAACACTAAACCTATTTTCAGCAAGAGGATTTTAATACAAACTTTAAAATAGGAAAACCTAATTCCATTCTTCCATTTACTGTGGTGACTCCACACCAGTTTCAGTAGCACTGCTCTGAGTTTCACCCAGTATTTCAAAGGCAAGGCATACTGTCTGTACACTGCTTTTCCTTTTCCAAATTTTGCTACTCAGAACGGCAGACATTTTCTCATTCAGCATAGTAGAACGACAAAGAAAGATTTAGATATTCCTTTAGCATTGTCTGCAAATGCTACTATAAAATACTACTGTGAAAGATGTGATTACTTAAATCAGGAATGGTTAAAAGAAAATGGCAGTAAAATAGTAGCATAAAGCCACAGCCATGTAAAAAATAGCATCAAGGGCAGAAAGGCTTCTGAGACATCCACAGATCAAGACCAATGGAATTATTTCAGAAACTAGGTAACTTTTTAAACTTCAGGATATACTAATGCTTGGGAAGAATCTATTTCAGCAAAATACAATACATTCCTCCAAGAATCTTATTCTTTTTTCTTTCCTATGACCCTTGCAAGTTTTGGAGTCCCTTAAATTGTTCCTGTGCACGGGCTCCACTGGTACCCAAAAAAGCTTTTTCACAAGAACTGCCTGACAAATGTAATGACAAAAGCTACACTGCACAAACCCACCCGAAGTGACCTGCAAGTCTTGGGTTATTGCAAATGTTTCTGAACTATCCCAGGTACAAGGCACTGCTAAAAGAGGCAAAGCTTGACACTTTAAGTCATAACTCTAGTCTTGATGGGGATGTGTCAGTCCTTATTCAGATTAATTCCTTTAATGTCAAATAATATACAGACAGAAAAGCACAAAAATAGCATACAAAATAATATTTGTATCACCATGAGACAAACAAATGTCAGTACAAGGACTAATTCTTTCATTTATTGTCACCAATTCCCTTATCTGCAAAGGGTTTTTCTACATTGTCATTCCCTACAATGATGTATTTCATAGAGCTATTTTGAGAACTGCTCAGATTTGTGAAGTTTGAGATGGAACACCAGATAAATGCAGATGAATTTTTATATCAACTGCAAACATACGTGCACTTTTATATGCAGACATATGTAAAAGTGAGATGACTGAACATATTTTTGTCACCTATAAGGCTGGAAACATCTTTATACAGGAAGCAATTTAAGACAACATGAAGTTTATTAAAAACAAAACTGTTTTCTCCTCAAGACTAAGAGTATGGACTACAAAATTCAGAACATCTTCAGGGAAAATTAAACACATATGTATGTTTATACTTAAATGGATATTCATTCTTTTTGGCAAATGATCACTAGCAGACATACTGGGCAATATAGCTGGATTGTATTTCTGAAAATACGTGATTCTCTTACGTGTTTCTCAGCAGCTCACAGCTCTTGGATTTTACTGATGGATCTCAGTAAAAAACTATATTAGGAAATCCTACAGTATTGTAGGGACAGACAAAGCATTTTTGAAACTGGCAATCTGGATTAAAGCTTACAAACAGAATAGACACTTCCATGCCATGCTCATTAGTAACATTACTGGCAGTACACAGAATACTCCAATGAAAGTAACTGCTTCATTTTCTGCATTTTTCTTCCTTCTCCAACTTACAGGTCCTAAAAAGGTCTCACAGTTTCAACAGCGTTCACAAATGCTATTACCATTTAAGAAAGGAGAATGGCAACTAAAGTTCTGCCTGCTTAAATACATGAACTCATACTTACAGGACTCATACTTATAGGAAAGAGTAACATATCAGCACAGCTCCTCATGCCACCATCAATTCAATATAAAAAAACCCTAAAGCATTTCTACTAACACATAAATTTGTTTGAACTAAAATTTCAGTTCACAAGAGTGTCACTTTATAAAGGGAAATATAAAGTTTTGAAGGTTTCCTCTACCAGCCTGAGATCCAAATCTCCCAGGTATGATCAAGTTTACAGGACTTTCAAGCATCTAGCACAAAACATCACCAGTCTCTGAACTGATAATGGCTTTCAAAGAAAATCTGATATTTTGAAAAGCTTGTGAAAGACTAATGTCTTAGACATCACAGCATTATCTTCAAGTCACAATAAGCTTGATGAAATACGCATTTTTATAACTCCTAATGTTTTATTATTATTATTGTTAAAGCTAGTGAAACTACTAGGATCTGCAACAAATTGAACTGGAATTCAAAGCTAAAATACAGCATGAAGATCACTAAAAACAATAAGCCAGTATGAGTTCAATATCAAATGAAAAACATGTGCAGCAGGATAGTAAAATACTATATAATATTCCTGAACACAGTGCAATACTTTGCTTTGACATAATCCCTAATAGAACACAGAACACACTAGTGTATTTCTGCCATACGTAAAATAAGAGGAACCAAAGATGAAGGCCATTTGATAAAAAAATAGGAATTTAGGAATACAAGAAATATTTCAGAGTCCTTAATTATACTTTGACAACCCTTTGTAATGTCATCATGGAACCACAATACTAAGTTTGCCATTGCTTTTTTGTACTCATATGTGCTCTATTAAGCTAAGCAATGCTTTACCAAATTAAGGCTTGCAAGTAATTTTTGCTTCACAGTTTCTCACTTGCTGTTAGAAGATTGACTATGCCCTGGTGACAGCTGGAACTTCTAGATGAATAGATGGAATGCTAATGTGTGATCCCCCATCACATTTCTACTGGCATATGTAACCAGTGAATCACATCTTCATGTTTATTTTATGAAAACAAACCCAATTCTTTAAAAAAATTAATGATGCTACCATGAAAAAAGTTGGTAACATCCTACAAATAGAAAGCTCTCTTGTATATTTTCTTTTAGAGTTTTAAATACTAGGTTTATGTATTATGTCTAATTTTAGGGCTTTTTTTTTCAGACGAACAGTATCATAAATTATTGCTATGTGAACTATGAAACAAGGAGATCAACTTCTAAAAGTTTTGGGTCAAACTGTTCTCAAAGCCCATCTTCCAAGCTTTATCTATTGCATACAGCTACTCCTGAAGGAGATCTTCAGATTCAGTAAAAGAAATTATCTTCCTAGGAACAGAATTTATTTTACAAGCACATCCAGAGCGATAATTATATTGCATGAAGAGTCTTTCCACAGAATTCTGTACAATGAACATTCTTATTTTTCTGTTTGTAGAAAATCAAAACCTAGACTGAATTGGTAATTGTAAAATTACCAGAATTCAAGTCTGATACTTTCTGAATCAAGCAAGAAAATAAGAAACAAATTATCTGTTCCAGGAAATGCTGTGGAACAACTGAACATCTTGGTAGTTCAGCACCAGATAGTTACTGAAATTGTAACTCAAAAGCTTGCCTACTGGAGTAAATAAAAGAACACAGTAGCACAGTTGGGGTAGGAGTCTGGCCTCCTCCTGGTGTCTGACAGACCCTGATGAGCAGAGCTCTAAAAAGTCTAATTATCCCCAACTAAGTTCACTTAGCAGGGTACTGTAGGGAAGTCATCAATCTGCCATTAGAGGCTCCTTTGCAATTCCTGACAAAAGGGTGGGAAAAGACAAGCAAAAAAATATGTTGAAAGCAGAGCATAATATCCAATTGTACAAGAATTTTGTTTGTTGATGCTTGGAACTTTTACTCTCCTCTGCCTTTTTAAATTCTGTGTGGTCCTTCCTTAGTCTTGGTACAACAGATAGCTCAGAACAATTTGCCCCTAAATCTCCAATTCTGTGCTCTCTTCTTTACAGATTCTTCATTAAAGATTCCTCTTGCACTAATACTGTCTGCTTAGCCAAGAAAACCATTTAACATTCACAGCTCTTCTGGTTTACACATGTGCATAAGTCTACCAGAGGAAACTGAAGTGTTTTACGTTTGAAAGTACTCATTGGTGTCAATGCCTTTTAACAAAATTAACTTCTATTTTATTACATACGAAGCTGGGAAAGCATCATACTTAAAAACAATTAAATGCACAATCTCCTTCTGAGAAGACACATTTCTGGCTTCTTTGGTGTCATAAACACTTACGTATACAGTAAATGAAATCTTGAGCATGATTTCTCCTCTTAACATTCTCTGATGTGGTTCATTTTAGCAATTAACATAAAATGAAAAGCCATGAAAATGGCATTTGTTTCTTCTTGTTCACAAATCAATACGGGCTGTTTCCTAAAAAGGTCTCACAATTTCAATAGCGTTCACAAATGCTATTACCATTTAAGAAAGGAGAATGGCAACTAAAGTTCTGCCTGCTTAAATACATGAAACTCAGCACAAGCTTGTTTGTTTATGTGATGCCCTCAGATTAATTTCTGATCTCATAATTTACTGTAAATTGTTATTAGCAGCAAAGGCATCAAGGATTTATCGTTGTTATTTGTACAAAGAAAGTAAGAAACAAACTTTTTAAAGTCTGCTACCTAATGTTAATAAACTAATTGCCTAAGTTTGACAGCAAAACCTGACCTGGAACTTGTAACTCAAAAGCAGATTAGCATTTCTATAATCAGACTGAGTCATACAATTCTTCAGACAGATCAGAAGTTTAAAAAGGAGCACAGGGTGTGAGTTTCTGGGAGAAATACCCTACAAGATCATTCTCAACAGTGAGAATAGCTGATAGTCTGGGCACAACCACTGGGATTGTCCCAGGAGCCATAACTTCACTGCACTGTGCATCTGAAAATGAACTATTTCTTCAGCTGGTTTTGTCTTTCTTGTCTCCTTCCCCAACTCTCCATGCAAGTAAAGAGTCTTGAGGCATTTGTGAGAGCAAACTGCTACAAAAAAGGGAATGTGGAGTTTACACCTCAATTTATGGTGGTCAGAACGAAAGGAACAAGTCCAGCTCTAATGATCTGACAAACAGAGACCACTCTGCAGCACGAGTCAATAGGACATTATGTACCTTGCCCACAGCTTAAAAAGCCATAAAAACACATACATGATCACTTGATGTTATCAACTGCCCCACTAATGAATGGCATGCATTGGAAGCAATATTTAACAGATTGTGGAATGCAGATGGCTATCCAAACTACCAAAGCTGAAAGGGAACCTCAGCAGGAAACACAGTACATTTTATTTATACATCCCCTTTCCCACCCTTCCTACTGTCAGATACTCTTTCCGAAGATCTAGGAGTCTCCCTACCATCACAGTGCTCTCTAAGAAGTGATAAATATCTGTGATAAATATCTTCCCTAGACTGCTGCCTTCCAAACCCACTCAAAACTAGTGCCTGTGGCCTGCTGTGTTTCTCTATCCTTCGACAAAAACCAGAAAACTGAAAGCTAAAATGGTTCCCACCAGCACTGTTGACAGCACAAGCCAGTAATAGCCAGTTTAACCACGAATCAGAATCTCTGTCATCAGAAATTAAAAATACTCCAGTCACATACCCTGATGCTTGACGGTGAAAAAAACAGACACACATACATTTGTCACCTCAATCTCTATTGAAACCCTTTATCATGCACCAGACACTGGAAAAGTTCAGGCTGTTACAACATCACATCCATGGACGTGCCACATAAAAGAAAACAAGAATCTCATGAAAACAGCTATCAATCATTAATACTTTGTCCATTTCTAATGCAGACTTGGAGAGCTGCCAAAGAGAAAGGAGAAGCATCTGTGAGGCTGCTGTATCTCAAAGTCCCACACAGAGAGTGCTCATGGATGCTGACATGAGAGACCAAGTACGTTGTGCTAGAGACAGCCCAGGGAGAGGATGTTGCCCCGAAGAAGAAAACAGTTGGCTGGCTGAGGTGAAGTCACAGCAAAACACCACCCTGCCCCACACCCACAGTCTTTAATAGCTTTAGTTCAGCAGGATTTTTTTTGAAGATTGTTTTTGTCTTCCTTCACCATACTATTAAAAGCATGGCTTCTAGTATTTACATGAACCTTACTTCTAAACAACAAAACAAGCTTTAAAATAGCCAGCCTTCTCGCTTTACCCAGATAGTACATTTCTTACAGAATTAACATCAGACTAAAAGCTAAACTTTATTCTCTGTCAAGCAGGAATACTTCCATTATTTAAAAAAGAGAGAGTATGGGCAGAATTTGGTTGTACAGATTTACTGGGAGAAGAACTCCTTCTGGTTCAAGCTAATCTAAATACATATTTATATTCCAGATAAGAAAAAGCAGATTTTTTGGGGGTCACTCAAGAGTCAGAATTTAATTTCAGCAAAAATATTAAATATTTTATTACTTGCTCTTCTACAGAAGAACACAGCTTATGTAGTATTTAAAGTAGCTTTCTTTTTAACAGAAAACCAAAATCATAAGAAGGAACTTTATTTTTTAAAAGATTAGGCTAGAAATTCTTCAGGTTTTTTATTGTGGGCTTTACTTTTCAGAGATACAATAGAGCTATAAGCTTTTTCTGGAAGAAAAAAAAGTTCTAAGTTGTAATAAAGTTTATTGTTATGTTACTTAAAATGGGAAAATGTGAAGCAAAATTATCTTTTATCATCTATTTTTGAAGAAAATAAGCAGTAAAAAATTTAAAAAGCCAGTTATTAGGTGTGCATTAGGTGTATTTAGTGTGTACTTCATAAAAACCATAGCGAAAAAGAATGGGAGTTAGTAAAACAATGAGTATAGAAACAATCAGAATTTATCCTTGATCTTAGCATGGACTTGCATGGCTAGGACATCAGAAACTTCCTGAGTACTTCTCCAATCAGCACAACAAATTTCTTCTTTGAAGCCAGGCAGCCTTTCCTTACTAACCAAGCTGATCAATACTTTAAATGTTGAATTTCTCACGGATGCAGTTAAGACCAGGAAAATTACTGACAATCGTAATAGGTTGGAATTTCTGCATTACTTAATGACATGCCAAGGGGTTTTGATTTTATCTGTATGTGAACAGATTCTGTTTTCTGTGGATACTTTAAATTTTTAAGTCTTGAGATTTTCAATCAATACTTAAAAGATGCTGTCTCACCAAGTTATCTGGATCTGAGTTTCAGTTTTAAGGGGATAAACGTCTAAATGTACAGCCTCCATGTAGTTGTGGACACACAGATGTCAACACCGGTTAGAAAGCAGTTCAGCAGAATGGTTACCTGATTCAGTAGCAGCCTACAGTCAGAATCTGGAGTGAGGAGGCATGAATGTGTGCAGCTAGTGTCATCTGAGAGATTCCCAAGGTATCCAAGACAGCTGCCTGTGACTGACAGCTACAACCACAGTCCAGCTCAGACTCCAGCCCGTGTCCATGGAACAGCCAGCGGCTACGGCCGGAGACTCTGCATCAACTCACACAGCAACAAATGCCTGGATGCAGACTACGTAATTGAGCCCAAGGAGTTTGTTTGCCATGAGCTCAACAGGTTTCTAGGTGCACTGAGTATTGACTTAACCTTCACTGACTGCAAGGAGTGCTTTGACACCTCACAGGTCAACACCTACATAACCCAAGCTTCTGAGTTTAGGCATCTTAATGTAAAGCTGAACACGGCTCTTGACTGTTTCATGCCCTTTTGTCTTCCCCACCAGTGCTCTCAAAAGAGTTATTCCTGGACTCAGTCAGTCAGTCCAAATGACTGAGTACACACATGTCCTCCTGACAAAATAAGAGCATCTTGAGCCAAAAAGGAAGAAAAGGCATTTTTAAGAACAACGGTACGTGTTGCCGAGGACAACAGTGATGACCCAGAGGTAAGCATTTCCACTGGGAGGAATTACTGAAGTTAACATGTAGGAATTCTCTCTTAAAACAATTTGGGGAACGTTTTTAGAGTGCTTTTTCTTTGGTTTGCACCTCACTTCTCTTACACCCGTGATGAGATTTCTCTGCCTTTCTGCCCTTAAAACCACACTGAACGCTGCCACCTCCATGGTGGTTCCTTGCCTACAGCCACCCCAGGGCATTTCATGTAGAGAGATATGAGCTCCAAAGACTGAGCAGCTGTTTACAAGCATTAGGCAAGAGACACTCTCTAAGCAGCTGAAATGTGGGAGGTGGGGGCCCAAACCCAGAAGGAAAGGACACGGGTGGCAGCACAAGTTAACATCAACCAGAGGGCAGCCCACAGGCTCAAGTATCAGCCCCAGGTCCTCAGCAGAGCTTGTTCAGAGCTACAGTGCCACACAGAATTACAATCTCCCTCTCCATCGACCCCCAGCAGCACAGAGGCTGAAGGTACATCACTGTGTAGTCCACATTTCAAGAGCCTACTGTGAAATGTTAAGTGCTATGAGCAGTGATCATCTCTAGTATCATATGGACTTCTTAGACAATTCTATTAAGTAGAGCCTGGCACTGCAAGGATACTGTGCATTCAGGCCAAGTGCTTTGAGGGTTTGTAAATCAATCTGTCTTTCAACAGAAAATTATGTTTAGAAACTAAAAAAATCTGAAAGAAATGCTTGCTTCTCATAATGAAAATGCTAACTTAAAAAAAATTGCCAGTCAATAAGGTGGTAAAGTTTAACTTTCGATTACGATTCTGAAATATAAAAGGTCCTTACAGAAGTCCTGGTTCAGGCAGCTAACTTGTGGAACTAAGACAGTTCCACAGGTCAAAGCTTACTTCCCACAAAGCATATAAAGCATACAAAAAGGCCGAGTTTCTCAACTGATTGCACTAAGTATGGCATTGGTACTGGCTTTGTAATTTATTTTTTTTTCATATTTCCTTGCTCTTCCATATTTTATAGCACTCAAATAATTCACATTTAATTTTTGCTATATGTAATGATCCCTTTCTGCTGGTCTATTTCTCCCTTAGAACTGAAGTTAGATCCCTAGATTTCCACATCTTCAATTACAGCTCACAAGACAAAGTTCCACTATTCTTAAATAAAGCAGAACTAATTCAAAGCAGTGTATCTAATTAATCAAAATAGCTAGCAGTGCAATATTTAAAATAACTGAGGGCTGCCTGGATTATAGCAACATTATTAGCATGTGATTAATAAGCAGTTGAAGTATTACATTTGCTACACATTTGCTAAGTTATTTCATCTTGCTTTAAAGTTTGGTGGCAAAGTTTCAAGCCATAGTTAGGAGATTTGCTCTATTCAGTATTATGTTGTTAACCCCACCATCTGGTCAGACAGCTGAGGGAACTTAACCATATGTGGGGGGGCACATTTCTCTCTTGGGAAATATTTTTCTTACAGAATTATGCAATGGTTACCAGTTTCTATCTTATTACAGTAGGATCAAAAAATACAGCAAAACACTTTGTAGACAACCTGTGTTTATCTGTTACTTATGTAAGAAAATAAGATGGCACTTACTTGAGGACCAGGCTGACCCTGAAAAAAAAACAAAAAACCAAAAGATTATGGAAAGTTATGACAAGGATGAACTCCTTGAATAGCATAAACTAGTTACAGTGCTCTCTAATAAGGAGCTAACAAAATATACAGTGACTGCATTGAAATCAGATTTTAGACACTTAAGTTGATATTGAATTTAAGTGTTTTAATTCAAACTGATGAACTTTCTTGCAATTAATTGATTCTAGAAATAAATTACAATAGCATATCAAAACTGCATTTGAAAAACTTATTTTAGATAGTCATAATAATTTGAAAATTATAGGAAGACCTAACTGACAGTTCTCAAGTGAGAAAGAAGCCAGAGGTGCTGAGCTGATTCAGAAGCAGGTATTATGGTTTTTTTCTCTTTCATTTCTCTTTTATGGCTCACCTCCATGCCTCAAGGAGATGCTAATTATTTACTATTATTGAATGAACAGAGTCTCAAAACTGGAGGAACACAGTGCCTTCTGCCATTGCTACAGGCATCACAGTTTTAAGCAAGTACAAACCACTATTTAAACCAGCAATTGTGAAAGGTTTGAGATGAGCTTTTGTCAGTCAATCCAAGAAGACAGCTGATACATTTCCTCTCTCTTATTTATCAACATCCCCTTTAGGTCACCCCTGGACAAGTGGAGAGGCAATCTTTGCACACTGAGGAACTGTATTTCTTCTTGCTGCAAACCCTTACAGAGCAGAATTCTTACCCCTAATTTCCCTAGACCAGAAAAGCCAGTGAAAGTCATGAATTATTTTAGTGCCCTTAATAGAAATTACTTGCACAAAGCAGAATTATTTTAGCAAACAGTACAGTAGCTGTGACTATAAACAACATGACCCAGACAATCAGCTCACACTGTAAGACAGAGAAAAACAATTACATATTTCTCCTTCGAGAGAATTCCTTTAAATGCCTAGGGCTAGCTGAGCTTCTGGTGTTTTATGACAATTAAAATAATACTTCAGTTAAACTGAAACTACATTTCCTTTTGTTGACAGAAACTGAACATGGAGCCTTCTTTTAAATTTCATAAAACCACTTCAACTGGAAGGTACTTCTACAGAGAGCTGAAACTTTTCTGTCTGCACAGAAAAACACTTTTTTTTACTGTTAACCAAGCACAGGACCATGGGAGATTGTGGAGTTTGCATTCTTGGAAGACACCCAAAAGCCATCTAGACATGATCCTGGGCAAACTGCTCGAGATAGCTCCACTTGAGCAGAGAGGTGACCTCCAGAGGTTCCTTCCAACTTCAACCACCCTGTGATTCTGGGCAATTTTAGATGGGGTGGGGAGTGAAAGCATTTCAACTGGGGTTCTTTATCAACAAGAAAAGCAAATGAAGAAATGCCTTTTATATTAACTAATAAAACTTTCTGTGCCAATTAAAAACCACTATAAAATGGTATTTAAATTCACACAAAGGTTTAAAATATTTTTTTAAAATATATAGAATCATGTTACAGAGGAATAATGGTAAAATACAGAGTTATTGTGGCTATCTAATCTTTACAATGAATGCAGCATAAAGCATTCCTTGTTGTAGATGCTGCAGTTTTCTATTCGTTCCTTACAACAAAACTGCACCATAGAGTATATTTAAAAAAAAAATATATATATATATATTACTGGCTGAGTTTGTCAGTTCAAATATTAGGTAAAACTTTCTGAGTTGGTGAGCTCTCTGAAGTTACACACCACACTGGGTTAATGAATACGATTGAGACTCCTCAGCATTCAGATTTTACCTTAATCTTCCCCTCACAGCAGGTTTTAAGCTACCTCAGGTTATACTTGATCTTAAAAACATCAGGAATTTCTTACTGATGCAGTACTGGACAGCCAGTACAATAAAATTGTACAAATTATCCAAACTGAGGTCTGTGTCTGCAATCTTCATACATAAAATTCAGAATACATTTGCTCACAAAAATATCGAACATTGCAATAGATTTTGACCAAATCATTAAAGGCTGTCTCCTACATATGCACATATATAAAAAGACAAAACTTAAATGAAGGTCTGAAATTACCAAAATGTTTCAACAAAGAGTTTATTTAAAGCAGTAGAAAGCAAATAAACACAATATATGCAAATATATTTTAAAAATGAGATTTGAAAATTCACTTTTTTTCCTTTATCGAAGACACAGAGGCTGCTAAATGTCCACATGGTACAGGCTATATGTATGACACAAGAGACATATACACATAACACAAACATATTCTGAATTGAATATGAGGTGAGGGTTGCAATCATGCTCCCAAGGAAGTGTTTTCTACTCTCAATCTCAACAGCATCACTACATTCTGGTACTGAGCATTTATAATTACTCTTCTTTCATGTCTCCAAAAGCTGGAAAATGAATTTTTATAGGACAATGCTTTTTCTTGTAGACAGAAAACTCTATGAGATACTGGGGAATATAACAGCTGCATTACTCTTGGATTATATATGCTGCCAATATTACAATTATTCTACATTTAGCTATAAATGCAGATGCTGAATATGAAAGTACTCAAAGCAGGATGATTTATTTTAACCCCTTGGCTATTAGTTCTTTCAGCATGGAAGAAAATTTTTCACTAGTGAAGGTAGGTATTTTTTGGTTTTTACAATGGTTCCAAATCCTTCAATATTTCTGAGTGATCTTATCTATTTGCCCTAATATCCACTGTAGTTACAGTGGCATTTTCCCTTCTCAAAAGTGATCCAGTGACACTATCCAGAGGGTGCAGCAAGCACTGAATTATGGAACTCATCAGCTCTTCTTACAAAGGTATGGGTAGAAAAGCAACACAACACTGACATTTTTAATTACAAAAGGTTATCATCACACACCAGCAATTCAAAATGTGGGATGCAAAAAGGGGCTGTTAATTTTGCCTGCTCTCATTTTTGCATATTGTGAAAGGATCAGGAATAAAGCTCCTTGAGTTACTTTGGTGTTCATTAAAAAACTCTGTAACATGAATTCAATCTGATACTATAACTCACTGGAGCAAGCTCAATCTCAATTTATCTGCTTGTGTTCCCAAAATGGCCCCAGGTCTGCTGAAATCACTCTGGTTCATTGCTGCATAAATCAGCCCCAGTTCACGTTACTTGTGCATTAAAATGTTGTAGGTGTCTTTCTTGAAATTTTAGATAACCAACAGGGATAAAATACTGTTCAAGACTGAAAAGTCAGCATTACTCTGATTTTTGTCTAATGAATATCTCTTTATTCAACTTTACATACTCTAAAATTGATTCACTGATTCTAGCTATCAACTAACTGCTGTCTTTGCATGCATTTAGGGATCAGTCCCAACACTACTGACTAGTTAGGTGCATGTTAGTGGCTGCTGCTGCTTTGAACCCTGAATCATGTACTTGATTATCCCAACTGAATGATGCCTTTTTTAAAAAAAAAAAAATTAAATCTAAATTACTACAGTGGGTATAGCTGCATAATATGTCATGGTTCCAGTAAAATCTCCAGAACAATTTTCCCTTTTATACTCCTATATACTAGCTTAATACACTATTTTGAGGCAAAAAAAGGGATTTGGCAACTTATTCTAGTTGCCATGATGGAAGGTCTACTGTTGTCAGTTAATCCCTTCCTGATATATGAATGACAGCAAAACAAAAAGAAAATATCGATGGTGTAACTAAAGTAAACAGGTAAGTAATCAATTCCTTAGAAGAGATTAAAGAAAAAGCTTATTGACTGCATGATGCAAACTTTACAGGCGAGTTACTTAACAGTAGAAAGAAATCTCATGGAGCACAGGAAAGAAAGAGGAGAAAATGAAAGCTGACAGTGCAACTTAACAAGTTGAGCTTGCAAGGGAAATGGAGCTTGTAGTAAGTAAAAGGATGGAAAAGAAAATAGGTATCCAGGGTATCAGTGAAAAGGGGTGCCTTGGGAAGGAAAAAAGGACAGGAAGCTAAAGGAATAGCATGAGAAAGTGCCAAAACTGGATTTTCACACCTTTGCCATGGTGTTAATCTTTAAAGAGCTGGGAACATAAACTTCCAGGCTCATACATCTAAACATAAAGCTACACAAATATACACACAAGTACAAATGCATTAACAAATGCGTTGTATAAAATTAAATGTTACTTCTAACCTAATTCAAGCAGCAAATCCCTAAAGAATATCTGGAATATCATACAAATGCATTTATTATGGGACATGAGGCTGTTCAGATTTAATCGGCCAACACAATCCAGGCACAGAAATTAAAACATAAAAATTAAGAATTTGTAAAAGAATTCAGAGTAATAGAAACGTAGTCAGAAGTGATATCCTGCTGTTTGAAAGGCACCACCAAATGACCCTTGGACAGAGCACCCAAGGAGGAACATCTGCCTTCCAATCTAATTCAGAGAGAAAATGTTAAGTGAACAGGAGCAGAGCTGACCTCCATTTCCTTGCATAAGCACAAAAGACTGAAGCAGCTTTCCAGCAACCTGTTAAAAATCCATGCTACTGGAGTTGAACGTAATTATGCTGAAGGAAGCCAGTATTTGACTAATATACATTTCAGCATAAGTAATTTTAAAAAGCAAAGAGGAGAATATGTGAAAGACCTAAATTACACTGGTTTTGAGCAAATCACCTACCAGCTTTCCATCCATACCAATCGGACCCTGGGATAATCAAAAGTCAAAACAAAATGGAACAGTTAAATCACAGGAACACCAAAGATGAGGGAAAAATAACAGACTTGGGGAATACTGTGGACTTTAGAAGATGAGTAACTCTATGTCAGCAGCTAAATACAATACATTTTGAGAATGAAGGCACAGAAAAGAAACAACAAAAGCAGCAGACCTGAGACAGAATTAATAAAAACAACGTGGTGGGAAGTAGCCAGGCAATAGCTGGTGTTTAGCAAAAGACAGGTTCAACATGCAATGAAGGAATTGTTAGTCTGGAAAAATCACAGTGGTCCAACATAACCAAACATATGAAATAATGCATCTTGCTTGTGTATTTTTCTTTGAATAACAGAAAGCAGCTACTTATTTAGCCTATTTATTTATGTGGTTGCAACTTAAAATCTCATAACTAATCTGTATTTAAATGAATCTGTATTTAAATTAACATTTTAGAAATTATCATTAATAAGAAACTTTAGTTTCACAGGGGTACTAAAGGTTTCCACCTACACCTTATCTGAGAAGTCCTGTGCCTTACCTCACTTTCTCTTTTTTGCCTTGGGAAACATGGAATTTCCTCACTAGTACTTCGCAAATTACTTATTTTCTTAAGAATCCAGAAGTTGGTTTCAGTTATATGAATGCAAATTATACAAAGAATTTAAAGTGGGTGTATACTGCTGTAACTAAGCAATTGGTCTTCTATCAAATGCCTGTTTAGGTGATCAGAGGAGAGAGAAGAGCGCTAAAAAAGTTAGAATAACTTTAAATGTGATGTTTATTTGCTATGCCTTCTGACAATGAGCAGTCAGGTTAACTTTCACTGGCAATGGAATAAGAGCAGGCAGAGTAGGTTTTTCTGCCATTAAATTAATATTTTAGGCTGAAATCGTGAGCTCTCAGGTATTTGCCATATGCAAACAGGACACTACCTTGTGCTGCTTTCTCTTAAATGCATCCAGACTTTGCCCCTGGAACTTCACAGGCACCCCTCTCCAGTCTGCCCCTCCTAAGCACAGAGCCCCTTAGGGCTGACTGCTCACACTGCTAGATTTGGATCACTGCTGCTGAGAGGAGAGCACATAACATATTTGCTGGTTTTATGTTGATCTATTTTATCCTTCCTGCATTTAGCCCTCTTCCTAAGCAATACTTTAGCTTCTGAGTTAACAATCAGTGTAAAAGTTTAGTCTAAATCAGGTCTGCAGGGGTTCTGGTGACTACTTCATCCAGGAGTATTCATACCTTTTGCACTATGACTAGTATGTACTACATAGAAGTAGACATATATTGAGCTAATTCAGCAAGCCATAAAGAAAACAGTAAGTACTATGAAAAACTGCTGCCATATCATCTAGTGAGCTCCCTAAGTATCTGTCTTCTCCCACCCCAGATCCTGGACTATGCCAAAAATTCCAGACATACTTAACATGAACAGGAACATCAGTTGGATGCACACATTGTCAAACTCATTATTTTTGGTACAGTACTGGCTTTGTAGGAAGCCCGTGCACCAACCCACTTGTCAGATCCAATAACAAGTTACTGTGTCTGGGAAGCCCTGTGGGAATAAAATGCCTTACCTCACTTTCCAGACAGCCCTTGCTGTGGTTTCCTGTCACATCATGAGTGGATGACATGCTGAGAGTGTAAAAGGGGTCATCAGTACCCTGGCTGTCTGCATGACCACTACCTTATTTATGTGGGGACATCCTAGGGAAGTTTGTGACTGCTGGGGTGACCTACACCATCTTTCAGATGTTATCTGTGAACACTACTTCCCTGGTAGCAAGGAAGAAGAAAGCAACACTGTCCAATACATTAAAATGGTAGAGCTTTTATTATTGTGTTTCCTCTGTGCCTCTTGATTCCACACATGCAGCACACATACAACACTTACTAATTTTCTCGTAATTATTTAGCAAATTTCTAAATATGGTTCTATACATCCCAAAAAATTAAGGCATTTCCAATTTAAAAGTTATCCCAGATTTTTTCTAGCACTGGGTACTACAGGACATTTGCCTAGTAATATTTACACACACGGTCTGCTGCAGGTACAGAAATGAAGGCTGAGCTGAACTCTGGCTATGAACAACTTTACTTCTCAAAAACAAGCTAGAGATATTACCAGTTAAAACACTCACCAGTAAGGTCATGGTCAGTATATAAAGTTCCCCACAGGGCTTTGTGGGACAGCAGGTAAGTTTAACTGTTAGGTCTGCTGCAAGCTTAGCCCAAAAGATTTAATTATTCTTATGATGAATGAATACAGAAAATGATTATGCAAGTATCCGTAGAAGGAAGATTAGGGGTTAAACTGGCTTACAGGGACCATTTAACCTCTCTTGCACCTGTATTAGTGCTTGCATTGTGAATATAAGCACTGTTTTTAGGGAATGTTTCTTCATCATAGGAAAAAAAATACTATTTGTGCTCCTTTACAACAACAGGTGTTTTAAAACTACTGTTGGATTTTTGCTTGCTCCTTATCCTTGCTACACAGCTGCTGTACTTGAATTAAAGGCCTGTATGTAGCATCTTGATGAGTCTCTGAAAGAAGATTCATCAATTCCCAGCAGACTGCAAAGAAGTATCTACTTCTCCACAGGAATGGAAAGTAATAGAAATTTCTCCCATGACTCCATTTGTATCAGGGCTATTTGGTCTGACATCTCAAAATGTCTTCTGAGATTTCCTTTGTAGAGTACAGGAAGAAAGCAAAACTGTCTTGAGACACACTGCCTTCCAGAAGAAAAAAATATTACAAAACAGAATACTATGCCTTCATTACAAATATGCTGACTCTTTAACAGCCAAACATGGCAATCTCCTTCTTTCCTTAATTACTTCTTTCTAGTGTTAGAAAGAGAGAGAAAGCACTTTTTAAAAAATAGAAAAGTCTAGAAACTTCACAACAAGTACAGGCTGGATGAGAAAGATGAGCTGAAATAATACATGATGTTGCTTCAGGATGCACTGAGAAAAATCCTATATATGACAGTATTCATTGAAATTCATTACAAGATTGCACTGGAATTCCAAAGTCATTTTCTTGAGATAAGGACAGTTTAATTTTTTCATTCATTTTTAGAGAAAGAATTCAAACCATAGTCTGTCTTTGACTCAAACCTGAATGTTTTCAGCGTCATGCTATGCAGATCAAACTACTTTCTGCTCTGTTCTATAAAACAACTGCCACTACAGATTAACAAGTAATTTCTAACAAGAAGTACCAAATACATGGTCTTCCCTAACACAATCCCCATAGTGCAGTTTAGAGAATTAGACAAGCTAATGAATCATGAAGAACTGAATAAGTATGTTTAGACAATACAAGTAAACTAAATATTCTTTCCTCTTACTGTAGATGGCAATACAGATGGTACTGAAAGCATTTCTTCTGGACTGTGTGTTTCCCCCCTGGGTTTCCACTACCACCATTATGTTGCTGTTGGACACAAAACACTCCAAATACTGCAGAAGGCAATTAGCAAAAAGAAGGCTTTGTTGTCTGATTCTTACTACCTTTTATAAGGTGTTTTGATACAGACTTAACAAGAGTGGTGAACAGGAACGACACCTCTCTAATTCCATTGGACAAACTAGAGAAACTCAAAGGCGCCAGCTGCACAGAGTTGTTTTGAGAAATAAGAATTGTTTACCTTGAGAGAGAAACAATTATTTTGAGAACAAACCCTCCCAAGGAATTCTACCTTGGGAAAATTCAACAGCTACTGACAGGCTAAAATTTTAGACTCAGGAATGTCAGGCTCACACTATTAAACACATGCTACGGCTGGATGCAGCGGGTTTTGCTGGAACAGAGTTAAATTTCTTTGCAGCAGC
Source organism: Hylia prasina (assembly GCA_013397195.1). Lineage (NCBI taxonomy): Eukaryota > Metazoa > Chordata > Aves > Passeriformes > Sylviidae > Hylia > Hylia prasina. The sequence goes on from VYXD01002499.1 coordinate 549,023, forward strand.
TCATGTGGGGCTGTGTTTTGTATCTCTGCTGAAAACGGTGTTGGTAATATAGAGATGTTTCAGTGACTGCTGAGCAGTGCTTGTGCAGCATCAAGGCCTTTTCAGCCTCTCAGCCCACCCCAACAGAGAGGGGGGACTGTGGGTGCACAAGGAGTTGGGAGGGGACACAGCTGGGACAGCTGATCCAACTAATCCAAGGGATATTCCATATCAAAGTGCATCATGCTCAGCCTATAAAGCTGGAGGAAGAAAAAGGAAGGAAGCTTACATTCAGAGTGACACCCTTTGTCTTCTCAGATAACCACTAGGTGTGATGGAGCCGTGGTCTCCAGGAGATGGCAGAATGCCCATGGGAAGCAGTGAGTTAATTCCTTGTTTTGCTTGGCCTGCATGCCTGCCTTCTGATTTAACTATTAAACTCAACCTACAGGTTTTCTCACTTTTCATCTTCCAAATCTCTCCCTGCCCCAGCAGGGGAGTTTGAGTGAGTGGCTGTGTGGGCGCTGAGTTGCCAGCTAGGCCTAAACCACGACACTATTTATTTACACTGTTATATACACCTTCTTTCTTTTTTTTCCTGGAACCTTCAGAAGTTGTTCGTACAGTAGATTTCTTTGTGTCCAAATAGTACCTAACTATTTACTTAGCACTTAACTACCAGTCTAATAACCCTATTATGGACCGACATAACACATGACAGGTAGGAGAGTATGAGTGGCATTTCAGTCTGGTTTTGCACAAAGTAGCTTCCACTCCTCAAGAATACTGAAAATAGGATGTCTCTCAAAGAAAAATATTCTTAAGCAGATTTTCAATGCTTCACAAATTCAGTCATTTTCCATTCAAGCAATATCTTTTTTCTTTTTTGCTACTGTGCAGGTAAATATTTTAAGGGTTTTAGGTGTTTTTGTTAGAAAGTGACTACGTAAGCAAGGGCATCAAAAACCTTTGGAGAGGTTCTGTCAATTAGATGGCAAACACTACTTAAGGCAGCATTATTTAATGCAACAATAATTCAGAAATTTCTCACTGAAAAGGTAAGAAAAGATATCATGTTGAAATTTACTGTGTGATAAAAGAATCTTCCAAGCAAATAAAAAGAAGAAGGTATGGGTTATCTTCTTACACTTAACTTCTCCACTCACACATCAGTTATCTTTTTCAATTAAGGAATACTCATCAGAACACTGAGTTGTGAATCAGGACAAATAATAAACAGGAAACAGGTATGATTCCTTCTTTATAAGCTAAAACCACACCCTATATAAAGGAAGGGTGTTTTTCGTTTGATTTTTTTGCTTGGTTTTTTCAGAAATCAGAAACTCTAATCCTGACAAAATTATGTGACTAAATTGTTCCACTCTACTATAAATTTGATTGTTAGATTGTTACTTGCAGGTGCCAGAAAATCTCTCATTTTAATACACACACAATTGGAGATTCAGGAGAAAGCACAAATCAGCTTCAGAGTAGCTTTATGAGCTGCATGCCAAGTTACTCTGTCAGACTGAGGTTAGAAACACCTTTGTGGAGGAAAAAAAAAAAAGGAAAATCTGTTTCAAGCTGCAGGTTTGCACATCATCCCCACAAAGCTCTGGTGAGGTGAAAGATGACACACTGCCTTTTCAAAACACCTATTTCAGTTTTAGATTGATAAAAGTCAAAAAAACCTACCACTGTCCAGTTTCCTCATCATGATACTATTAAAATGATTATTTTTTTCTTCCTTTAAATGATGTATTTTTTTCTTTTTCTCCCCTTTGTTTAATTACAGGTTTATCAAGGTTGACTTTATTAGATTTAATACAATATTTCTAGGAAGGATATATAATTCCTAACAAGTCTGATGAAATTTCCTTTTAAAGTTTTGCTTTAGAGCTTATGTGAACAATGAGCACAGTTAAGCTCATCAACAAGATAAATCTCTTCTACTGATGAAACATTACTACTTCTTCTTCAATGAATGAAAATGATTATTGTTAGGATCAGTTAGAGACAATTACCCAGGTACAGAAGTCACTTGCTCCATGTCTGGAAGAAGAAAAGTGCATTAAATCAACCTGCAACAAGTCTCTCTGGCCAGTAGTCCGGATATTACTGAAAAAAACCCCAACCAGAACAAAACCAAATAATCCAGATCGGTTGGGCAGGAGAAAAATTCACTGTAAAAAGAACAGACTAAAAGAGTACAAGAAAGATGAGCTGAGCCTCTCTAAAACCCCCTTACTGCAAAAAGCAAAGTTACTGACAATGACAAATGAAGAACTACCAGGCTCTTTCAAAAAAGTCAATTTCAGAGTTTCCTGAATTCTTCCCTCAAGCAGTTTGTATCAGTTACTACCTGAGACAAAAACTTCAGCTAGATGGATCATCACTGGAGACTGTAAAGTATAACTGTGTTCTGAGGTAGAGATATAGAGGTTTAAATAAAGTGGGTTTCTTTAAAAACAAAATTGACAGCGCTGTTAGGCTGCTTGATTTTCTTGACCAGAAACTGATATATCCCATCTTAACTACCCGAGACTTGATCACATTCAGCCTTCAGAAGTGACTTGTTTTTCCTAGACTCATCCAAAACACTGATGCACAACTAATCATTCAAGATCTGAACTACAATCCTTCCCAAAAACACTTCAATGATTTCATTCTCATGGAAAGGCTTTCTAAATACCTTGATAGAATTATCCTGTAATCCCAGCCATCTCTCACTTGTTTGCAAGCCATGTATCAACTCTCTCATAAAAAAAATCCTACAAGATCACCTTTATCAAACCAACAAGTCTCTCAAAGCATACTGAGGAAGCACAGGAGAGTCCTGGAAGCCAGGTCCTGATAAACCTGGAGAGAGATAATTGCAGCACCACTATTAGGCTTTCATCAGGCAGAAAAGTTACACCATGCCTAAACTGGGTTCTAAATACTGAGACTTCAGTTCCTGAACATAAAGGTAATCAGAAGTTGTTCAAGTTTATATTTTAATCTACCTGTGAAGTGCAGTGCCTTTAATGCAGAGAAATATGCAGCAGGCACATGTAAAGCAATAAGACAGTGTTAATAGTTATCTGCTGAGCAAAAGTGGCAGCTAACACATATTTTGCTGATCTTGTGACAGAAAAGAAAATGTTTGCGTTTTTCCATATTTTTTAGTTACTTTGAATTTAAAGAAACAAATGGACACGTGCCCTGAAGCTATGAATTTAATGAAGTGACTCTAGTGTCCATACTAATCTAAATTAGATCATGAAAATTATAAATAATGGAATAAGATGGAAGATGAGGAACAGTTTTAAATATTCCAAAGTAAACCAGAAGTGGCAGGCACCGTTTCCAAAACTTTTTCTTGGACCAACATCACTCTACATTGCAAGACTCTCAGCTGAGATACCTACTTGCAGTCTGAATAATCTTAATAGCTACTTTGCAATTAGAAGATGGACTGGTTATGTCCAGAAGTAAGCAATTTAAGGAAGAAAAAAAATTGTTCAGAGTTTGGCTACTCAGGGAGTGGCTGAACTACAAAAAAAAGCTCTGCATATGGTAACAATAAGAGAGTACAAAGAGTTCTGTGCAAGAAAAATTATAGTCACAGCTTTACAAAAACATGTTTCACAGCTGAAAAATAATTGCCAAGATATTTTTTATTTTTCTAGTTTATGCAGGAGATCTGAAAGGCAGTTTCTTGTGGTACAGATGCATTTTTTTGACTATCTCAGCACTATGGCTCCTTTTGCTGCTGAAATTCGTATGTAAAAGAATCATGACAAAGAGCTGGACAGATCCAAGTTGGAAGGAACTTTCTCTTCTCTAAGACTGTGGGTGGACATGCTTCTGTTTATCATGGCCAACACAGAATATGTTGCAAATCTATATCAAAAAAAAAGGGCCCTGTGTGACCATGAATCCCAAACTGTGGAGTACCTCTGTTGCCTTCATACATCAGACTAGCAAGGAGATTATTTCCAGACAGTTTTCCTCCTTGTAACCTATGCCTCTTACCAGCATCTACTAGATTTGTAGTCATATCTCTATGACAAATTACTGGGGTCAAACTACTGTTGACCCCAGAAAGAGTAAGAGCAACATAGTTCAAATTATGGTAAAGAATGGAGCCAAAATGCTTCACCCATCCATAATCCATTGAAACAGCCTAGTGAAGCTTTGCAGAACTAAGGGTTTCTGTAAAAATACTCAGTTATGCTACTGAATTCCAGCATAGCTTAACAAGTACTTGAACGTGAAAAGCATTCATACAGACCAGAGAGAAAACTCCTACATTCTACCTAAAACTTCTCTTTTCATCCAAAGAAACTGAAACTCCTGCATCTGTAAATAGAAAGCACATGGCTAATCAATCAATGCCAACATCACTGAGTGGTTATATTTGATGTGGCTGGTGCCATGTTGATGAGAAAACAATAAACTGTGAAAAATGTCACTTCTCAAAAATTAGCTGGCTAGCATTCAGTAGGAGATAGATTGTTGTAACAGCTGGGGCATGATGACTTTGATGAATTAGATTTTTGTTCTTCTGGAATAATTCTGAAGAATGTGTCTCCTCACGCCACCATGGAAGCAGATCCATTTGCTCACTGAGACCCTGATAAAGAGCAATCTTTCTTATCACCTGTGTTTTGATGGCTTTACAGAATGTGAGAAAAAAAATCATTTCACTTCTTTAAACCTGTTTTTTGGCTCCTATAAATCTTTTCTTTTTAGGGGGAGTAAGGTGTATTAAGGAAAAATAATAATATAGGGGGTACATAACACAGTAACATATGGATGTAACCTTCAGAGACCAATTTTTTTCACCTTGCCTCAGTGGAAACATCAGCTTTTGAAGACTGACAAACTCAGAAGCAGGAACATAAAACAATTTCTGCTTCATTAGGATGAAAGAATCCTACCATCATGCTCCTTTTATCTGCCTATAGAGGCAAATATTCTGAATGTGTCTCCTAGGGAATTAAGAAAAAATACAGCTGCCATAGAGATGCTTCTCAGTTGCAATGAAGAACATCAACCAGAGTGGATACATCTCCATAAAAGAGAACACTTACAACAAAGGGTTTAAAAGACAACCAAACTAAGAGCCAAGGTACTGAAACATTTCAGAAAAAAAAACACCAAAGATAAAACCCCAATCTCTTCCAACTATCATGAGGTTGAAAAAAGCTCTGTTTGAAGAATTCCAGGATAAGGAAAAAAAAATCTTGTGCAGATACACTGCATTAAACCTTAAACTGCAAAGCAGGTGCTTTCAGCTATGGGCAGCCATATGTGGTCAATACTGGAACATACAATTCTTTATATGCAAGTCCTATCAGAGACTTCTGGCATGTACCTGTGAGATTTAAAAGGCACAAACATGCATGCAGCTAATGTAAAGACACTCCAGTTGTTCTAAGCACATCATAGCCTAAATCACTCGTTTATGTTTGATGCTGTATACAACTATACCACCTCCAAAATGACTTTGAATCAGTAAATTCTCAAAAAGCATAAAGCATCATGGAAAAAACCACAGGAAGCACATTTACAAAGATTATTTCAATCACAGAAATAAAGCAGAATTCAGGGATGCAATACAACTTCTTTCACTCTTTCTTCCTGAAACAATTCCCTATATATATTTTTAATGATGCACCACCTGTTTTATTTCCCCAATTTAATAAGGAAAGAGGGATATAGCAATGAAATGAATTTGTATTTCAAGAAAAGATTATGTCTGGTTCGTGAAAAAAGAAATTTCACACAAATCACCATCAGTTTCCATAAGGAACTTCTATTACTGTGACTTTGAAAACAAAATCATTAAGCCTGTGAAGTGCTCAGACAGTCATACAGCAGCTTTATTTCCAAGTCTGTGCTTTTGTTAGATATATTAACTGGGGAGCTGCCTAGTACTTCACTTACCAACTTAATACCCTGTGCCATCAATCAAAGACCTCAGTCCTAATGGCCTGCCACACAAAACATTGGACTACTTCGATTCTAAATTCCCTGTAAACTCCAAGTACAACCTCACTGCACAAAGAGGAATCTTCCTTCCTTCCTTAACAACTGCTGCACAGAACAAGCAAATTCAACCAACAAAACATTTAACCAAGGAAGCAAAACTCACTGAAATCTGACCTAGAACTTGGACTACCCCCCCAGCCAAGAAAACTCAAAAATCCAGGTATGCTATACCTGTGCCTTTCTGAGCCATACTCCAGCAAATCATGCACTCCTCTTTTCCTGCTAGGAAAAGCACTGGCTTTTTCCTAGTTTCAGTCAAATTATGGAAGTTGAACTGAAGTCCACCAGAGCTGAACAGGTGAGTCCAAAGGCAGAATACAGTTCAGCGTAACACCTTAAAATCTCCAAGCATTTACCAAACTTATTAGTTCATTTAATCTCAAACTGGACTGTTCTTTTACATTTTGTGGCTCTACATATGAATACCATCAAATAAAAAAAAAATTCATTACTTTCTTCTGACATAACTGGTTTTCAAGATTATAAAAGGATTTTGGCAGAAGCTGGTGACAGTATAAAGAAAAAAAAAAAAGGGGGGGGTTCTTTACATTCCCATCTAGGGAGAAAAAATTTGAATGTGATGGCAATACCAGATAACACTTAACATACCCTAAGGGCAGAGACCTAGTATTCAGAGTGGATTAGAAAAAATCAGGATAATTGATCCACACAGCTGGAAGTGGAAACGTTGAGGTAATTTTCTCTCTGGAGACTGGCTAATCAGTCAGAGTACCTGAATGAAAACCACAGGCCTGACTTGTGCCTTTTTCCTATTAAAAAAAGGAAGCTACAGTTGCACTTTCTCTATGACTAGGAATGCAAATACTACATTATGCATAACAAAAGTTACTGAACTGCTGTATGCTACTCTTGGTTCTTTTGGAGTACTTTCCTTCAGTGTTCTCTCTCACCCATAGAAAACTGTACCACTATTAATATCACCCTTTGAAACTAACTGCAAGTGGCAAATTAAGATCATTCCAATTGCTGGAATCCACAACCTCAGTGTACATATCTAATACTACTGACCTAAAGTATCAAATTGAATGGAAGCTTAAGTTCAGGATAGTGATACAACTCCTGTCTCACAAAAATCTGTGTACTGAGAAGTAGAAGAATCTACCCTTAAAACCTGGCTTATCTTAGATTGCAATTGGTCTGTAAAATGAAGAACTGTTACAGACAAACAGTGTAACTTGAAAATTTCCAAATTTTTCCTAGGCTTATTCACACCCTAGAATTTCAGCCTTCCAATAGTAGTTTATTTTCATTAGAATATCATACTGCAGAAAGAAACTGATTTCTACATCAAACTCATGAGTGCTCATGCACATGACGGTTTTTCATGAGCCAAAGCAGCAAAGAGTTAAAATTCTTCATTTACACTGTGAGTAGCCACCATGAAAATGCACAAAATAATCCAAAAAGAATTTTTAACTCCATAGCTCCCTGTTAGATTATCGGTACTTTGTAGATCTCAATACTAGCAAAAGTAATAAATGTTAACTGCTTTACCTAAAGCCAAACCAGGCAGGCAGGGAGAGGGAACCAACAAAATAAAAACAACAAAAAATAATCTCAAACCCATTTTTTGAGAGTGATTTATGATCTGTATATACAGTCACAGAAAAACCTTCTGAGATTTCACACTGCTTGCATACATCTTTCCTTCCAGACAACTATGTTTGCTTTCAGAAATGTCTTTAGTCTTGATTTCAATATGCACAGCTAGAAAGGTGAAAAAACGAAAAGTAAGAACAGTTCAAGAAACAGCCTAGAATTTTCCCTGTGGTTCAAGAGGCAAAGTTACACACTAGATGTGCCCATCTCAAGATCCACATAATTACTTCAAGGCTTTGATCTACCACCTAACTCCTAGCCTTGAAAAAAGGAATCCAAAACCACAGAGCTGAGAATCCTACTAAACTTGACAAACACCAGCCAAATAATTTTTGTGTGATAACTGAATGGTGCTGACCAGTGTGGGGCCCAGTACAGGTGTATCAGAGAACAATTTGATTCCCAGTAGGGAAGTAGTTCCTCACTCAACTTCGTAAAGAAGAGCCAGTTCAGGTGACTGCCTGCTCCAGATGTTCCTCTCCTCATATTGCCTCTCTCTGAAATGGAATCTGAACACTGACTGCAGGGGGAAGCAGAAGTGCTTCAAGGAAACACCTCCCCCTGCACCTTCTGGAAATCACAGAATCCAACCACCTAGTCTAGTAATTCAGGAACAAGTTTCTACAAGGAAACTTTACACCCCTTGACCTCAGCTAGGATTAACAATGCACTTAAACTCCCACACAGGATTAGTCATCTGGGAGCTGCATGGGTTATAATACAGTTTTACACATCATTCAGAGTATCATAAATCAAAATTAAAAATCCAGCATGAAAGAAAATCTCAGCATCATCTGTGTAACCCCCCCTTTTCCAGGGAAGGAACTGATGACTTAGAGAATTCTTAAAGGGTAGCTTAGGATTTTCCTTTGCATTTGTGACAGATATAACCTGAATCATAGCATCATTTAGCTTGGAAAAGACCTTTAAGATCATCAAGCCCAACAATTTAGTAACTAAATACAGGATTCCTACTGTAATTGATTTAACCTTGCCTTTGAATTTCTAAGCTGCTTCTGATAAAGTGATGGTTTAGACAAATTCCAAGAGGCACTTTTAACTACCACTGGTTAATCACTCTACATCCACATGCTGCCAAACACAAACAGAAAAATGAGACGTAGAATTAAAAATCTTTTGGAACACAAAATTTTGCTCCAAGGTAGTTTTTATTTCATAAATAAAGCTTGTTCTGTTACACCACAGAGCTACATCGTGCACTGGGAGGAAATGACTGGAAAATTTCAAGTGACAGGCCTGACAAAAAGCAAGTACGAATGATCTTAGATACAGTTCAAGCATTAATTAAGCCCATCAAAGCAAAAATGTGAAGATGTTAACCACAGCCTTCTGCATGGCACCTGCTAAGCTGCCAAGCTGAACTCAGTGGAGTGGCCCAGAGAGACTAGAAATGTATATATGCTGTCAAAAAAATGACAAACCAGCTTAATTCCTTTCTCTACCTACACATGCTTTATTATGAAAGAGGGCAATTTCTAAGACTGCAGAGGAAAGTACTGAAAAAATACATTTAATTGTTATATTACACCTATCCCCTATCTATCTACCATCAGCTATAAATCTTTATTTATCTGATAGATATACGGGTTTGTGTCATTTTGAATTGATGCCAGCGGTGAATCAAAACTGCACTGACTCACACGAGCCTTCAGTATCCTGAAGCATTTTGGGCTCACTTTTTAATCACACACTGACGTCTAGAAAGTCACATGCAGAGATGTGGATTTTATAACAGAGGAGTCTGTGCATCTGAGACGGCAACTGCCAGTTCAAAGAGGGTCTTGGAGGATCCAGCATATGGCAACAATTGTCTGTATTACTAATCATTCACTGAGGTTATTTATTACAATGTTGTTTTATTCTTCTATTAGTTTTCCACATCTCCATTTGTAATGCTATGTATAAAATGGATTCAGATAATTTAGGAAGTTTAATGTGTTTAAACCAGGACACATTGTGTAGGCAGGCATTTACTGCAGCAAAAATAATTTTCTTAAATCACCATGGGGACTTTCTCCTTTAGCTTATCTATGGCAATTTATTTTTATAAATTTCAGTGAAGAAATGGGCAGAAATATCTTTTTATATTGCTGGCTTTTGCAGATGAGGCAGTTGTTCCTTCACTATCATAGTCACAGAAAAGGAATAGCTTGAGGCTCTCCTCCAGGGAGCTGCAGAAATAAACACTGCCTGCTCTTATTTATGCAGTCAGCATTACAAAAATGTAACAAATGAGAGGATTCAGCCCATAGTTCATTCAAAATGGCAACTGCCTCATAAGTGTCTAATAAATGTGTTCTGATGTGTAGCTTTGTTCCTGTGACACACAATTAATAGCAACTGCAATTTTAAGAGGGCTCAAAATTTTCTGTTAGAATTATCTTTTATAATTATCTTCAATCACTGCGATTGAAAATTAAAAATTAAACTCATGAATTACAATACATTTTATTTATAGAACTAAAGGTCTTAAAACCCCATTACTGCATGAATGTGACTGACATGATTACAAAGGCCACAGCTAGCAGTTAGCCATGCAGATTTAGAGATCCTCCCACAATTTCTAGGAAGAAATGGAAGTTTATTTGCTGAATATTATCAGCTACACTATGTTTACAAAAATCACCACATTTTTGCAACCTTCCTCTGGTTCTCATGGCACAGAAATATTACAAAGCTAACCTGCATGGCAGGAAGTTTGACACTGAACTTTAACCTACTTGGGAACAGTTCTGAGGTTTGCTGAGGATACTGTTATTGTATATGGTCCCAAACGAAGAAATCTATAAACTCAGGGATCTTTTAAGATGGACAGTTGACCCTTGTATCTCTTTCCACACCCTGAGAACAAGCAAGGAGTCTGAGGCAAATGGATCAACTGCAAACCTCACGTCTCCTAAGCCAATCACCTCTGCTGTGACTGAATAAAGGGATAAAGCATATAAACTGAGAAAACACATACTAAAATCACAGTACAAAGAAGCTGTTGAGACTCCATATGTTTTGAATTTTCTGTTCATTTAAAAGGAAAAAAAAATTAAAACCTGAAATAGTTATCCATGTTTCACTACCAAACCTGAAATTTATTGCAAAAGTTCTGCTGCCATATGCCTAAGAGTTACTTTGGGCAAATGCCAAAAATAAAAGGTGGTCTGTGAAGACACCTGTTGAGAAAGAAAAAAATTGCTGCAAAGTGGGAAATTTCTATAGGATCACCAAGCCAAATCCTCAGGGTAAGATCAGGAATTGAGATAGCTGCTCCTTGAGCTTAGACATTTATATTTTTGTACAGTTCTGCAAAAGAGGAGATCTGACCAGCTACTGAAGTAGAACTGTTGCAAAAATGCTTAACGCTGCCACAGGCTATGTTTAATCACAGATGAAAATGCACAATCTTTGCTCCTTTCTTCTCTTTTGATTATTGCAATTCTATTTGTTTTACAGTAACTGAGTCGCCATTGTATCTGAGATTGAAAAACTTCCATTTGGATGAGATTAATTTTATATTTATCCAGAGACTGCTACTTATTTATTACACATTTGCCTAGGCAGCCCCAATGACTAACTAGAGACATAGAAGAAAACAAAATATGAAGCACCATCAAAGACAAAGCAACACAGCAGGATTAAAAAAAAAAGCCTTTTACCAATTTCTCACAAGGGTGGTTTTTATGTTCTTCCCCACCAGGCCCATTTCTTCCAACTCAAATGCCCTTCACTGTTCTACCTGGAATTCTCTTTGCCTTTTCAGATACAGGAACAGAATATGAGGTGAGGAAAAATGAGAGGCTTATAAAAGCAACCTGAAACTCCTTACAGATCAGGACTACAGCTTTTCTCATGGTATACTGGGACGAGTTTTTATGGGTGCAAAAATGAGAAGTGCAATAACAAAGACATTTTGTAATCTAGAAGGAATTATATCAGGCTAAAGAATAATTTAAATTCTCTACCTGCAGTCCTAAGCTTTGCCCCTTTGTTATCTTGAGGCAAGTCTTTTGAGAGCTAGGAAAATTTTAAATTAAGTGACAGGTGAAATTTCAGGTTTTATCAAGTGATAATATTTGATACTCCAAGAATAATAATCTTCAATTTAGACACTTTTTTTTCTTCAAGAGAGGAATCTGTCTCTATTTCTTGAAGATGAAACAAGGATGTTAGAAGAAATGGGATTTAATACGAGGCACATGGTCACCTGGAGCAGCCATGACCCTCCACAGCTCCTGAAAATCTTGTAAATGCAGAAAGTGCTCTGCAGACGGACTGTCGTGGAGAGATGAAGGAGAAATTTCCCCACTTCCCTGTTCATGAAGAAATGCTCTAGAGGTATGTCCATATTCTGAAGAAGTGAAGCTTTACCACCACACATATGGCAACTTCCAGGATGGTTTACTTGGATGCTGAGCTTGATCTGTGCCCCCAGCTTGGAAAAAGTGGCAGGGAAAAAAATTCCATTTGCTTCAATTTTTCAATGGAAAACAGTAAAAATCTGCCACCCATTTAACCTACAGAGGTTTACAAAGCCTCACAGTTTGCACATGCCTCACTGCATTCACAAGATGACATTATTTTTAGCAGCTGAGTAATTTTGGGGTAGAGGGTTTGGTGTGGGTTTTCTTTAGGGGGTGTGTGTATCCAAGTTCTAGCATTATTTCCAAAGTGACATTGTCATACAAAATGCCTGCAAAAACTGCCTGTCATCCCATTCTCCAATGTTTGTGAATGCTTTCCCCTCTTTTATTTGAGTAGATGTGATAGTCTATTTCAATTTTAAACTCAACCTGAAAGAGTCACAACTCTGAATTTGGTCTCTGTCAGTTATACAAAGCTTGTTATGAGGCAAAAAAAAGAGCTGTACACCAGTGTACACTTCTCTAGTATTCCTGGTGCCTTAAATAATAACCAGTTAATCGTGGTTTTATAAACCCCTTAATAACTGTTACTCATTAGCAGTAAACTTCACTTATTTTATTGATATTTGATGCTGTATCTTCCTGGTAACTTAGATTTCTCACTGTAATTCCTTTCACTGCTATAACTATTCTTAAAGTATCTTTTAAAACTAGAATGAACATAGACAAAGAAAACTTAAGCCTTGGAGAAAAGCACCAAAAGCACTTTTGCAAGAGAGCTACACCAAGTTTAGGTCAAATGTGGCAGATACACCTCACTATCCTCACAGAACATCCCATAAAATCCAACACAGATTTAAGCAAAAAGCCTTCTACAGGAGTTTACTAAGACTCTGGAGAAATAACTTAGAACACTAATAGCCTTCTCATACACCTCTACAGGGCTGTAAAAGTACCTTCAAAGGACATGGCACTCGCAGTTACACATTTCCCATTCAAAGCAGGAGGGTATGATTGTAACTGAAAAGACTGAAACATTCAGCTACCTGACAACTTTCAGGAAGCAAAGCCAAATTTTACTCCCAGTCATTTTCAAGCAGGAAGAAGCAGCACTCAGTCAAGTGCTAAGCACTACTGACAGCTCATACCACTCATGAGGAGAAATGCACTAAGACTAAATTTGCCCACAACAACACCCATTAAACCCAGCAATTTCAATACCATGGCTCTGAAGTACCTCCATTGTTTTCAGACCCCAGAACAAATCTCTTCAAGAAAACAAACTTGTGCTCACCTACACAGATTAATCACTCTAAGAGAAACTGGAATGTGCATTCGGAAACCTGATAATGGTTTTAGTACGTCCAAGCAGGTTTCTTGATACTGATGATCAGTTCCTCACCAGCTGACTTTCTAAAGCTTGTAATTGTAAAAATGGGCACTGGATGGTGATCCACAGGGGACACCACTCTGCAGTTACAGAACCTGCCCAGGTAAAAGCACTGAAATAGGCTGCATCAAACAAAGTGTTGCCAGCAGGTCAAGAGTTGATTCTCCCTCTCTGCTCCACTCTTGTGAGACCCCATCTGGAGTACTGTGTCCACCTCTGGGGCCTACAGTGTAAGGAAACACATGGACCTCTTGTTGCAAGTGCAGAGGACCACAGACATGAGGAGAGGGATGGAGCAGCTCTTCTACACAGACAGGCTGAGAAAGTTGGGATTGATCAGCAAAGGGTCCAGGAAGATTTTTCTGCAGCCTTTCAGTACTGAAAGGAGTCCTGTAGAAGGTGTGAAGAAATATCCTTTTTTTTTTT